>OY735227.1:29944988-29969988 GCA_963457665.1 Thysanoteuthis rhombus
AGACCACCCACATATGATAAATCAGCTAATCGAAAAGTCATTAAAATACTACAAAACGCTTTGTTTGGCTTTTGGAGATAAGGAGAAGGCATTTGATTCGGTAGAACATACGGCTACCTTCAACACAGTGTAAGAATATGACAATTAACGAGAATTATGTAATATAAAGATAGAAACAAGATGAAGATAGGAAAAGGAGTAAGACGAGGGGATACGATATCACCTAAGTCGTTTACAACAACCCTTAAAAGTGTATTTCGGAAATCTGGCTGGTAGAGAATGGGAATAAATATGGAGAGAAAATATTTGAACCACTTGACATTCGCCAACAATGTTTCCTTTAAGTCAGAAGCATCGGGAGAATTACTAAATATGTTGACTGACCTAAATAGGGAGAGTAAAAAAATGGATTTGAAGATGAACAGAAGATAAAATCAATGTTCAACGAATAAAAACGGCGGGGAGGTGAAAGAAGTTGACAAATACATCTACCTACGTTAGCTAATAAATTCACAGAAAGATCAGGAAAGCAGAATGAAACGACGGATAACAATAGTTTGGAAATCATTTGGTACGAGTACAGACACCTTGTCACTTGGCTTAAGGGGCGAAAAAATATGATAAATGCATAATACCAGTTATGACAAAGGGATAGGAAGTCAGCATGAATCGGAGGGAGGACTAGTATGGATTATAAAAATAATTAAGCAAAAAATGGAGATGGGCTGAACACTGGCAGGAGAAAATAACAATAAATGGAACAGTAAAAGCTGTAGGAAAAGACCAGGCAAGATAGAGGGATAAGATTGAAAGGTTTGGAAGCGGTCAGCGGAGTCGAGGACATAACGGAAAGAGTTGGGAAAGGCTTTTGTCCATCAGTGGACGTATAATAGCTGATGATGATGATTACACACATACACGCGCAAACGTATGATCATAGTCC
The DNA here is from genome assembly GCA_963457665.1 of Thysanoteuthis rhombus. Taxonomy (NCBI): domain Eukaryota; kingdom Metazoa; phylum Mollusca; class Cephalopoda; order Oegopsida; family Thysanoteuthidae; genus Thysanoteuthis; species Thysanoteuthis major. The sequence goes on from OY735227.1 coordinate 29,945,932, forward strand.
ATAGCCTAATTTCGGAAAATGCTTTCAACTTACTCAACATGTATGATCTCTTTGTAATGCACTTGCCCAGCAGTTTCCCACCAAACTCATGAATTGAACATTACACAATGAACTTTAAAGATCAAAATTCAGCTAATATATGTGTTGAGGTACAGGTATTTTGATCCATTGTCTAATATATATAGAATATATATGAATACATTTGTATATATGTATACATATACGTATTGACTGAAGTGACACAAAAAGTGACTTGAAAAGATTTTTCAATGTTTAGCGTTTGAAATTTATAAGACAGTCTGGCGAGCTTCAAAGACTAAACGTCGAAAAATCTTTCCAAGTCTCTTTTTGTGTCACTTCAGTCACTTGTTTCCCAATATCTGTCAATACAATTTATGCAGTTTTCTTCAGTGTTTTATCCCTGTTTTACATGTATTTAGTTATCATGGTATAATACGTTCATTTCTCTTCTTGTGTCAATCAGTTGTTTACCATGTGACTGTTTCGGGGATCTAAAAAACAAAACAGTCGTATAGACATGGCGCCCAACCAGTGTTGACCATCCCTTCCTCGGCTACAATTTTAATCATCATCATCATCAGTTTCTCAACATCCGTCGTTGGACATAGACCTTCCCCAGGATTCGCCACACTTCTCTATCGTGGGCGTCGTGGAGCGAGTACTTTCTCAATTTGTGTAGCTCATCTCTTCATCAAATATTCTGCCGGCCTCGGTTGCGCATGTGATCTCGAAGGATCCATGTCGTGAGTCCCGATGTCCATCAGTTGTCTGCCATTCTTGCAATATGGCCAGCCCACTGCAATTTGAGATTTTTAATGGATTCTATGATGTCCCTGCCTCTCGTCCTTTCCTGGATGTACTGAGCTGTCTTGTGGTCTCTCCATGTGAGACCCAGCATAATTTTTTCATGTGCACGTTGCATGGTTCTCAATTTGCGGATCTGTCTCTTGGTTAGGTTCCATGTTTCAGCTCCATAAGTGACTATTGGGAGGATGCATTGGTTATACAACTTTCTTTTTAGGATTAATGGGATCATCTTATTTTTGAAGGTTGAGCTTGCTCTACCAAAGGCTTGCCATCCTAGTGTGATTCTTTGCTTGATTTTTTCTTCTTTTGTGGGTTTCATAGAGATTCGTTGTCCTAGGTAGATGTAATGGTCTAATTTCATGCTCAACCTCACATTGAGAGATCACATGACAGCACAGTATACCAAGGAGAAAATAGGAGTCTGAGACATAGAATCTACTGTAAAACTCAAATGGCAACGGGCTAGTCATGTTGCAAGAATGGCGAAAAATCGATAGATATCACGACTCACAACATTGATCCCCAGAGATCACATGCGAAACCGGGGCCCACAGAATACATGATTGAGAGGCTAACTAGACAAATTCAGAAAACACTGGCTCTGCGACGTCCATGATAGAGAAATGTTGTGGATTGTGAGGAAGGTTTATGTCTAACGACAGACTATGAAAGACTGATAAAGATGATGATGGATAGATAGATAAATAGATACAGAGAAAAAGAGAGAGGGGGGGGAGACAGATCTATAACTATATATAAACACTACAGAGATCGATAGACATCAATAGACCGATTTCTCATTTTCTCTTCACACTACTAACACACTTTTGTCCGCTGTCTACTCGATACTTACAAGGCCAAAGGTGGTGACGAAGAAATGGGAGAAGGAAGATTCATCGATCTTTCGAGCGGGAAAGGCTCGTCTAAAGATGAAAATCAGCATTGAGACACCTGATATTCTATCTTATCTCGAACATCGATCTCTGTCACGTAATGGAGTAAAAGGTAAAAGCGTCTGTCTCTTCAAGAGACAAGTTCTATTGCGGTATTAACGGTCGGTAACGAAGTTTTGAAAAAGAAAAATCTTTGTCCGAGATCATGCAAAGAGAACTAATCCATAGACGATACCAAAAGTTTTATCTCACGCTTATGGAAAAAGGATAGTATCTATTTAATCACTGATATTATATATTTGACACAAGGTCGGGCTTAACGTGGGAAGAAATTGGAGCAACCCTTCCAAAAATGGCTCCAGCCGACGTGGCTACGGTTGCCAAGCGCTCCGTAGAAGCTAGACAACCTCCGCCACGAAAGCATCCACCAGGGGACCAGCTCCTTTAAATGCAATGGAGCAGTGCTACCCCCGGGGTAATGGGTCCCCCACAGCTGGGCCGAGTAATAATGGGAGAGCCCAAGGACGTGTCCAAGGGCTCCCCGATGCGCGTAGCAAAGCGCAGCCTCAGTAAAACCTCATTGGCTAACGCTTGCACCGGTGCACTCGGTCTTTGATGTCAACCCACACACAATCTCCGGCGTATTCAACGGGCAAGTGTCAAAACCTGCGCCTCGGTCTATGCCGTGGAACAGATACTACACTTTGGAAAACTACACGAAGGAAAGGCCAGAAGAATGTGGGGGTATCTTTTTCTTAGAAATGAATTAGTCAGTGACCGGACTGAAAGGCAGAAACCAGGGTTTATTCCTGTGAACACAAGCACAGGCATCTGAGATTTCAGACCACATCAATAACATCCCTGGTCAATCAATAAGAAAATTAAAACGATAATTCAGATTGTCAGCCCAGGGCGCTGAGCCACATTCACTTGAAAAAATCATCAGCACTATAATCGTCATCAGCATCATTGTCATCATCATCATGAGCAGCAGGTTTTTAGCGTCTATTGTTGGACATGGACCTTTCCCGGGATTCACCTCACTTCTCTGTCATGAATAATCCTTTCGAGGTCAAAAGGGATCAGAAGTGAAGGGAAAGTTTCTTTCCATTTTAAGGGGGGGGGGATTACAAATGATTGGAAACTTTTTTTTGCACAGTGGGAAGCTAGACCCTTTTTTGCCTCTTAAGAATTCAGGCCGACGTAGACAGGTACTTCGGCTAGTTATATGATGCGCATCTTTTGTTGATGGTTGAAAGAAATCAGATTTTCTTGCCGGGCTTTCACTCGTCTTTCACGTTTTCACGTTTGGCTTATGTTTTCGCACGTGAGGACACGTTTACTCGTCAGCCGTGTTCTAACGCGAAGGCCGCAAAGATTCAGGGAGCAGGAAGAAGGATATAGGGTAGACGACAGCTTTGTAGAGAGTCGGTACGTGTGCAGAGAGCGAGAGGGAGAGGTACTCGAAATAACGAGATGGATGGATACGTTATGGTCGGAAAGGAACGAGTTGTGTTATGTTGTTTGTTTGTTTGTGTGTGTGTGTAAGAGAGAGAGAGAGAGAAAGAAAGAAGTACTAAGAAAGAGAAATGAAGAAACACACAGAGAGAGAGAGAGAGAGAGAGAGAGAGAGAGAGAGAGATAGCGAGAGAGAGAGAGAGAAAGAAAGATAGATATATACAGAAAAGGGCATATATATATATATATATATATATATATATATATATATATATATGTTTATACATATATATATAAATATTTATATATATATATATATATATATATATATATATATATATATATATATATAAAGAAACTCGTGTTGGGCGTTTTCTCTGCCCAGTCTTGAGTTAATATTACACTATATTGTATTTTTGATATATTGAGCACTTTCAATAGAATAACAATAATTAGATTTTAGAACTTAAGTTGCGCTACTTCTTCATCATTCAAAAAAAAATATTAAACTATCAAATGAGTTATCATATATATACACCCAATACAATAATATAATACAATAGAGAGAGAGAGAGAGAGAGAGAGAGAGAGAGAGAGAGAGAGAGAGAGAGATACAGAAAAAGAGAAATAGAGAAATAGATAGACACAGAGACTGAAGATAGATATATAGAGAGAGACAGATAGATAGGGAGAGAAATATATATATATATAAATATATATATATATATATATATATATATATATGTGTGTGTGTGTGTGTGTGTGTGTGAAACACGTATCAGGCGTTTTCTCAGCCCGAACTCGAGTTAAGATAACACTATATTGTATTTTTGATATATTGGGCAATTTTAATTGAATAACAATGATTAGATCTTAAAACTCAAGTTGCAATACTTCTTCATCATTTTTCAAACATTGAAATTATTAGATAAAATATTGTACACGTCCATGCACATAACAATAATATAATTTAATAGAGAGAGAGAGAAAGAAAGAAAGAAAGACAGATAGACAGACAGGCAGATATACATTTAGAAACCCCACGGTGAGGGTAGAAGAATTTAAGAAAGTGTGGATGCGGAATACCTATACAGCTCACCCTGATATCTTAAAGTTGAACGTTCGCATGAAACCTCTCGTGAGGCCAAATTAGCACGCACACTTGCTTTTAAAATTTTTCTTCCTCACGCCTGTACGCACACATGCTCGTACACACATACACGTAAGCATATACTTGTCCTCCAGCCCCCACACAAATTCTCCTTCTATCTCACGCTTCAAGAATCTGTGTTAAGGAGGATTTATTCGCATATTTAAAGAATAGAAATCACTGCACGGTACATGAAATAAACTGAAAAAGCGGCCTTTGTAAAAAAAAAAAAAAAAAGTAAAAGAGAGTCGTATGAAGACATTCTACACCGTGAACCAAAACTGTCCCCGAAACTGTCAAGGTTTCGTTAGTTTTCAAGTCGGTCCGGCTGGCTATATATGTATGTTGAACAACACTGGATGTTTGAAACTGTCAACCAGAACTGTCACCCAAACTGCGAAACATAGTTTTTCAGTTTTCAAGTTGGTCCCATTGGCCCTGTGTCAGTTTGGCTACTTATGCATGTATGTATGCATGTATCACGCGTTCATGCCCCCACTTGAGCTAGAGGGCTGAAGATTTATACATTTACTCCTTATTATGTTTACAAAAAACATTTTTTGATGTTCTAAAAATCCTACCTAAACTGGTTTCAAGTGGGTTGTTCAGTTTACAATGTAAGTTTGATGAAATGCTGGCCCTGTTCCTCTGGATTATGGGCCAGCATTTTATGATTCTTGGTCCAGCAAAGCCGTCCTCTAGCGCAATATCACCATACACATAAATGAATAACTGATATCCATAATCAAACTCGGTTTCCAGATTTTCCGTTTTCACTATATATATATATATATATATATATATATAACTCACAGCTGGACATCATGACTGCACTTACCTTTGCCGTATTTTACCTGCAAACCTATCTATCACATCTCTCAATTTTGTATCTGGTCTTTTCCTATCTCATTTACTTTCCCACAGGCACCAGACGTTTAGTTGTTTGCTCTATCTGTTATCATTTCTTTTCGCTATGTGCCCTACCCATCTCCATTTCTGTGGCCTGATTACATGTACGATATCCTTCTCTCAGGTCATCTCTTGGGCCTATGTTTTTCTGTTGCAAAGAGTTATTTCTAACATTCTCTTTCCATTATGTGTCTGACTAAGCCAAGAAGAGTAAATACCTACATATCTGCAGCCGTATGAATGCATTCATATAACCATCTGTCGGGATAACTGTCTGTTGAGCCAACACAATCATTTCTGGCGGTTGGTCTATGCCCCTTTGGTCAAACCCGTACAAAACTGAAATTTGGTCTAGACCATATGGGAAATGTAGGTCCCATTTCAAACTGCCCATTTAGCTTTTTTGTAATTAGTGCTTACTAGATATGATTTATATATGGGTATCACGACTCACAACATGGATCCCCAGAGATCACAAGCAAAACCGAGGCCCAAAGAGAATAAGATGGAGAGATGAACTGGACAGAAAATACTGGCTCTGCGACGCCCACGATAGAGAAGTGTGGCGAATCCTGAGGAAGGTTTATGTTCAACAACGGACGATGAAAGACTGATGATGATGTATACAAACAAGTAGTAAACATGATATAACTGAACAGATGGATAGGAATGGAATGTTTTATATATAAAAAAAGATAATGATTTTATTGGAAATTTATGTAACACAATAGCGTATAGAGCTGTTATTTATAAGGTTGTTCTATCGTGTAACAATTTGGCAAGGCAATGGCTAGCACAGCGATGTGGTCGCTAATACTATCATAAGAAGTAGTATATGCAATAGTATTTGCCTCTACCCGGAGGAGTACGCATCCCCTTAAAATCGTTGGCCCATGCCAAGTAGCCCATCTGCCTCGAGCCCTGTTTTGGCCTACCTTTAGTCACACTTTGGTGGTCTCCTGTCAAGCAATGGCACACTTTCTTCTCGAACACTCAGGAATTTGTCATCAGTTTGGAATGCCAACAATTTGCCTCTCATAATAATGGACTCACTTTCGCTCCCAAAAGTTGATATATATGACTCGTGCCTCGGGAAATGTGAACAAAACAAACTCTGACCTGTCATTCAAATCAGTACACTTTCACCAATGTCTGATATTTATATCTTCAAAGTGTGGCGTGGGCGTTACTAACGCTTACTTATCATAGTTGGCTTCGATCTTCTAATGTATGTATGAGGAAATAATGAATGCCTTGAGGCTGAGATTCGCTTTAGGTAACCGAATCGAAAAAAACAAAACAAAACACCCCCCCAACAAACAAACAAAAAAAACAGAAAATATTTTTTTCGGCAGTTATTTTTTAACGACAGTACGGTTTCGAAGTATTCGGTTATTTCCCTTGCGAGGCTCTTTTGGTATTTTGATGACGATTTTTGGTGTATCATTAATTTTTTTTCAGAGTGGAAAGCGAGACTGTGCATAGTTCCGCCCGAAATAGTATGAAGCCCTACCCCTTCGCGCACGAACAATCTTTACGTGGGAAGTAACAACATTAATGGAGGCCTTACTTTTACACTAGGGACTGAAAGTAACGGCTCACTTTTCGATTACAGGTACACTGTAACAAGACCCACCCGTGAAAAGCACTACATTTTTTCTCGATTTGGTTAACTTGAGCGGATCTTGACCGCCTTTAGTTTAAAGGTTTTATGTATTTTCAACCAGTGAAAATGGATTTCGGGAATTAGATAAACATTAAGGCGTTTTTGGAACTAGGTATTCGTAAAGTCTCCTTCAATATACACTGAATATATATAAAAAAAACCCTGGAAATTGAGGTGTAGGTGTACTCCGTAGCCCTGCGTGCTATCACTTCCAGCACTGTTTGCTGCAGATATTCATTGTGCTTAACGCCGTCCGGAATTGAGGCTGAAAAGAGTGCAAGATGATTAACCCATTAACAACAGAAGATGGTGTAGTGTAATAGTTATCCATTGCAAGATAAAACCCCTTGAACATTGGTTACTATAGCATACACAATATACATGGAAAGTGTAAAATGTATGGTTGCCATAGACCAGACAATTGACATGTAAATAAGTAAATGTTTGATTAGCTTAGAACAGACATTACACACGTAAAGTGTCAAATCTATAGTTACCATAGAACAGACAATAGATGTGTAAAGCGTAAAATGTATGGTTACCACAGAACAGACAATTGACATGTAGATTAGTAAATATTTGATTACCATAGAACAGACATTACTCATGTAAAGTGTGAAATCTATAGTTACCATAGAACAGACAATAGATGTGTAAAGCGTAAAATGTATGGTTACCACAGAACAGACAATTGACATGTAGATTAGTAAATATTAGATTACCATAGAACAGACATTACTCATGTAAAGTGTGAAATGAACGATGGTCATAGAACAGACAATAGATGTGTAAAGTGTAAAACGTATGATTACCATAGAAATAGACAGTTACCATAGGATAGACAATAGATATGTAAAGTGTTGAATGTACGGTTACTACAGAACCGATAATACACATATGATTACCATAGAAAAGACAATAGATAGGTAAAGTGTTAAATGTACGGTTACCATAGAACAGGCAATACAAATGTTGAGTGTTAAATGTACGCCTACCATAGAATATACTATAGATATGTTTAGCGTCGAATGTACGGTTCCCATGTAACAGAAAATAGACATGTTCAGTGTTAAATATATGCTTATCATAGAACAGACAATAGATATGTATAGTGTAAAACGTATGGTTACCATAGAACTGAAATTGTTGAGTAAAGTGTAAAATGTATGGTTAGCATAGAACAGATTGTTGACATATTAAGTGTTAAATGTACGGTTACCATAGATCAGACAATAGATAGGTAATGTGTAAAATATGGTTACCGTTGAACAGACATTGATACGTAAAATGTAAATTGTATAATTACCACAGAAGAGATAATAGATTTGTAAAGTGTAAACCCTATGATTTCCATAGAACAGAATTAGATATGTAAAGTGTAAATCTTTTGATTACCATAGAAAAGACATTAGGTATGTAAAGTGTAAAGCGTATGATTACTATAGAATAGACAATATATCTGACGTGTTAAATGTACAGTTACCATAAAACACAACAGACACGTATATGTTGGTAATTTCATACAATTTGATATTATATTTGAATGAAATAGATGAGCTTGGCTCTTTCAAACACGTAACTCAATTCTAGTCGCAGTGTCAGAGTGACATTTCCGTGTATCATTCTTAATAGACAGACTTGCATGATTTTTTTTTGTTTTTTTACACAATGCTGAAGACCTTATCGCAACTTTATTCACAACTCAAGTTGCATTTGGTTGGTTTTGATCTGTTTGGTTGGTTGGGTAGGCGTACCCTGGTTCGGAAATCCCTGTTGTATACAGTTACCTTTTCCTTTTGTTTGAGCGTAAAATGTTTTGAGCAATTAACAGTTGCTGACTTGCACGTAAATATTCTTTACTGTTGCTTGATTGAGCAGTACTCAACTATGGATTATATTACTTAATTTCTAATCGAGACGAACGTCGACAGGTCTTACAAAGTGGAGAATTGCAAGTTGAGACCAATTTTCAAATCGGTTAACAGCGTTTGCAAAGAATTAAGTTACCCAAAGAGAGAGTGGTTAAAGAAAGATAGACAGCGTTTGTTCTTTAAAGCTCAGTAAATAGCGTTGGTAAATATTGAAAGATACGATAAAGAGACGAGGAAGTACAAGGAATGAAACAAGAAAGAATGAAAGAAAGAAAGGAATAGAAAATTGAGAAAAAAAAGAAAGAAAGAAATTAGATTATACAGTGCTTATAACTAATGTATACACTCTATGTATATTTATAACTTTTTCATTTCCCAATGAATTATGTTGAATTGACTATATTTTCGTTTCATTTTCTATAAAAACATTATTTTCGTTTTTATTTCCAATGAATTCAATCTTTTTTTTCGGCTGTTTTTGCAGGATCAGCTTGAAAATTCAATTGTAAACAAATACTGCTAGAGGCCAGTACACTCAAAAACTCCAAAAACAGAATCGACCCTCAAAGTATACTTGAAGGAATAGACGTAGACAAAATCAAAAGACCAGATCAAAAGCTTCCGGCCTAATGTAATCTGATATTGTACATTATATCATTATAATACTACGGAAACACCTGTAGGCAAATGCTGTCTAGAATGTGTACACAATGTCGAAGTATCAGAATACTAGACAGAAATATTCAAACTCGCCATATTGTATTGTGGGAAAGTCTACATCAAAATAAGTGATAGCGATTCAGAAAACTGAATCAGCGAACCAAGTTTGAACTCAGGCTTCCAATGAATTTTTCGCTATGATATCTTTGGCAAAGGCTCTTTTCCAATTCACACAACGTGTACAGTGCCATTGCTGGTCATTTTGACTATAGTTTAATACATCAAAATCATTGCAAAAAAAGAAAAAAAGAAAGGAGGGCGATGCTGAGATGCCTCTCTTACGACAATCAAATACATGCTTTACCTTTAGAAGAAGCTATCTTTCGGACAACACCAAGTTCATTACAATTCAGGATCATACAACGCTAGACGATAGTTTACTGTTAATAGCTTGCGAAATGTGCACGTCAACTATCGAAGTACTGCAAATATTTAACATCTTTGAGTTAGTTTTCTGTTTGATTGGACCTGGGTTGAGACACACAACTGCACGCACATGCATATATATATATATATATATATATATATATGGTACAGATCAGATTTGCAATACAGCATAATATGATATCGCATAAAATGATATAAAGCAATGTTTGATATGTGATGGGTTTTCTTTTATGTTCTATTTTCTTCTATATCCGCCTGATGAAGCCCAGAGAGGGCAGAAATATAAATTTGTTTGTGTAGCGAATCCACTTCCTATTATATATATATATATATATATATATATATATATATATATATATATATATATATATATATATATATGCGCTGTATTATTTGAAATGGCCTCCCGTTGTTACAAGGAGATTGAGTCACTCAGCCTTGACAGCGTATTCAGAACAAACAATTGGAGAAAACGGAACAAATTTGTTTTGGGAAATCATCACAAGTTTTCTTTTATCTATTTAATCATATAGCTCTATTTTATTAATAGTGAACACTCTATTTATGAAGACAAGATCAAATCGTCCACACACACTCACACTCACACACACACACACACACACACACACACATATATATATATATATATATAATTATGAATTGCATTATAATATATTGAAACTATACTTGAAATGATCTCCTGTTATTACATCCTGGATGTATCATTTGGCCTAGATAACGTAAATAAATGAAAAATGAAAGAAAATGAAGTTGATGCTGGAATCGAACCTGTGATCGATAGTTTGGTCGCTTCAACGTAGCATTGCTCGTACCATTAAGTTAAACAGCCGCTGGCAATGCAAATGCTGAAACACCCGACTTAACTCCACCCTCTCATCAGAACAGCTCTACATCTTCTCTATCTATTTCTTTCAACGTGAATAGGCTTCTACCGTTTCTAAGTGATTCTGGCTGGCTATCTATCTATGCACCGTATGTACAGGCTGCGCCAACGGAGCTAGATAGCTGAAAATCAACTCATTCACTCTTCATCATATCCACGAAATACGATTTTATTTGAAAGAGATTTCTCTGAGATCAATGCCCAACAAAATGCAAGTGATGTAACTTATCCATTGATCACCCTTTTGTCGGTTGTTTGATTTATCACCCCCATCACGACAATGCTGTCCAAAGAGGTTAGTCATCTAACTTCTTGTATCGAGTGATAAACAACACCCGTTTTGTTAATTGTTTAGTACAATTCACTTGTTTTCTCACAAAGGTACCAACACCTGAATCAAGCAAGGATAAGTATGGAATGCATGTTGGCGTTCGAGTACTTTTACTTATCCGCTTATTATTACCAAAAATATAAAACAAATTTATAGATATTATTAGTGTTTATCATAATGAAGATCAGGGAAAACTCTGGATGTTAGGAACCGTCAACCAGAACTGTCACCCCAATTGTCAACATAGTTTCTTTAGTTTTTAAGTTGGTCCGGATTGTTGTCCGTCTGGTTGGCTATGTATGTATGTATATATGTATGTTCGTATGTATCATGCCTTTAGATCACATCAATAGAGCTAGAAACTGAAAATCTAAATATGTACTTCTTATCATGTATACAAACAAAGTTCTTTTTTTTATTCTACCTCCAAGGTTTTCAGGGGGGGGGTCAAATTTGTAAAGTAAGTTTATGCTAAATTTCTCCGTAGTTTGTGCCCGGTTTTCTTTATTCTTTCGTTCTTGATTTTGAAAATACAAATATTTTTTAGTAGTCAAACTAAAGGCGAAAGAAATAACTTGACAACCTCTTTTTTTTCAAATTTTTAATTGATCACCCTCAACATGGCATGCTGATAGAGGATGTCAAACAGATGACGGTTTCTATTGAGTAACCAGACCTGTTACTTTATCTATATCATCTCTTTTCTTTTCGAGAATACAAATATTTTTTAGTTATCCAACCAAGGGCGAAAGATGTGACTTATACATTGACCTCCCTTTTTTTCAAATTTTTAATTGATCACCCTCAACATGGCATGCTAAGAGAGGATGTCGATCAGATGACGGTTTCTATTGAGTAACCAGACCAATTACTTTTTCTATATCATCTCTTTTCTTGTAAAAAAAGTGTCTATCATATTTGGCACCGAAGAAATAAGCTAGGAGTCAGAAACCATCAATCAAAACTGTCACCAAGGTTTCTTCAGTTACTAAGTCTGGCTTGCTGGCTACGTATGTATGTATATATGTATGTATGTATGTATGTATTGCGCAAACCAATGGAGCCAGACAGCCAAACATCTAATCATTTACTTATCGTTATACATGAAAAAAAATGTTTGTAGGTGTTTAACCCCCTACTCCATGTCTTTCGAATGGGGGTCAATTTACAATCTAAGTTTACGCTAAATTTGTCGCTAGAAATCACTCCTTTGAATCGTCATTCTTCTTGTTCACTGCTTGAGTAAAATCCCCGAGGGAGTGATTTCACGCGAGATATTTTCTCAGCTGCTCTAAGATAAACTTTGCTTTTGTAGCCTTCATTACTCTCGGCGAGTTATTTTGAATCACCCACCAATGTCCTGTCAGAACAAGAAGAGCCTGGTTCCATATGTTTCTTGTCAGATATCTCGTCAGGCGCCCCATGGAGATAATTGCTTTAATTACTTCCATTGCGAAAAATATCCATAATCAGTATTCAAATGAGTGCTTGTGTCAGACCCAGGACAAAGATCTTTCTCGTGCCAAATTTCGTCAATTGCTCCAGAACAATCATTACTTTCACAGATTTGATAATCATCTGGGAATCGTCTTGAAACACTTTTTGATACATTGCTTGCGCGAGAAAACACGAGGAAAAGAAATCTCTCGATGTCTGCTCATGAATAGTCATTACTTTAACAGCGCCTGCAATACCATCTATGAATTGTCGTGAATCGCACTATTCGATTCATCGCAAGTTCAAGAAGACCCCGAACAAATAAATTTCTGACGTGCGATGCATGACACAAGGCTGCAGTGAATAGTGGGTCATCCGTCGACAATTGAACTGGGCGAGCCACCGATCCTAATTCTCTGGGTGAGATAGGGGGATGCTGTTAGGAGAACAGATTCCCGGAAAGACCTGCGAACTGGTAAGAAATGACACCGAGGCTGAAAACGAATTGCAAGTGGACGCATATCATGTGACTGCTGCTGCTGCTGCTTTCTGTTGTTGCTATATTGCAAAGACTGTGCGTCTCGTTTCACCTGTGTGCTACTTGCACGTTGTGATTGGAACTGATGTCGCTAAAGAGCTTCCTCGATCGACCAACTGACTATGTACTAATTATTACTACTGCCACTACTACTCCTACTACTAACAGCGCCTGGTAGATAAGCTATTCGCGGAAAGGCTTCTACTAACAGCAGAATAACGAGTATTACTACTATTACTTTTGCAGCTGCTTTTATAAGTAGCACAGCTAACAATATCAGCGGTACCGGGCCTGCTCTGATGCAAGACACGTCGAGGCATGATGTACGAGTAGCCTCCCTTGATATTGCCTCCCAGCAGGGATTATATCATCGGCATCGCTGTCGTCGTCGTCATCATCATCTTTAGCATTTATATATCATTAGCAACATCATTATTATCTTACTTTAAAAAAAAGATATATAATTACTGGCAAAGTCCCAGTCGAAAATGATGGTATTATTTACATATTGATCGGCATTCGGACCTAGGATTGAAGTGTCCTCCCTGGCACTCCTGCCTTGGATCAAAGTGTTGGTTCTGCTTGCAGTACAATATTGTGGCCGATGATAACCGACTGGGAATCGGTATTGTTCACGGTAAGAGGCCTGGGGTTCGTCCTGTGGCTTCAAAAAATAACTCAGTCTTGGGGGTGGGAGGTCAGGAAGCCCCGGGGCAGCACCTTCCAATTGACTGGGCGCCTTTGCAACACCAATTGTAGGAACTGGAGCAATTATTTTTTTGTAAACAGATCCCCAACCATGTCTCAGATCTTGCTCTTGCAGGTAAGCGAGTAAAATGGATCAGAGCGTAGAATCAGTGCAACCATTGAAAAGTGTTACACACAAAAGAATATGCTTAGAGTGTGATGTATATGAAATGAATGCATGATTGAACGACATGATATTTCCACAGCATTAGGACTATAGACGGTTGGGCCTATGTGCGGAATAACCCACCGGACTGAGCAATGGATTTTTAAGGTGAAGCCAGCTTGCAAAAGGCCGATTCCAAATGAATGTATAATACCAGCAATATCATGGGTACAAAACATGGAAATCATTAGCTAAATGAATTGAGAACCAACATGAAATTACACAGAGAGCTATGGAAAGAGAAATGCTAGAGATAACTTTAACAGATGAAAAAGAATCGTTCCGAGGAAGGGCTAGGGTGAAGAATATCATGCAAATAATTGATCAACAAAAATGGTCATGGGCTGGATACTTTTCAAGAAGAAATGACAATATATAGAGCTGAGGGCGAATCGATTGGAACCCAGATGACAGTAAACGCAGTAGAGGAAGACCAAAACAGCGGTATTAGATGGAAAAGTTTGCCAATTGGGCATGGTGGAGATTAGCGCTATTACAATCCTCGTGGAAAAAGATGAGATAATTCTTTGTCCAAAAGTGGACAAGTAATGGCTTATATATATATATATATATATATATATATATATATATATATATATATATATATATATATATATATATATATATATATATATATCACTCTTCAAGGGAGGTAAATCGTTCATTATAAGCTTATGCAATGCTCTTCCGACTAAGGAATAGAGCACTCTGGTGGATGGGTAATTATACGTGTGTAAATATATCGTTTGAATTTAACCTCCGTTCAGTTCTACGTAGGGCAGAGGTAAGACGCCAGCCTCTGGGTCTGAGGCGAAGGTTTCGATCCTACCTTGTGGTACTGGATGGGATAATGAATAGTCTATCGTCACACTGAAGAGTTGTAATACAATGAAATTATTATGACACAATTATCAAAACTATTATATATATATATATATATATATATATATATATATATATATATATAGATATATTAATATTATACGTATATATAATAAGTAAATAAGTAAAGCTTGAAGACTTGTAAAAAAAAATCCCCTTCACTTGTTCCTTGGCACAGCAGAAAAGTCAACAGAAAAACCAAGAACGGAGAGGGATCGAATAATCATCAGTACAGACACTACCAACTGCCAGTTGAGTGTGAGGTCATAGCCCCAGCATCCTTGCGTCGGACAGAAATAGTAGCACCTGCCTCAGTAGGGCAAATATTGTTTGCGAAGGGTTAGCAGCTATATTACATACCACAGACGGCGGCTTCCCTCACATAACACATCAAGACAGCTTCATGTCAACGTAATCACTTACTGAGTGGGGATGGACAATCGATTCCAGTGATCCATTGATTCCTTTTTGGTCAACACTTCTAGAGGCAGCCAAATTCAAAGAACTGTCGAAATGCAGCTGTAAAAAAGCATGCACAACTCCTTGCAAGAGTTTCAAAGCAGTAATCCCATGCTCTGAACTTTGCAAAATCGCAGGAACACGTCCCCGTAAAGAGTGATAGGTAATATTATATGACAATCGTGAGATAATCCATTCTTGAATCTTTATTTTATTTTGTATTGTTTTACGTGCTGTGCATAAATGCTGTCCCAGTGTATTCTAATCAAAATAGAATATCATGCGTATATATTATCACCATCGGTTTGGCGGAACATAGCAGTGTCATAAAATTGCCTCTAATTCACCGTGAATGAACATTGTATCTATAGATGGGATGATTGTATCAGTTTAAGTACGCCTGGAAGTTCTGCAAAATGTTCCGATTCCTTTTATGGTAGCCATTTTGAAAGAAAATATGGCCGCAATTTTAGTCAGATTATGAGTGGCCTGTTTTTCCTTCAATAGGGAAGAGCATTGAAAGTACGTAAGTTTCCTCATTTTTTTTTTTTATTGATTTTCGGCAATTTTAGTTGAAGTTCCATCTAATCTGCCGTACTTTCGATTTTGTTTTTGTGGCTGCAATTTTGAAATCTAGATGGCAACTGCCCTTTCAGTCAGATCGTGCGTGTCCTGTTTTTATATGGAAGAGCATCAAAAGATTCATCAGTGATCAGGTTTTCACACCTTTCTTTTACATTTTGAATGGTTCGGAATTTCACGTAAGCTACTGTACTATTAGCTCATTTTCATATGGGAAATTCTACCGCCCTTTTATGGAACATTTCAAGCACTCTCGTGTGGCTCTCTGGTGACCATGGGGCCTTAAGCAACTGCGTGGGTTTCGAGTCGGCTTTGCGTGTTCATTATTTATCTTGCAGTTTAAACGTTCATAATTTACCTATTTTCTTCTGTCATCATGTTTCAGTGCATTTTCGATTACCTTTTGCTTTTGCTATGTGTTTTATCAAACTCTTTCTTCCTTCATTTTTTTCTTTCTTTCATGCCATTCCTTCAGACGTTTATTTCGACGCTCTTTTTCTACTCACTCTTTTTGTTTCTTTGCTTCTTTCAACCCCCCTTTTTATCTCTCGTTCTTTATTCTTTCTTGCATCCGTATTCTTTCTTTGTTTTCCTTCTTTCATCCCTGTTTTTTGTTTGTTTGCTTTTTTCTTTCTTTATTGTATCCGTTTCGTTCTTCATCTCTCTTCTTTTTCTTCCACGGTTTTCGTCCTCCCAATTTTCTCTCTGTCTTCAGTTATCAGTTGAATAAATATAAACTGAATAAAAGCCCCCAATTGAATACAGACACCGAATAACGTGTAGCTCCTTCCCTTCGCCTACACGACATGGCATGTAATCTATTATGTGTACGAGTCGTTGCCTACCCAGGCATATTTCAGGGCTGTCCATAACTGATTTGTAGCCGCAGAATTTGCAAAATCTAGCGAGTTCTGCGACATTTCACATACATGCTTGATGGGGTTTAAATCTGGCGAGCGTAGAAGTCAAAGGAGTATTTTGAATTCTACTGAATCGAATCTGTTTCGTGTAACCTTGAAAGAAGGATATACAACCAATGTATCCTACCGATAGCCTCTTAGGGACCTGAAGCATGGACCCTAATCAAAAGATTGACTGTCCAACTGAGAACCGTGCAACGTGCACATGGGAGAATCGTGCCCAACCTCACATGAAGCGAGATCATGAGATAACACAGTATATTAGAGAAAAGACATTAGTCCAAGATAGTATGGAAACGGTTAGAAAACTTAAATAGCTATGGGCTGGCCATATAGTAAGAATGGCAGACAACCAATGAACTTCTCAACATGGATCTCCAGTGATCACATGCGTAATTGAGGCCGGTAGGATACAAGATGGAGAGACGAACCAGACGTTTGTAAGAAAGTATTGGCTCCGGGATGTTCAAGATTGAGAGGTCCTGGGAAAAACTGATGATGACGACGATGATGATGATGGACAGATGTGCCTTGTAGCGTTTCTTTATTTTTGTCACACCTGGTTTGAAAAGATATGCGTTAGTCACCCCTGTCAAAACAGACTCCAGTTTCACCAGTGGTTCTTGCAAACTTCAACCAACACCCAAACACCATTACAGAACCACAATCAGCTTGCACAACACCCAGCTGACAGGCTGGATCAATAGTCTGATGTGAAGTCCTCCACGGATCAACTCGATGGTCTAGCTATAAGAACTCGAAACGTAACTCTTAAGGACAGACGACACGGTGCCAGTCTTCCCCGATTCGATAAAGATGTTCTTTGTCCTAGGTGAGATATTGTTTAATGCAATGTTAACCTCCGTTGGATGGTTACCCTCATTGCCTGTCTCCGACGCATCTTGCTTCACCTGTTTACCCGTGTCGCTTATATATGTCCAGAATTCACACAGGTACCCTTGTGACTGCAGTTGCCTACTAGGATATAGACTGCTTGATCTTTTTGATCTCGATAATCATTTTGCAGTCCAACGGTTTTAAACGCTGTCCACATCCCATGACTTCGATATCTTCACTGCTCCAATTGAGCAACTTCTTTACCGACAACGTCACACAGACACATACACACACATGCACACACTATCGTCGTCATCATCATCATCATCATCATCATCATCATCATCATCATCATCATCATCATCATCATCATCCAGTCGGGTCCATTTATGTAATATATTGTTACGATTTTGGGGGCATTTCAGTTAATAAACGTTCTCGGTTGCTTGACTATCAACTGCTTTTTTTGGGTGGAAAAAAAACAAACATAAATCATTTATGAGCAATTACTTTACTATTCTTGGTACTCTGATGAAAAGTGACCACCACGACCACGCCATTACCACCATTTCAGCTTCAATCAGCTTCTTTCCAGCTGTTACAAAATGACGTCAAGTATAAATTGACCTTCTTAGTTACACCACCCCTCTTTGCTCAATGATAGATTTTTTTTTCAACCAAGAAAATCCATACATTGCCTGCATATGAGTTTTCAAAAAGCCATTCTTATTCAATTTTAGCTAGTCTCAAATAGACTACAGCTTGTTTTCAATGCTTGACAGCACCTACTGCAATATTTCTCCACATGATAAGTAGCATCAGTGCTGATTTTTTAAAACTTGTAACTGTTTTCTATTCAGTCTGATCCTTAAAAGATCGTAAATTATTCAAATAGTTTTTCAGACGATTGAACCCCTTATGTCGTTTATACTGTTTACACGACGTTTCAGTCGATCCATTCTACGGTCTTTAGGAGTACTATCTGAATATAACGGTGGTAAGCAGTTTCAGACTAAGCTATTGTGAGTAAATATTTTGGATGACCACCGTAGTCCAAATGTTAACACGCTCGTCACGCATGCTGATTCGTCAATTCATTATGCCTTACTACGTGGAGTTCCTTAATCTGCGTCCTTGAGTCAGACTAAGATTTAGTGAATACCTTATTTGATGGCATGTGAGACCCACTACCCAAATGACTCAAAAATATCCCCCCGGATCTTATATGAGGAGTTTAGCTGATTTTGATTTCACTTGTATATTATAGTAGTACTATTACCAAAAGTATTTCCCACTGTACTTACTGCATATTTTGTCCAAGTTTCCTCTCTACTATTGAGAGTGACTTGGGCTAGTTGGGTCTCAGTGTAAGTCGGATCACAGACTTCAATATGAAGCCAAAGTGGTTTTCAGCCATTTTGGTCACATGGCTACTTGCAGACTGGTGAAGTGAGATCTAAAAAAGTGATTATGATAATAAAAAGTATTTATTCCTTTTCGAAATTGAAATTTCAGAAAACTCAGTTCAAGAAACCCAAATGATTCTCATTTTCGGGATTTTTGGATGAGAAAGGGAATAAAAAATACAAAAAACAAAAACTGAACAGCTCAGCGTTTTTGTTTCTGCTTACTGAAAATAAGGGGGCGACTTTCCCCGACATCGTGTCACCAGGTCAGCTATTAGACAAACAGGATGAAAAGTTACTTAGGTTTGCCACTTATTGATATCAGAAATTTAAGCAGGGTATGGACGCCAAGTTTAAACCATGAGTAATTCCTAGAACACTATTAGAATATTCTCCTCGCTGCTTCAAGTGCAAAAAAAAAAGGACCAACTAGCCCAAGTCTTCCCTATTGTAGCTACGTATTTTAATACATTTAAATGCTTAATGCTAAATACACTGGATTTTTCCCCTCAATATTCCCTACTGAAATGGTAGGGTTGTGTATCTGTGGGATATATGTGTCATTCGGTGATATGTGTGCCGACCGTAGTCAAATCTTTATCAAACACATCCAGCAGACCAGTGCAAAAAATTTCATCCTCCGTGGGTGTTCCAATACTGTGACTTTGTGTAGTAGAGGTTAGTAAGCTAGTTTCGCAGAACATTACTCCTGTGTTGTGTTCAATCCTGATCGGTTACCCCAGATTCGTGAGTTTGGGTTACACTAAGCGTACACATGAAAGGATTACGCTGGACCTCACATGGAGAAACCATGAGACAGCGCAGTACATCTGGAATGAGACAGGAGTCAGGGACATCGTAGAATCCATTGAAAATTCAAAATGGCAATGAGTTGGCCATGTTGCAAGAATGGCGCACAACCGATGGACATCGCGACTCACGACATTGATCCCCCGAGATCACATGCAAAACTGAGGCTGGCTAAATATTAGATGGAGAGACGAGCTAGACAAATTTAGAAAGTAATGGCTCTGCGACGCCCATGATAGAGAAGTGTGGCGAATCCCGGGGAAGGTCTATGTCGAACAACGGACTTTGAAAGACTGATGAGGCTGATGATGATGATAATGATGAATCTAAATTCGAGGGATACAAGTTTTGGGATCCCTATGCAAGAGTAAAGAATCATAAGGTGCCCCTCTATAGTGGCCTTGTGTCTGACCAAATTTTCTTATTAAGTTAATTAGGTGCTTACCTCATCTTGCAGGGCACATTACTTGTATACTAATTTTGATCTTTGAGATGTGTTCTGCTGTGTCGACCTTGTGTCAGAGTACAAACGGCCTTATATTTGCGTATTAAGTGAAGGTCGATTCTCCAGCGCTGGAATCTATCAGATCCAGCCATTTTGAATATCCCGAGAACCTGTTGCGCACCCTTGACGTGATTTGGCGACAAATCAAAGTAGACTTTACTGTGTAGTTGTGAAAAGACACATTACTATCGGCAGTAAGATGCCATTGAGTGAACTTGCCTTCTGTGTAACCATTGCATACGTAATCAGATTAAGCTTCCTGTGATTTGTAGCTTTTTTCAGGAGGAGGGTTGTAGATTTCAGTCCGTGGATGAGATTAAGGCGATCACAATAAGGTATCTGATTCCAATTTCGAAAGTGTACTTTGCAGGCTCTTTTGAATGATGATACCATCTTTTTCGTGGCTACAAAATCAATTTTATTTAGGTTTACATAAAACAATCAATTTTACAGCACCATTGACTTTATGGATAACTAAGTTCCAAATTTCGAATCCCCTCTTGCTTATGAGGCTCAATTTGCCCCTCACCCCCACTGTGGACATTGATGAGAAGTAGGCTATTTTTCCGTTAATATTATTGATGGCTGATTATTTCCCAGACAGATCACGTGTGTTCATTTCCATTGCCTGCGTTCGAATATTTCGCAGTTCCCACGGAAGAGTAACGAGTCACCGGGTTACGGCAGAATAATAGCCAGGGTCGGCCTTCTTTGACCCAACCTTTGCATTTCGCATTTATCTACCTTTTTATAATATGCTATCTTAATTCTTTTTTTTTAATGAATACTCTATCTAATACTTTTCCACCAATTTTTCCCTTAGTCTTTTTTTAATTCTTTATTTATCTTATCCACAAGTACACTCGTATTACATCTTGATCTACCACCTGCGTTGCTCGTACCCCCGGACTCCATTACCCGAATCTTTACTCCTTGAAAATACTTACCCAGTCACTCTCAAATCCACCCGTTTGCGTGACTCTAATAATACAGGGTCTCTTGAATAAAAATTACAAAGGACGCGCCTGAGTCGGGCTTTTAAAATGTCACTGGCTTTTTTCACAGCATTCTCAAGCTAAGGAAATGCCATCCTGATTCATCATCTTCCATGTTCGATTCCGTTTAAGATTCTCCCTCATTGTCATCTCTTTTTTTTTTTTTCACTTTTTTCTTCTTTTGTTTAGTTCCTCTCGTCTAGTTCCTCTCTAGATATCTGCCTCTCCACCTTAACAAAACAAGCTCCTCTTGCTTATTCTCTATCCTTGTCGTTATTTTTCAACCATTTTTACCAATTGTTCTCTACGTTTATTACTCTTTCTAGTTATTTCTCAAACGTTTTTACCTCCTCCTCCTCTTTTATTGTTGCCAAACGTACTACTATTGCTGGAGTTGATTTTATTTTCCTCACCTAACAACAATGACGCCGAGTCAAGACCTCCGGTTGAGACTGAAAAAGGTGGGAAGTTTATGAAATCTAAATGATAGATAGAGAGAGAAAAGAGAAAAGGGGGGACCTACGTCATCAATCAACGAAAAGAAGAAAGGATGAAAGGAATAAAAAATATGGGAAGAGAGAAAGAAAGAGAGAAAAAGAGAAAGAGTGAGAGAGAAAGAGATGGGAAGAAAGAGGTGAAGACAAAGAGAAAGAAAGACAAAGGGAGAAAGAGAAAATGGAAAATTACAGACGCTAGATGGAAACAGATTTTTTTTAATCAACATTTTTTAAACTTTTTTTTCTCTTTTAAAAAAAATATTTACTATAATTTTTTTTCTTTCTTATCTAGTCTTCTCAGCTAACGTTCATAGCAAAAACTTGAAAGTTTGCACACGCACTTCCCTCAGTGTGTTCAGAGAGTTTTCTTATGTTTTTTGAAAACACAGCTCAGCGGCTGAAATTGTTCAGATTGCAGTTTGACCCTGAAGCAACCAGTCTTGTTTCATCAATTCTTGCCAATTGTTATTTGTTCCTTACTTTTACATTGTCTAAATCCTTATCGATTTGTCACTTATTCCTCTTCGTTTATTAAACGTTTTCATCTTCATTCTTTCTTTTACTTCGCTGTACCCCTTCATCTTTCCCACTTCTTCTTCTCTCTCTCTCTTTCTCTCTTGCCTTTTCCTTTTCAAACTGCCAATACTTAAACCTTTTATTCTCTTGTCTCGTCTTCTCTTTTCACTTTCGTTCATTTTCTTTTCTCTTCACCCCTTCTTATATTTCCTCTTGCCTCTCTCTTGCTCTTTTTCTTCCATCTTTTTTTCGTTGTCCTTCTGCCCCTTCGAGAACTTTTCTTTTATTCACTCTCTCCTCCTTTCCCCGATTTCCCTTTCTTTACTGCTCTCCTCCCCTCATCCTTTCTTTTATTCCATCCTCCTCCTCTTTCGTATTTCTCTCTCTCTCTCTCTCATTTATCTTTCCTCTTAGAACTCTTCTCATCTTCGCTTTTTCTCCTTCTAGTCTCTCAAAGTCTTTCCCTCTTTTTTTCTCTTTCTTTGTCTTCTTCTTTCCCTTCTCCTTCTTCTTTACCTTCCCCCCTCCTTCATCTCTGACCTTTTCTAACATCGTCAAAATATCCATCTCCCTCCTCTTTTGCCCACTTTACTTTCCTGTTTACTCCTTTCAATTAGATACCGTCAACCAAAACTATCATCGAAAAAGTCAACATAACTTTCCTCAGTTTTTAAGTTAGTCTGGCTGTTTTTTATACCCTCCCTTTAAATAGTTAGTTGTAGTTAGATTATAGTTTTAGGTGGGGGTTCAATTTGCATTGGAAGTTTTTGTTAAATTGGTCCCTTAGTTAATGTCCGGCAGCATCACACGTGTTTTATCAAAACTTTCTTATTCGTGATAAATATCCAATAAAAGGTGAGAGAAGTAACTGATTCAATGTTCACCCCTTTTTTTCCGATATTTTAATTGATCATCCCCAACATGCTGCCAAAGGACCTTGCTCACGTGATATTTTCAATTTAGTGACTAACCAGACCTGTTCCTTTTTTTTCGTCTTCTTACCGTCACCTTTTTTTTTTCTTTCTTTTTTCTTTTTTTTTTCTTATTCATTGTCTCCCTCTTTTTCGCTCTCTTTCTTTTTTTTTGGAGGGGGGGGTTTTCTACTATGTATTGACGTGGGAAAAGTCTTCTCCAATACAACATTCGGACGATCTACCCACCTCCCGTTAAAAAAAACAAAAAACAAAAAAAACAAAAATAAAACAAACTCCCAAAATGCCCGGACAACCATTAAGATTAAGTAAATCACGAACTCTCTTTCCCCACTCTAGCTCACTGACAATAAATAACACATTCCCATTCACCTTACCTAGCGTGGAAATTGGGGTTAGCTTATACACCTTTATGGCATTCTTGTAACAAGAGAAGAACTCACCTGTTTGTTAAAGTCTGGGAAAATGCTTTTCAACTAGCATGCACACTCACGTAGATGTCGATGGTCAAAGTTTACGGTGAATCTTCCGATATTTTGAAAAAATACAGGAATCAGAAATATTGTTAAGGGAACATCGACAGGTATATGATTATAATTATTATAAGGTTTTAGATTAGATTTCCCAAGCTTTCAGTTCTGTATCGATGCATTTTTCTAGAAGTAAAGTTTTCATTTGACACATACATACATACATACATACATACATACA
>OY735227.1:29974988-30169988 GCA_963457665.1 Thysanoteuthis rhombus
ATGGAAAATTTTCAATTATTGAGTTAATACAAGTTGGTGTAAGGTGATAAAAAAGCGAGGGAAATCTACTTTCATGACCAAATAATTTGAATGAATTTATAAAAATAGAAAAATTTGTCAAGACTTGGTTGAAAACTTGGATTAATCTAACAACAGAAGGTTTCCTTTGTTTTGTATCACCTTACATCAACTTTAAGCAAAATTGAGCATCCCGCCTCAAAAGGACGATCTCAGATTTAATACAGGACTTTGAGGAATTTCAACTATGACTTGAACATATTGTATCTGATAACCAAACAACCCGCGTTGCATGATGGGGAAAAAAGTGATTATTTGTAGTTGATTATTCTGAAGAATATATCAATGCCGTGAGAGCTTTCCAAATATTTTCTGTTACAATGCGGTATTCACACGAGCCAATTACTCAGTGCAGTACTATATAGGAAAACTTAGTCCATATTCCAGTAATTCATGATAAATAATCATTCCAAGTGTGATCGAAAACAGTTAAAAAAAATTAGACACGGTTTTCTTTTTGATTCTCATAATTGATTTCTTTTTCATCTCTGATAACTATGTCATTCCAAACAAATTTTATGAGTGCTGAGCAAGAAGAGGAAAAGAAGCCTTTGAAGCTGGCCGATATCTGTTTCTGTAAGTTCAAGTGGAACTCCTTTATGATGCCTCCATCGCTGTGGAGGAACAGCGAGCAATATAGATTCAAAAATCATCGAAACTAGAATGAGGTTGAAACCCACCACCTGTCATCCATGTACCCCATTCAGGATTTTAGAGATAGACTCTTAAGGTCAAGTAATAAAAAAAACAGAAATCCCCAGATATCCAAGTAAGGTTGAAAAAAGAGAGCGGGACTCCTCGACAAAATAACAAATGGTTGAATTCTAAAAACTCCAAACTGTGACTCTCGTATAGAAAATCACTCAACTTTCAAACCAGAAGCCTAGTCTGACCACAGGTAGCATTTGATCTTGATTTTATTTCAAATTATATTTACTATATTTTGCTTGAATTTTAAATGTAGGGCCAACCGATGGACATCGCGACTCACGACATGAATCCCCTGAGATCAC
Source organism: Thysanoteuthis rhombus (assembly GCA_963457665.1). NCBI lineage: Eukaryota > Metazoa > Mollusca > Cephalopoda > Oegopsida > Thysanoteuthidae > Thysanoteuthis > Thysanoteuthis major. The sequence continues at coordinate 29,976,080 of OY735227.1, forward strand.
ATGCGAAACCGGAGCCGGCAGAACATTAGGCGGAGAGACGAGCTAGACTAATTCAGAAAGTACTGGCACCGCAACGCTCATGATAGAGATGTGTGGCGAATCTGGGGAAAAGTCTCTGTCCAACGACGGACGTTGAAAGAATGATGATGATGATGATGATGATGATGATGAACTGGATCTGTACGTTGTTAATCCCTTATTTCGTTCTCGATGTTTGCTTACAATAATGGTGTGTCGTTAAAAGACGAATGGACGTGCTTGTATGAGTAACGAAATTTGTTTGAAACTTCATACGAACTTCAAAAACTACAAATGCCAAGGGGCTAGTTTTCTTTGCATGTTCACGATCAATTTATCTAGAGAGAAGAAAAGTGATCTTTTAAGAGTTGGAAAGAAAAAGACAGGGACAAGTGACCAACGCCCTCAATTCATACAGCCCTTTCATGTTCGTGGCCTTTTGTTTTGAGCTTCAACAAGAGGCGGAAAACCCGGTCAGTTTTTCCCACGGCTTTGTGTTTTTTTTTCTTCAAAAGTCAGAAAGTACGCTTTAAAGGAGAAGGAAATAAAATCAGTTGGAGAATTCATTTGTGGAATAAACAATTTAACTAGCCCCTGTTAAGATAGGTAACAGGGAAGCAGCCTTCTATTGTCAATTCCCAGGAAGGTAATGTAATAAAAAAGTTGAACTCAGTCCAGTTTTATTATTTAGAACAGCGAGAGCGAAAGAGAGAGAGAGAGAGAGAGAGAGAGACACACACACACACACACACACACGGATTGGAACTATACAAAAGGGATCTTCTTTCCCTACATAAGATACATAACACCCTAAAAAACTGTAATATACCCTAAAAAACATAAGATCTTTTGGTTTCGATAATAAATATGAATATAATCTTATTACTTGGTTGCAGAATGTAAAATACGATTTTTTTTCAACTTATTTCTATAGCTTTTTATTGCAATTCCCAGATCGTCATTCCAACATCATTAGTCAGCAGCGTGAATTGGAAATAAAGAACAAACCTCTGGCATGACTCGAACTCATATCCCTTATTCCTCCGTGGCAGCTGTATTACAGATCAGGCTACGTAGATCAACTGGTTATAGATGCGTAAGTCTATTCAAAGAACTTTCATTTTTTTTTCATGATACGCCACTCTTGTTGTTCAAATGCACTAGTTCAAATGCACTGTAATAACAATCGAATCTCTTCGATAAAGTATTGTCAGTTACTGTTATTTTTTGACGTGTGCATCTTTCATCTTAATTTCACTTATTTACAAGCTATTCCTTAATAAATATAACTACTACATTTGGCGAACTCAACACCTCAAGCTTACAAACAATTATCTTTTTTTTCTTTAAAGAAAATCAAAACAAAACAAAAATCTTCAGTTTCAAAATTAACAATTGTCCCCTTTCTCTACGAACCGGATATAAAATCCATGTCTTGAACTCGAGCCACTGGATATCAAGGAACAATATCCGGGGGAGATATCCCCTTCCCGAGAAGAGTCGACAGCCAAAAGAACGATCCTCTTTCTCATATTCCCGCCCACTAACCTATGACACCTCTCTCCGGGGTTTTGTTCCCTGCGGGAGTGTTAAAGGGTCTAGACTTATCATTGTTTGATGTGACGCGAGACTGAACAATAAGGGAAATGACTTCAGAGACAAAGACGACCCGACCCTTTTAGGGCAAGGGTGTACGGAAGATTAAGAGCTTTTTGTATACCTGAATTTAAGCATTCTCAAATTTCTTACCTGATTATTTGTATACTACAATTATTAAGAGGTCGGTGTGATTTTTGGATCCTGTGACAACATACTTTGCCAGCGTGGGTCCTAAACAAAAGAAAAGTCTAAAGGAAGTGTGCTGATCTTTTACGTCTCTCATTCCGTCGGTAATTAGCTTTGTTCTTCCTGATAGTGGAAAAGAGTATTAACCAATCCTGGCTCAGTTGTTTCCCTCCTATTCTACGTCTTCATTTAGGTGACAGGCTTATCTTTTGAATGTCACGTAATTGTGGTGTATAAGCCCGACTTGGGCAAGCTTAGAGCCTACCTGTATTTGATGGACTTTGTCTGGTACAACGCCACGAGTGGAAGGCGCCCAGTGTGGACAGAATTCACCGTGTCTTTGTTTTCTTGTTGAGGATAATGTTTTGTGTGGGTGTGCAAGAATTTACATTGGTATAGGTGTACATCTAGGTGTGTAAGAATCAGCGGAAGTATTGGTATGTTCTAAACGTGACAATGTGTAAACCTATTCAAGTACTACACAAAATCTGTCTCTCTCACTCTCTCTCTCTCTCTCTCTCTCTCTCTCTATATATATATATATATATATATATATATATATATATATATATAAAATCAGTCTTTTATTGTCCGTCGTTAGACGTAAACTTTCCCCGGGATCCGCCAGATATCTCTCTCATGGGTGTCACTGAGCCAATACTTTCTGGACTTCTCTATTTTGTCCCTCCATATTGTATTCTGCCGGCCTCGGTGACGCACGTGATGATGTCTGGGGATCCATCTTGTGAGTAGTAATGTCAATCGGTCATCTTCCCTTTCTGGAACTTGACCAGCTCATTGCCATTTGGGTTTTCTGGTGGATTATATGATGTCTGGGACTCCAGTGTTATCCCCTAATATATCGTGCTGTCTTGTGATCCCCCATGTGAGGTTAAGCATGATTCTTTCCTGTGCGCGTTCCATGGTTCTCAGTTAGAAGGTCAATCTTTTGCTGAGGTTCCATGTTTGAGCTTCATGGGTGACTATCGGGAGGGTGCGTTAGTTTAAAACACTTCTCTTTAGGACTAATGAGATTTTCTTGTTCTTGAAAGCTGAGCTTGCTCTACCGAAGGCTTGCAATCCTAGAGTGATTCTTCGCTTGATTTCTTCTTCTTTTGAAGATTTCATGAAGATTCGTTGTCCTAGATAGATGTGGTGGTCTACTTTCTCCAGCTGTGCATTTTCGATTTTGATCGTTCTGTATTCATTTCCACCATGATTGCTGCGCATGACAATTGTTTTGCAAAAGTTCATGTGAAGGCTGACTTTCTTGCTTTCTTTGTTCAGTTCATCTACTATTAATCCGAGGTCGTGGAGGATTTCTGCAAAATGGACGATTTGTCTGTAAAATGGACGAATCATCTGCAAATCTGAGATTGCTCAGATATTCGCCATCTGTTCTGATTCTCTTATATATATATAAATATATCATGAATTTATTGATGATATGGCAAAACGTAAATTAAGAAAATAGATTGAATTTATTTCCATTACATAATTTATCGTCAAACTTCAAAAAGGGAAAATCATAAAATCTGCGAAAAACAAAGTTTGGAGAAGAGGGAAAGAGAGATGCTGCATTGTTGTTATTGTTACTGTTATGAACTCTTATCGTATACTGGCGAAAAAGGGGAACAGTTTTTGTGTCGAAGTTCAAATCATCTGTATATAAGAAAGGAAAGTGAGAAGGGTTTTGCGCGGGTGTATATGTAGTTGAGTCTAGTGACTCTGTTGAGAGAAATTGTATAAGTGTATGCAGCGTATGTAATTTTGTGATGTTGTGTGTATGTGTATTGTTGAGGAGGAAAGTATCATTTGCTGTGTGAATAGGTGTGAAAATGATAAAAGATTTTTGAAAAGTGTTGGTAGGATATACTGATTTGAAAGTATGCTGATTATGTTTCTTATTTCTGTATTTATTTGTTTTTTTTTCCAACTAACTTGTGTGTATTGGGTGTTGTGCTTATTTGGTGTTGTGTGTGGGACGATTGTTTTTGTATCAATATTATTCTTACGAGGTGTTTAGCTATATTGTCGAAACCGTAGGTATATGAATAGGTTCGTAGTTTAATGATGAAAAGAGCATTCATTTTACACAGCGTAGAGATATCAATGTTTAATAACATCTCATTCATAGTCAAAACATTCCATACAGTGGTAAATATCGATAACATAGATCGAACATTAGACAAAGGCATTTTGAAGTTTACTTAGATTTCACTCGGTCAAAAGTTAGAGAGTAAGCCGTGTCCTTGCGCTGGCTCCGGCTCCAGCCTTACTCGTCCAATTTGCGATAAGTGAAGTCGGCTTAGAGTTGTCTCAGCGAGTTTGTGCTCATTTCTATGTCAAAAATTCAGAATATTACAAGAAAAAGAACAAACCCTGTTCAAAACCTGCAACATTGTTTAACCAATTTCTGACAGAATTTGGCAACTTTGGTTTCTGTGATAAAACCATTTGTTTCCAATTGGTTAAGAACAAAGGATAATGTGAAACTGTTTGGAAATTAATAAAGACTTTTTGAAAATCGACACTGGTCGGTTAATTCTTTGTCATGCCACATTTTCCTTTGTATCCAGGACGTGTATATCTATTTGTCTTCCCTATGAGTAATAGATCATGACTCAACGTTTACAGTATGAGATGTTAGAAAAATGTTTTGGTTACTTAAAGAGGGAACGCTCCTTCTTAAATCACAATCTTAATTTCGAGAATTTATCAAAAGAAAAAGAAAGTAATTATACCACGAAGTGTGACTCTCTATAGCATTTCCACCAAATGGATACAATGAACCCGTTCAAAATTAGTCTGAACGAAAAACACTTGTCATCCATAGAACTGTTGACTTCCGTTGCAGTTGAAAACAAGCTCAACCAAACCGGTAGATGTCTCTCGTGCTCCTTGAGCTAAACCTGCGGATGTTTTTTTGTCTATTTCGTGTGAAGTGATCAACACGTGTGACAAAGTGCACATGTGTTGCACGTTTGATGATGAAGCGCGCTTTTCCGCCGAAAGAAATAGGTTGGGAAGTTCAAGTATAGTTTCTGGCGGGAAAATGAGAGCTCTTTTTTCGTTATTTTTGTGAAATTCTGTTTTGAACGTGGGAATAGTGAGTGCTATATTCTTGTGCATAGGTATATGGGAAAGTTTATTTATATGAGGATATCTATCTATCAATCTATCTATCTATTTCTGGTCCTATCTATCTCTGTATCCCTGTCCCTATCTATCTCTCTTTATCAAATTACATTTATACACACACACACACACACACACATATATATATATATATATATATATATATATATATATATATATATATATATATATATGTCTGTAGTTGGTTGCAATAGTTACATGGTAAACAACTGAGATTCCCAACAAGAAAAGATTTGTACACTGTACCACAACAACAAAGTATATGTGAAATGTGGAAAAACCCTGAAAAGAAATGCATAAATTGTATTGACAGATAAACGGAAATAAGTGACTGAATTGACACAATAGAAAATTGAAAATGATTTTTGATGTATAGTGTTTGAAGCTGTAAAGCTTTCTAGACTATATATATATATATATATATATATATATATATATATATATATGTATATATATATATATATGAGAAATAGACATATTTAGTGGGACGAATGTATCATAAATTGTGCTATATTAAATGAAAACTTATTCGAAATGATCTCCCGTCGTTACACGATTGATATATCACTCAATTTAGATAACGTAAAGAGAATAAACAAAAAAAAAAAAAAATCGGGCTGCTGTAGGAATCGAATCCGCCGCTTCAACGTATTTGTTTATTTACACGGGAGAACATTTCAAATGAGTTTCTATTTTATACAACGCAATTCATTCATAAATTTGTGATTTATATATGTAGATTGCGCAATATCTTTGAAGATTGGGCAATAATTATAACACAAAATCATCATCATCATCATCACCATCATCATTCTTTTAGCGTCCGTCGCTGGACATAGATCTCCCTCAATATTCGCCAGTACTTCACGGAGCCAGTACTTTCTGAACTTGTCTAGTTTATCACGCTATCTCATTTTCTGCCAGCCAAAATTTCGCATATGATCTCTGAGGATCAACGCTGTAATTCGTGATGTGCAGCAGTTGTCTGTTCTTGTGCTGTGACCAGCCCATTGCAATGTAAGTTTTCTTATGGATTCTATGATATTTCGCACTCGTTTTCCCTCTAATAAATAGTGTTGTTTTGTGATCTCTCCATGTGCAGTTGAGCATGATTCTCTCTTGTGCACGTTGCATGGTTCTATGCTTAAGGGCCAGTCTTTTGGTTGGGGTTCCATGTTATAGCTCCGTAGGTGACTATCGGGAAGATGCATTGGATGTATACCCTCCACTAGCAGGATTTTCTTGCTCTTGAAGGTTGGACTTGCCAACCTAAAGTGAATCTTTGCTTCATTTCTTCTTCTTTTGAGGATTTTATGGAGATTCGTTGTCCTATAGAAATGCAGTGGTCTTCTTTCCCCTGTTCAGAATCTTTGATTCCGATTGTTGCGAATATATGGAAGACAAACACTCAACAATCAAGTACGAGATTTTAGGTGACATTGAATTTATTCCGTGACTAGGAATTTCCTATGAACGGTTAAAAGAAATCCACATACGTCAAGTGAAATTTAATTGAGAAGAAGAATTCCTAGTTGGAAAAAATTTAATTTGGCATCGTAAAATTTCATATCGATATCAGTATATATATATATATATATATATATATATATATATGTATATAGTTTTTTTTACTAGGTCTGTATACATCGGTCCTACTGCTAACATGTCTACCAACACAGCAGCTCCTTCACCAGTCTACATAAGAAATTCTGAGCCCTTGCAAATAGAAAAGAAAAGTGAGACAAGGTGATACCAGCTCACTCAAGCCATTCACAGCCTGCCTTAGGATGTTCCTCCGAATGGGAACACAAGGGAATCAGGATAGCCAGAGAATACTGGAGCAACATCAGATTAGCACGCTACACTCTTCTCTTTGCTAGGAACCTTAACAGTCGTCAAATATTGCTAGACGAACTAAATGGAGTAAGCAAGAAAGTTGGCCTCCAGAAGAACTTCAGCAAAACAGAGGTCATGTACAATAAGTATATTGGGGACAGAGATACAAAGATCGAAATCAAAAATGCACGGCTGGAGAAAGAAGACCAACACATCTACCTAGGATAGCGAGGACAAAGAACGCTAACAGACAGATGATCATTGATCATGATATATATATATATATATATATATATATATATATATATATATATATATATATATATATATATATATATATATATATATATGTGCATGATTATAAATTACATTATATTTTATTGAAATTCTATTTGAAATCATCCTCGTCATTACACCCTCGAATGCATAATTTGACCGTGTAATAACAGGAGATCATTCCAAATAAAGTTTCAATATAACATAACGCTATGTATGATCATTCTATTGGTTCATATATTATTTTCCAAATAACATATATATATGTGTGTGTGTGTATATATATATATATATATATATATATATATATATATATTCAAATCCAATCATTTCTTTATTGAATCATGAAAAATAACACATCAACTGTCAACATTCTAACCGTCAAGAACCTAGAACAGTGTAAATTAGCAGTTGCTACCATAAAACGTTTATTAAACCATTGTACTGTTGAAGAAAAATGCGTCAAAAGGCCTGATAGTAACTGTTCGCAGAAATAACTATCAAATAGCTGTACAGCAGATAAGAATGGATAAAGTTTGAAACGTCCAAATGAAACACAGGAAGCTGAGGTAATCTTTTCGCTTTGATTTATTTACTGCATCTGAAATATAAGTCAAATATTTACAGAGTAACGTTAACTTGATTTGTCGTAAACTCAGCGACAGTCAAGTCATCGGAAAACGGTATTCATAAAAATACATTAGTGTTGAATGACTTGATCTGACTAGTTAATCTGAACCATGCGTTGTCACGAGAATTACGGGAAGACACTTATCATGGCCTTGTGTCCGACTTCAGTAGCTGATGCCTGTTTCACTTTTTACTAATGGGTTGGCAGTTCATGTCGTGAGAGAGATTTACTCATGTACAGGGGCGCCCTTGAACAAATTACTGATAGTAACATACCTTTCTGTTACCCATGTCTCGGACTTGTTCTATCTTCGACGAACAAAAAGACCTGTATATGAATATTGTTTTTATTCAACCACCTGTTACAGTATTGCATGTTGCTTTTTTAACTGAATGACTCATAATGTACTCTATACGCAGCTAGATATTTTTGACATATTTACGCGCAGTGCGTGGCCACGCAGTTGCTCATCTGGTTGAGACATCTATTCAGTCAATGTACGATTCAGATTACGACGGGAAAAATATGACTATGATCGCAGGATTGTTGTAACTTTTACACAGTGCTGCCAATTCAGAAAAATGTTTCACGCTAAATTGACTCCGAAAAAGCTTCAAAAAACGTCAAAACGTGATGAAAAACATTGTTAGCCATTTTATGGCTATTTTTAATGGCTGAGATGGATAGATTTGCCAGTTATGGTAGGAAATTAATTAAAAATTAGCTAAAAGCTGAAAAGAGGGCTATATGTTGGATATTCGTGCTGCCAAAACACAAACAAAAAAAAGGGCTAAACTTGGTGCGAAAAGTGTTAAATTGGCAACACTACTTTTAGAGCAATTCGATATTTTAGTATAAAGATATACTAACAATACTATAACTATTGATACTACAGCTACTAGATTTGTGAGTTATTAAGAAGACATTTTTATCTTTTGATCTAGAATCTAAAAACGGAGAACTACGTCTTCAGATCCATCACTTTTTAGTAAATGTACAAATTGTCAGATGTTCACTGAGATTGATTTAGGGACAAGGCCACACGTATGAGACTGTATTTGAGGACACCAACGTGTCTCATACAATGTCAGCAGCTTGGATTAGAATTTGTTTATTCTGATCGATTAAAGAACGCATTTTTTAGGTAGCAAAAAAAAAGATATTTTGTGTGTGGTTATTTCGAACTGGATTAGAAATTACTACGACACATGATCCCTTGAAAATAGTAACTACTTACGTCATATCCTGTTTCGACCTCAAAGAGTCCCTGACTGAAAAGCGTTGCTCTCGGCTTTCTAACTCTGCCTCACACTTTTTCTGGTGGTAGCTCGCTGACCGATGGACTTGTATATCTAAAATGTCTGCGAACCAGACGTTGCCTTGATCTACCCACAGAGCCTCCTCGTATCAACCTTCAAGTACATTCATTGATTCCATCTTACATAAATGAACAAAACTAAAACACAAGAACTCTCAAGTATAAACACTCCATGTTTGAATGAATACAATGATTTGATTCCTTAAAAATACTGGTTCGGTTGTGTTTCCTTTAAGTCACTGTTTAATTCAAATTACTATATGATATCAAAATACTCGACCATTTCCTTTCTTTACGGCTAGAGGTCTATTCTAACCAAATATTAAATTACGGTGAACATACGTACTTCCATACGTTGTTCATCTCCTGACAGCCGTGGACTAACCATGGTCGTTACGCACCCATCACGCTAGTGTATGAAGGTGACACAAAGGGGCACAATCCAAACTGAAAAAAAAGCCTAATAGTTAGAATAAAACGGGGGAGGGTTCAGACTCCAAGTCCCGCCTAAGGAGGATGAAAACCTTTTGCGAATTCGAAGTCTCGCCTACTGACCTTCCTATTTATAATTATGCATTTCCAACCGTTTCTTGAGTTCGTTGTTCGGTGTTCGAGTCCAGTTGAGGGCCAGGATTTCGAAAGCTGATTTTCTAGTTATGCAACCTATTCTCACTCGGAAGAAGGGTGTAACACGCAATCCTCTTAACCCGGTTTCCTCTCATCTTATCTCCGTACCGTGAGAGCCTAAACTTGGTAGATATCGAGTGGCGCCTCGCCACGGCGTAGCGGTTAGTGTGCACGCTTTGCCAACCATCACTCGAGAGCAGTGGGTCACAACCCCCCTTGTCAATGCACTTATCACCATATTTCAGAATGTCATTAGTTCCCCAAACTCCTAAGATTGGTCCATGATGTGAATTCTGTGGTATGGATTCTGTATTAGCAGTGCCAAAATACCAAGATCACAGAAAATTAAACCAGCCTCTTCGTGGTTCCAATTCCCCCTCCCCGTGAAACCATACCCCCCCCTCCACGCTGGTTGAATAACCTTTGCTCTGGTGACCTTGATTATCAACTGTTGATCCCTACTTTTGACGTAAGCTAAGCTTGGTAAATTGCTTATTCATACGTTCAGATGAAGGAGAGAGAAGGGGGGGGGGCTGATGAATAACTCTTCTTCAAAGCCATTCAGCATGTAATACATTTTTATTACGTTAGTTTTTATGATTCATAAGACACACTTTTTCCCCAGACAAGGGAAACATAAATTAACTATTAAACCGGTATTTAAAAGTCAGAGAGAGAGAGAGAGAGAGAGAGAGAGAGAGAGAGAGAGAGAGAGAGAGAGAGAGAGAGAGAGAGAGAGGGGGGGAGAGAGAGAATCAGAGTGAATTAGAAAGTGAGAATCAGAGTGAGTTAGAGAGACAGAGAGAGAGAGGGGTGGATAAAAGCGAGAGAGAGAGAGAGAGAGAGAGAATTTGAGCGAGTGATTGAGAGACACAGAATCGGAATGAATGAGAGAGAATCGGTGAGTGAAAGAGAATGAGAGAGAGAGAGAATCAGTGTAAATTAGAGAGAGAGAGGGAGAGAGATAAAATTTGAGCGAATGACTGAGAGACAGAGAATCGAAATGAATGAGAGAGAATCGGTAAGTGAAAGAGAATTTGAGAGAGAGAGAGAGAGAGAATCAGAGTGAATTAGAAAGTGAGAATCAGAGTGAGTTAGAGAGAAACAGGGAGGGGAGTAAGAGTGAGATAGATAGATAAATAGAGAGAGAGGGGGGAGAGAGAAAATTATAGCGAGTGACTGAGAGACAGAGAATTGGAATGAATGAGAGAGAATCGGTGAGTGAAAGAGAATAAGAGAGAGAGAGAGAATCGGAGTAAATTAGAGAGAGAGGGGGAGAGAGATAAAATTTGAGCGAATGACTGAGAGACAGAGAATCGGAATGAATGAGAGAGAATCGGTGAGTGAAAGAGAATCAGAGAGAGAGAGAGAGAGAGAGAGAGATAGAGGGGCCGAATTATCGATAGGAAAACAATAAAAACAAAACAAGAGCTTCATGATCAAAGGGCCGAGATTAAAAGACTTGACTGAGAATAAATAGCGCCATAAATAGAAACAGTTTCTGGGACGTCTACAAAGAAATGAAGGAAAAGGCCCTTTACCAACTGACAATGACAAAACAATATTCTCATTGTTCAGAGTACAGATATGCAGGATATAAAAGGACCAGCTCGTTAACCCGACTGTCCGGATGCAGAGCTTACTTCGGTTTAACCAGGTCTAAAAGGAAAAGACGTTTTCTTGACCGCTGTGTAACACCATAGGCCTCGTGAAACTAGGAAGAGAAGGGGCTGGGTTAGACATAGCTGGTCCCGGAGGGCGAAGGGAGTCCTGACATTTTTGGGGTTGAGCTTTGTATCAAAGTTCATGAAACGATACGATATGTCCATGAATAAGATAGGTTGACTACCTACAAGCGAATATAACCAGAGGTGGCGAATAGGACCCACAGACCATGCAACTGCAGAAGTGGTGCTCCGGAGACCTAGGGGTGCAATGCGTTTGAAAAGATTTTGGAAAAAATAATAATCTGAGAAAGCTAGAAGAAATCTGCAGTCGGATCTGGCGCCACAAATGATATTGTATGGCGTGCTAAAAGGATAATCGAAGATGAAAACAGGATGGCTAAAGGATATGGGTGTTTGGGCTGAGTGAGTATTTGAAGGCAAAAGGAGCTTTGCACTGCCCCATAAAATTCCTCCCCGATGCCTTGCATTGGATAGCAAGATAAACGTCTTTGAAAATAAATGATTGGGACCAGGCAAGCTGGTGATTCGAACCTGTAATGAAACCATGTCTTTACAGTATAATCCATTAAGATCAAGTAATATGCATTACTTCCCTTCCCGATGATTTCCGGTAAGATGACTTTGCATCGATGGCATCGACCATGTTGTTCTCTATCTACAAGAAACTGGTAAATTTGTGGAGAAGACCTGCCCGAATCGAGGAACGATGTTTGAACTATGAAAGAATCCAAAATGCCTTTTTAGTTAATGAGAGTTATTGTCCTTCCATTTCCAACCACACGCTTATGAAATATTTCGATGCAAAAAACTAAGCCTCGTGTTAATGAAATGTTTCAATGCAAAAACTACCCTTGCCACTTCTTAATGAAATATCTTGATGCAAAAACTATCCCTACTACTATTTAACACTACCAGTCTTCAAGCATAGACGAACTCCGTGCCATTTTCTGCCCCACATGAATCGAATAATTCGATGCAAAATCTCGCCCCTGCTTAACTCTGTGATTGTTTTTGTATCGAAATATCCCATTGACGTGTGGTAGAGGTTTATTTACGGTTCGGACTTATATCATTAAGGATTGGCAGATATAGTTTTCGTACTGAAAGGCCGGCTTTTGTTGGTAGAAAATGTTGATCATTCTACTTTTATTAGTAAGATTCAGCATTTTATGGAGATTTGCTTTGAATATGTTTTAACAAAAAAATTAACTATTATTTTGAGTGTCCAGAATTACTTGTTGGAATATATAAGTCATGTGTCTCTTGCAAGTATTCTATACTTAGAAATCAAGTCAGTCGGATCAGATGGGGTCTTGGTAGACCACCTATTACTATATCGTGGACTACAGTTACTGTGATAGACCGTACAGTATTATAGCTCCGGGAGAAAGTAAGTGATTTGACCGAAGAATATTCTGGAAAATTGGATCAACAATCAAAATCTACCTGTATTAATTGAAAAAGAGAAATAAAGACTGTGAATGTTTCTCATGGGAGGAAAATAGCTCAAAGCAACGGATATAGAGAGAATATCAAAAGAGAGGAAAAACAGAAACTGCAGAAGAATATATTTTGCCTTCGGCATCACTGTTAAAGATTCATCAAAGCGAATTTTGGATGGATTTTAGTTGCTGTAGTGCCCACCTTTTCAGCTCAAGAAAATCATACATATACGGAGTTATCTTCCCTATGGAAAGGATCTACATCTAACCCCTATATCTCTGTAGAAATGGTAAATTCCTTATTCCCCTTTTGACGTCACACAGATCTGCCAATCAGATAGCTGATTTTTTATCTTTATTATATTTAAACTGTGGTGGTAAATATCTCTCTCTCTCTGTGTTCCGACGGTCTCGAGGTAAACTCGTCTCTTCTCTCTTTCTTTAGTTAGGATGGTTTGTACAGTTTTTATACACACTTTCTTTTTACACACATCATCACACATTCATCTCAAGAACACATCTTATCTAAGTTAAGCACTCTCATCGTAGTTAGGTCGGGCTTCCTCAGATAATTTCTTAGTGGCTACAACTAGGATGACCAAACTGACGGACATTCTATAGATTCTATCTCACATTTACTTAGTGACATTCCTTTCCCTTCATCCTTCCTATCTCTACATCTTTAATCCTGGTAGATCCCTCCACATATTCGTGTCGGTAAAAACTCCGGTCCTTGTTTATTTTAATTCACTCATGAAATAAACCTGACACTGTTGTTAAACTCTTTGTTCTTATTTCCGTGTTTTGTAAACAATCTAACTAACTGAGTACTAACCTTGTCTTTGTACTTAAATAGTGAACACATTACTTACCAGGATTTATCTCCTTAGATCAATTCTAGTAATTTATATTTAAGGGGGCTAGTATATCTAGCAGCCCTAAATCTGGCGCCCCAACGTAAAATTGCAATTCCAAAAGGACATTCGAAATTGGAATAATGATTAGTCACTCAATAGAAACCATCAGGTTACCAACGTCTTCTGGCAGCATGCCATGTTAGGGATGATCAATCAAAAAATTGGACAAAAGGGGCTGATCAATAAATGAGTCACTTCTCTTGTCTTTTTCTTTTGGTAATGATCACCAAAAAGTCTTACACTCCAAGAAACAAACGTGAATGTCGCTATTCTCAAACTAAGGGACCAATTTAGCAAAATATTACGTTGCAAATCCCCTCCTAATATCAACCTGATTAGGGAGGGAATTTGAAAAAAATCCTCTAGAACTAATTAATGTTTGAATTTGTTGACCTCATTTTTTTTCTTTGATCCTGTAAGTATAATCTAGCTTTCAAGTTGTCCGCCAAATACTTACATACAATGTCCATTACGCGTTCATTATTCAGTCTAGACAAGTTTTTTCAACAGTTTTTTTGTAGTATCAAGTGTGCTTGATAACATTTTACCACAACGATTCTTTGTAGTATGAAGTGAGCTTGATAACGCATCATATTTTTCAAGATGGCGTCCCAATAGACTGCCTATTATTTGACTTCATGTCCTCCCCCAATCGCAACAATAGAACAAAAAATGACAAAAATAGCGACATATTTCTTTGTAAGTGTTCATTCTTAGGGTTTATGGAAACCTTACTTGATATTTCAAATAAAAAGTTCTGCTCCGGACCCCAGAGGAGCTATATTCAAGTCTATACTATAGTTAAGAAAACAATAATTGTGAAAATACTTCCCTTGATAATGTCAAGAATAATGTAAAAATAAACGTAGTATTCTTAGGTAGACGGCCTACAGAACCATAAAGAAAGGGGTAGCAAATGATTGTAGGCGAGTAACCTGTTCGTACCCTGTTTTATTTTCCATTGCCTTGACCTGAAAGGTTTGTCAGTGAGTCGGAAACTTTGTCACCCTCCAGGTCAGTGGGTACACTTCGAATGTGACATCTTGGGCGAATATACAATGCCGGTATATTTATGCCTTTTCTCACATGTTTGTTTAGGGCTGTTATCTAAAAAAAACTTTCTACTTCAATCTGCTGACCTATCGGACAATAGAACGGCTAAGTGTTTGAAGGAATGCACCTGATCAACGGACCGGCAATAGATTAAAAGACTACATTACTCACTCCTAGGTTCAAATATTGATATAAGCAAAACAAATTTATTGGAATAACATTACATACATATACATGTACATACATATATGCAGTTATGCCGATTAATCACTTGGAAATGACAGACATGATATCTTATGGGGTTTGGAGAAATCTTTCTATTGAATGATCGGAGGAAGACGAGGGTATGAAGCTGCCAAAACGCTGTAATATTCCCCCCTTCTCTCCCTCATATTCTACAAACATATAAATTGGCATTATACAGTGAAAATGTCAGATCTAAATTCAGCCAATAACTAGGTGTTATTCTGCGAACATAGATATACTCTCTGTTACAAAATGGTATAAACACATATCTTTGTTTCACACACACACACACACACACACACACACACACACATATATATATATATATATATATATATATATATATATATATATATATATTATTGTGTCATCCACAGACTGCTGTTTCGATGTATTACATCTCCTCAGTGCGGCTATAGACTTTATCCCATCCAGTATCGCGAGGCAGAATAGAAACCCTCACATCGGACCCGGAGGCCGATATCCTACCTCTGGAAACATAATATGAAGAGAGATACAGATAGATATTGGGAGCTAGGTTGATACAAACAGATTCATACCTATATGAATCCGTCCATTGGTAACCATAGATCTAATCTATTGCTTTTCATTTATGTAAAACGCCCTTAACTGATCAATAGGCACTCGTGCATAAAAACTGTCAATCGATATATCAACCCTTGACCCCGAGGAAATACAAATACCAGCTGCTTTCCCACAGTGTGTCCAGGCTCTTTTTTGAACATCATTTTCGCTTTTTGAGGTATTTTTCGCTGCATTATATAGTCAAGTATATATATATATATATATATATATATATATATATATATATATATATATATATTTATATGTATTGTTTATCGTGGTTTTTGTTCTCATACATTTCAAATTCGTGTTGCAGACACAGTGTCACCTAAGCATGTACTCACACGTTTTGCAACCAGCGCACAAAATGAATTTATGAGCGCACAGAAGGTTAGTTAACTAGAGTGATGTTGTAATTAATAATTATGCTTATAATCGTAAATATCATAATCACCAGACTGGCTGCTTCAGGATCGAACTCCACTCTGGCTTCATTGATGCAGCCAGTACATGTGACTTATACCGACATAGAAAAATGCAACCACTCCAGCCACTCGGTCTAAATTTGAAAAAAAAAATGGTCTCTCACTCATTGAGAGGAGTGTGTATGTGTGTGTGTGTGTGCAATATATCAAGTTTTGTGCTATGGACGGCTAGGGTTGAGAATTGTTGAGAGAGGAGAAAAATAAGAACAATTACATTGAAAAAAAAAAAAAACGGAAGAAGAAAAAGAAGTAATATCTTTTTAATTATAAAACTTTTATCAGCGACAGAAGATAATTAAGATTTTGTAACTTCCATTTTCTCTTTCTCTTTTTCAGTCTGTTTTTCTCCCCCTCTTTCTTTCCCCCTTTCCTCTCTTCCTTTGTTTCTTTCTCTCTTCCTTTCTCTCTTTTCCCTTTCCTTCTATCGTTGAATGGTAATAGCATATGTTCCTTTCTTTCCTCCTCTCTCTCGATCCATCATTTAAATTTTATAACATTTTCACTTTTCTTCTAGTCTTGAACCGAAGTCTGATCCTGTCATGCTTGTTAGGTTAGTAAAATGAAGTCAACTCCAACAATAGTATTTGTCCTAAAGAGAAGGGTATACAACTAACGCATCCTCCAGATAGTCACCTATGGAGCTGAAACGTGGAACCTAACCAAGAGACTGACTTTCAACCTGAGAACCATGTAACCTGAACAGGAAATAATCACTTACTAAGAGAGATCACAGGACAGAACAATACATCAGGGAGAAAACAGGAATCCTAGACATCATAGAATTCATTAGAAAACTCAAATGGCAAAGAGCTGGTCATATTGCAAGAATAGCAGACTTTGATGGACATTAAAAGACTGATAAGATAATGATGATTATTAGAGAAAATCTCTTGTCTAACTGTTTTGTTCGGTCTATTTTTCCAAATACTTGATATGTACATTGTTCATATTCAGCTCCTATTAGAGCAATGTTTGACGGACAATGTTCATATCGTTTACAAAGATCTGTATCAGATTCTATTGATACGTTTTGGGTTTTTTTATTGACAGAAGTCCACTGTTGATTCACAAGACCTAATTCAAAGAAAGTTATTTACGTAAAGCACAAAATAACTCTTTTAAAAGTTGAATATCTTCACAAAGTAGCAGTCATAAAAAGAGACGTTGAGCGGAAATAACTCTTTTAAAGTTGAGTATCTTTACAAAATAATAGTCATAGAAATATACATGAGAGATAGCCTGCACTATAATAATCAAAAGCACAAACATCTAGTGCTCATATACTTATGTTCCAGGCGGAAAAAAAGTGCACAACATAAGATTTCTCGACACACTGACTCCTGGGAACTAAGGGGAACATTGGTGGAGTTAACCAAACTTCGATTTTCGCTGATTGGTTTACTGTGGCTAACAGCGGTTCATAAAATGCAGTAGCAAAAAAAGGTACTGAACTAAAATATATTCAAAAGAGCAAATATCGCCTAACGTCCGCAGCTGGAATGTTAGAACACTTTTAGGTCGTGATTGGTCTGATCAACCCGAACACTGAACAGCGCTCGTACCTAGAAAATCGCAGCGTCTTAACATTGGCACAACATCACTCTCTAAAATGCGCTACTGAGATGAAGATCAAATTGAAGTTTCCCCTGGTTTCACACTGTTTTGATTCGGAAGACCAAAGACAAAAAGAGAAAGCGGTATCGGTTTTGCCATAAGATCTAATTTGCTTAGAGCGCGTCCTAGGGCATCGATGACTGCATAATGAAGCTAAGGCTCTCTCGTCTTGTGGGTAATATGTCTCTATTTTCTCGGATTATGGTCCGGTGAGGACCCTGCATTGTTATTCTATGACTCGCTCCGTGCTACCTTCTCATCAATTCAAGAACATGAAAAACTGATGGTTCTTGGTTTCTTTGACTCACGAGTTTGGAGACAGCAGGAGTCCTGGAGTCACAAGGTCGTTATGGAATTAGAAACGAAAAAAGCAATGGTTTCCTCTTACTTCAACTCTAAAAAGAAGGGTGTATAACTAATGCATCTTCCCAATAATCACTTATGGAGTTGAAACATGGAACCTAACCAAGAGACGGATCCGCAAATTCAAAACTATGCAACGTGCACATAAAAAGAATTATACTGGGCCTCATATGGAGAGACCACAAGATGACACAGTACATCCAGGAAAAGACAAGAATCAAGGACATCATAGAATCCATTAAAAATCTCAAATGGCAGAGGGCAAGCCATATTGCGAGAATGGCGGACAACCGATGGATATCGTGACTCACGACATGGATCCCCCGAGATCACATGCGGAACCGAGGCCGGCAGAATATTAGATGGCGAGACGAGCTAGACAAAATCAGAAAGTACTGGCTCTGCAACGCCCGTGATAGAGAAGTGTGGCGAATCCTTCGGGAAAGTCCTTGTCCAACAACGGATGTTAAAAGACTGATGATGATGATGATGATGATGATGATATGTAACACCTTTCATCAGAAACTAAACATTGGGCTACGTGGTTTCCCTCGAGATCCAAACATGTTTGAATTCATAAGAACTCGAAAAACCGTTTGAAGTGTCCGCCTGCTATGGAGTGTGAAATGTGACACCGACGATAAATTTTTACACGCACAATTCCCAGCTTCGAATTCGAAGAAAAATACGCACAAATGGAGTGAGAGCTTCTCAGCGCATTGGCGTGACTTTACAGGCACCAACAGATATTCGCGAAACTGTATGCCATAAAGTTGATCTTATTTATGACAGTATTTGGGAAAGTTTTAGAGACCAGGTGTACGCTTTGAGAGACAATGTCCTTGGATTTGAGAAAAAGAGGCATGGTGACTTGTTTGACGACAACGACCCTTCAGAAGCTTTTGGAAACAAAACATTCACTTTTCCAGTCTATATTATATCAAAATATAAAAAAATAGATTGGTTTTGGAAAATTCCAATAAATGACTCAAGGCAACTCCGCAACAGGGGCTAAGAAAGATCAAAAATGAATTGTGGTCAAATATTTTGGGAGAGGTTAAGAGTGCTTTTTTATGGTCTTTTACGACATGTCTTGGGTTCAAGATCATCTTCCATAGTTTTTCTAGAATCAAAAGACGGAAAAACACCCTTTAAAGATCAAACAAATACCATGCAGCGCTATAATTGGGGTTGAAAGTTCTCGTTTTATTCATAAATGACACTCACACTGCCCTACTTGGTGGCAGGAGTAGTTGCACATCCTATACTCACTGATGACTCAAGTGGTCTGTGTTCGGACCCAGGTAAATGCCAGGATTTCATATGCTGATTTCTAAGGCAGACAGATCCGTGAGCACTCACCACTTGAAAGATAAGCTCAATACAATCTTTCCAGACATATTTCTCTTAATCTGGCTTTGTGTGGGATTAAACTCAATTTAGCCAATATCAATCAAGTATCTTAAGATTTTTTCCTCCTGAGACCCAGGAAGTGATGCATTTTTCAGTGATTGGTATTTCGAACCCAGCTTAATGTCAGGATTTGAAAAGCTCATTCTCGAGGCAAGCAGACACTCAATCACAAACCTTTTCTGAGTTTCCAAACATTTGACATAGCGCCGTACTGAGAAGCTGAGCTTCCAAAACACACACACGCACGCACATGCACGCACACGCACGCTCGCACACCCAAACTCGCACGCGCACGCGCACAGGTAGGTAGGGCCCGGTATGTGTCGTAGAGCAGTAATTGAATACCTAGCAACCTTGGCAAGTTTGGTGCCAAACTCCGTATCTACTGCATTAATCTGTAACTTCTTTATTGTTCCGTGTCCCGAGATTCAGGCGTTTTGTGTTCTCTAATTACACCTTAGGGCATTGTCCAGTTTCTTGAATTGTAAACAACCCTCCGTCACGAGACAGCTCTCACCCTCTATTCTCTTGATGTATAATTTACTATCGTTGTGTCAACAATGAACCTGGAGAGAGAGAGAGAGAGAGAGACAGAGAGACAGAGACAGAGACAGAGAGACAGACAGACAGAGACAGAGAAGCATTGAAGTCTCCACCTTACAGCGAGCGATCCAGCAGCTCTCCTTTCCAAGACTCCCTTATTAAAGAGCTTGATGCCTGATTCTTTTTCAAGGGGAATAATATATAAGCCTGCCTGCTGCTGGGTCAAAATCCATCCCCACTTCTATTCCGACTGAAGATGATTGCTGCAACTTTTGCAATGTATGTATAATAAATAAAAATCGATTTAAAAAAAGAAACAGTTTTTATAAATGTTTCAAATTAGAATTTAATTGGCTCATGCAAATTTGTTATGTTTAAGACTTGTTAATTTGTCTCAGTCGGTAAAAGAGACACCTACAGATCATTTGGTCGTCAATTCGAATCAAGATCGGAAAAGGTTAATTTGATTTTATTCATTGGTTTGTTTTGACGTGACCAACAATGAAGAAACCACTCTCCTAAATTAGGTGAGGATCGTTGTTGTTACGGCAGGGAAACTAAGTCAACTTCAGACTTTGAAAAATAGGCGAGGATTGTTGTTGTTACATAAGAAAAACATGGCTAACTCCAGTCTTGGACTGAAGTTTGACAAAAGCCAAAACTGTGTTAATTTTAATTTATTGGTTAAAGAAAACCGCTCCTCTATCAAATCAAAGATTTTTCCAAATTCTAAAGAACCAAAATCATGATAGTGTGCATATGACCCATCAGACATTTATTCTGGGACAAATAAAAAAAGAAAATCAAAAACAAAAAAAACGTAAACTTAACTGATCACCCAACCTACACATCTTTCCTGCTTAGTCATGTAATATGGATTGATTTCTGCGTGGGTATTTTTTATCATGGTGACATCATTATCTATGACTGTAAAAGCCAGGAAGATCTCATTGAATAAACGTAGCAAGCAAAGATGACGAAGATATCAACTCTTTTTTTTTCCTATTCATGTGTTTTTTCGTTTGTTCGCTCAAGCGCTCCTGGCCATACCAATTTGTCTGCAGATTTGAAAATTGGCATCTGTATTCCTCTAGAACCCTTCTAAAAATATTTCATCTTAATGTTTGGAAAGAAAGCTTTTTTTTTTTCAAGTTGGACCTTATTCTGACAAGTTTACTTGTTTCTAAGTTTCAGTGCTCCTGGCTATAAAGTTTTGTCAATACAAGTGGACATTGGCATCAGTACCCCAGCAGAGCCCTTCCAGAAAATGCTTTTTTTATTTTCATTTTTTGAAAAAAACTTTTAGATCTTTCGAGGCCTGATTCTGGCGTGTTTATTTATAACAAAAAGAATCTCCAGAATCTAAATGTTTCTATGTGTTTTTTACCCTATTTCAGATGTTTTCCAGTGGAAGACGCCAGTAATGTCTAATAATATCCTTTGTTACAAGGTGGTAGATTCTTAAACCATGCACCATTTACCAGAGAAGACAGGGAGAGCTGAACAGTGAGCACTAGTTAGTACTATAGTAGTGTTAACTCAAAATGTTTTGAATTTATTGCCAGTTTAGCTAGCATTATGACTTGATTCATAATCGTACTTGAAAGTTAGTTTTGCTTCTTGAGTAGACACCATTGTTATTAAGGACTCAAAACCTTCGATAATAAAGAATTATATATGTATATATTCACATTGAATTAGCAAATCTATCACATTATTTTTATCATGTAAAATTGAAATTTCATGTGTGACAGCCTGACATTTATTAAAGTTGACTTATTCTGCTCAAAGGTCGCAATAGCTGTGTATCCGGTAAGGATCAAACTCGGTACGCTTAGAATGGTCCGTGAAACTAATCTGCCAAACATCGTCCCATGACAGACGCTCTAACCTATTTCATATAAATGTTTGAATCTTTAATTATTGAATAATTTTAATGTCCGTTAATGGAAGCCATTCTGCATTTGAATGTCAACAGAGTGGATGTGCCTTGATATTACTTGGTTTTCTAATGTCATCGCTGATACAGAATCTGCAAAGAAGGATATATGATATAATATTTACGGCTAAATTGGATGAAGTATCGTTATTAACATGTGATTTCTTCACCGAATTACTGAGTCAATGTTAGTAGACAACACCCTAGGCCTCAGTCAGTAAACAAGAGATACACAAGAAAAGTTCTATCTATCTATGATTATAAATTGCGTTATATTATATAGAAACTCTTATTCAAAATGATCGGCCGTTTATCATACGGCGAATGTACAATTTGGCCTAGCCAATGAATGTATAATGAACAATTAGAGAAAATGTGGCTGCTGCAGGAATCGAACCAGCAACTAATAAGGTAGCTGCTTCGACGTGGCGTTGCTCTTACCGTTGAGCTAAACAGTCTATTTAAAAATAAGCTGATTCTATCGTTTGCCGACGGATGGATATAGTATGTCGTGCTAAAAGGATTATAGCAGATGAAAATATGATGACGAAAGGGGTGTTTTTGCAGCATTGGTGAATACTCGAAACCAGCTTTACTCTGTCTTGAGACCCTGGGTTAAAGAATTAAAGGTTTGACACAGTCATCCATTCAGATCATTCCTTTATTTGCTCAATCAAAAGCTATGGGTTTCAAGATTGATAAAAGAAAATCATTTTTCCGCTAACAGCCCACGAACATTTATTGTAAGTTTTTTATTGTGATATGCGCTGTAATGTGGACGATTGATCGTTCATAACCGCTGAATTGAATGGGGAGTATCCAGATTGAAGACTACTCCAAATATTCACTGATAGTTATTTTGACAAAACACAATTCTTACCATGGAGGAGAGAACATGATTTCATACCGGAAGAAAAAAAATAACTTGACAATTGGTAAGTCCCAAAAGGTATTTAGCAATTCTCATGCTCATGTCAATCACTTTCTATAGGACATTTCTGGTCCATTCTGGGTAGCGAAATGACAAAATATGAGAATATTTCCAACAGAAGATTTCGAATATCTGACAAGAAAAAAGCAGATTTAATGAGATCGACACCTGGAAAAGTTAAAAAGTCCATTTAAACGATATGAGATACGTTCATCAAAGAATGATTTATTGTTCCTGTACCACTTGTAGGTTTTACAGCGCAGCAATAGAAGGTCTACCAAGTTTTTGATTGCGTAATATTCTTGGCTTGTTTACATTGTAGACAAAGGTTCTGGCTTGAAATTACAAGTGTTTATTTACTTATGTCACGTCACTGTCTACTATATGTGTGCGTGTGTGCGTGTGTGTGTGTGTGTGTATGGGACTATAAAGATAGGAATTACAAGGATATATACACTGGGAACACACACACACACACACATACACACACACACATATATGTACACACACACACTCACACACACACACACATATATATATATATCAACAATGTACTCACGAACTCATATATTTATCACAGGTGTACACACACACATACACACACACACACATATATATATATACATATATATATATATACACACACATATATATATATATATATATATATATATATATATATACTTGCATGCTCAAGTATACATGCTCGGAAATAAACATGAGTACCTGTTGCACACACCTGTGCACATGTGCATGTTTCAACTAGGTGAGGTCGATTGTTTGACTAGGGAACTCTGTACATAGATACAAATGTAAACACACCTGTGGATTGGAACTAGGTCAGAAGAGAGAGAGAGAGAGAGAGAGAGAGAGAGAGAGAGAGAGAGAGAGAGAGAGAGAGAGAGAGAGAGAGAGGGGGGGAAGAGAAAGGCCAGAGTGCAATGGAAAAGGTCATGAAAGAGATAGTGTCAGAAAGAAGGACAATGAGATTGAGTTTAGTGCCAGATAAAATATTGAATAACCTTAGGATTCCTCAGTGGGTTAGATCGTATACTATTTGCAAGAGGTCTGTATTCGAGAATGCATCCTCCCGATAGTCACCTAAGGAGCTGAATCATGGAACCCAACCAAGAGATTGACCCTCAAAATGAGAATCATGCAACGTGCACATGAAAGAATCATACATCACCTCACACAAAGAGATCACAGAACAGAAATTAGAAAAATTCTAATGGCAATGGGCTGGTCATGTTGCAAGAATAGCAGAAAACTGATGGACTCAAAACATGGCTCCTCAGAAATCGCATGTGAAACTGAAACCGAAATTGGCAGAATACAAGATGGCATGACGAACTAGACAATATAAAAAAATCTTTTCGCTCCGCGATGCCCATGATAGAAAGGTTTGAAGAATCCTAAGGAAAGTCTATGTCCAAAAACGGTCTATAAATGACTGCTGATGATGAGTGTTTGAGCCAAGTAAGAAATCGGGATTTCAAATTCTGATTTTCAAGGTAGGCTCAAGATCGGTGCAAGTTTGGTGCAGAATTGATGACCCTCATTTAAGGAAGTAGACGGGCACAGACAGTTGCAATTTTTTTTTTCATTAAAAGATGTTTATTTAATGTAAATATTGTATATTGTGTAAAATATCTTATGAAACATGAATAAAATGTAAGTATTTTGCACTAAGTAGAATGAAGAAATGTAATATATATATATATATATATATATATATATATATATATATATATATATATATAGTTTTGATAATAAAATCGAGCCGAAAGATTTTTCAGCCAAAAAATTTATACATATATATATATATATATATATATATATATATATATATATATATATATATATATATATATATATATATATAAAAACTATATCTTTTTTAAATCTAGGTGTGCTCTCCTCCCTTATTTATGAACCGATTTCCAGGGGATAAATGCTTTTCGCTTGGAAATACGCGAACACAACACTTGTAAATGTGTACTTTTGAATTGGTTTTCACAAATATTATTTTAAAATTGAAATTTCTGATGTTTTTTCAGTAGAGTGACCACCTCCAACGAACAAAAAAAAAAACAAAACGAAAAAAACAACAATTTTTGGCTTCTTCAAAAAACTTTCTCGGGAAAATAATCTTTGTGTCATTGGATAATATTTTCAAATCTCCAACTTTTACCAAGGTCGCTCTCGAAAATTCTTTCGCCTAATGATGAAGGTCATAGCTTCAGGGTTAACAAAAAGAAGCTGAAATGAAAAAAATGATATTCCTTTGACCAATGGTCACTTAATTATACATAATAAATCATGACGTCTACAAAAAAGGCCTTGGCGTCCATTGACAAGAATATATATCGGTGGTTGGGACAAAAGCATATATTATGGATGGGACAAATTGTTATATATATATATATATATATATATATATATATATATATATATATATATATCTTAGTGGCCACCCATTTATGCGAAAAATATTCCATCCACCATTTGTAGAGTAAGCAAGCACTACCTACAGTATTAACTAGATATCAGATGGTGCACTTAGCCGTTGACGGAGATGCATGATTTAACCCTAGGTATACGATGGAGCGTGCACAAGCAAATAGTAATACAGATTTTTTTCACATGGGAAAATTAAGTTGGGGTTACATAAAACAATTGTGCTACAACGTCATCGTCAATTGGTAACGAGATTCCGATTTTCAAACCTCCTCATCCGTGGTGAGAAAGCCTGACCCAAGGGGCCGGAGGAATGCCACCCCAAACGGACACCCATGCTTCTTTTTCCAAGAATTTTATTTCCAGCGAAAGGGAACATGTCTCCACATATACTTCTTGTGAACTGCCAATGGTTTGTACAAATTGTAAAAGACGACATAATTGATCAAATCGTGTTTAATACACAGGTTCTCGTACGATTACCAAGGTTAAGTAACATCAGCCCTGGCTAATACCTAGATGAGTGACTGACTGGGAACACCTGGGGTGCTTAGTCAAACGACCACTCAAAAAAAACAACAACAAAAAAGCAATATAAAAAATGTCCAAAACTAATGGACTAACGACATAATGTCCTTTGCTAATAGTCCATAAGAGGAAGCATCCGAAGTGTAAAAACGTCCAATGCGAAAACGTCCAATGCAAATAAGTCCAATGCAAATACGTCCAATGTATTAATGTCCAATAATGCAAACACGACCAATAATGCACACACAACCAATGCAAAAAGGGGCCAATGTACACACACCCAGTGTAAAAATAGTCAAATTAAATTCACTTACTTGGCATTTAATACAAAAACATCGTTCCGAATTGAGTTG
This sequence comes from Thysanoteuthis rhombus, assembly GCA_963457665.1. Lineage (NCBI taxonomy): Eukaryota > Metazoa > Mollusca > Cephalopoda > Oegopsida > Thysanoteuthidae > Thysanoteuthis > Thysanoteuthis major. The sequence continues at coordinate 30,002,290 of OY735227.1, forward strand.
AAATAACGGGCATTATCGCTCGCTTATATACGTTGTCTATCGATATTCTATTCATATTCGCAAAAGTATTGGTTACTTTTCAATGACCTGAGTATAAGTCGAAGTGCTGATTTTAGGCTATTTTTGTAGAAAAAAACTTGTCTTATATCCAAAAATATACATTAATAATAGTAATCTCGCTGAAAGTGGAAAGCAAGCCAACTATCTACACCTCACAAGAGAACATTAAAATGACAGTCGTGCCCATCGTAGTTAGAGCACTAAGAACAGTCGTAATGAGCAAAGCAAAGAGACTGAAATGATTTGAAATCTAACGAAGAATCGAAACCATCCAGACAACAGCATTACTGAAACTTGCCATCATACTGAAGAGAGGGCTGAAAGATTGAGACTTGCAGTCACTTAATCTTCTGAGAAAATCTCCAGTTGGTGTAAAAACTCAATCAGTACAAATATGACATCAAAGAATGTAAATCTGGAAGGATCAAAACTACTCTGACGATAGCATTTCTAAAATCATCAAGAATATTTAGGGAGAGTGCTGGAGTCTTGAGAAGATCTGTTGTCACTTGATATCAAGTGAACACCAAAAGATATTACTGGTGTGAAATCTCAACGCAAACGATTAAAATTGTTAACGTTGATGCATAGGAGAATGATGATACTGATGACAAAGATGATGATACTTTAGGTCGGACAATCTAATCACGTCTTCTCATCTTTGATGCTGACATAACGTTCTCAGCCGATTTATTCTACGATTCTATTGTGCCGGTATCAAAGATGAGAAGACGATATTAGATTGTCTGAGCAAAGGTTTGTATGAAGATTATTCTTCTTAAAGTTATATGACGAAGTTAGATGGTGTTTCTGGAGAGGAAGAATAGTGGTTGGACTTGTATCATTACTAAAAAAATTAACAATCATAACTTAATCAGAGATAGTGTAAATGGGAAGAAAATAAAGGATAGTGTAAATGTGAAGAGATGAAAAGATATTGTAAATGTGAAGAAAATGAAAGATAGTGTAAATGTGAAGAAAATAAAGGACAGTGTAAATGTGGAGAAAATAAAGGATAGTGTAAATGTGGAGAGAAGAAAAGATAATGTAAATGTGAAGAAAATGAAGGATAGTGTAAATGTGAAGAAAATAAAGGATAGTGTAAATGTGAAGAAAATAAAGGATATTATAAATGTGGAGAGAAGAAAAGATAATGTAAATGTGAAGAAAATAAAGGATAGTGTAAATGTGGAGAGAAGAAAAGATAATGTAAATGTGAAGAAAATGAAGGATAGTGTAAATGTGAAGAAAATAAAGGATAGTGTAAATGTGGAAAGAAGAAAAGATAATGTAAATGTGAAGAAAATAAAGGATAGTGTGAATGTGAAGAAAATAAAGGATAGTGTAAATGTGAACAGAAGAAAAGATAATGTAAATGTGAAGAAAATAAAAGATCGTGTAAATGTGAAGAAGATAAATGATAGTGTAATGGTGAAGAAAATAAAGGATAGTGTAATGGTGAAGAAAATAAAGGATAGTGTAAATGTGAAGAGAAGAAAAGATGATTTAAATGTGAAGAAAATAAAGGATAGTGTAAATGTGAACAGAAGAAATGATAATGTAAATGAGAAGGAAAGAAAGGATAGTGTAAATGTGAACAGAAGAAAAGATAATGTAAATGTGAAGGAAATAAAGGATCGTGTAAATGTGAAGAAAATAAAGGATAGTGTAAATGTGAAGAAAATAAAGGATAGTGTAATGGTGAAGAAAATAAAGGATAGTGTAAATGTGAAGAAAATAATGGATAGTGTAAATGTGAACAGAAGAAATGATATTGTAAATGTGAAGGAAAGAAAGGATAGTGTAAATGTGAACAGAAGAAATGATAATGTAAATGTGAAGAAAATAAAGGATTGTGTAAATGTGAAGAAAATAAAGGATAGTGTAAATGTGAAGAGAAAAAAAGATAATGTAAATGTGAGGAAAATGAAGGATATTGTAAATGTGAAGAAAATAAAGGATAGTGTAAATGTGAAGAAAATAAAGGATAGTGTAAATGTGAAGAGAAGAAAAGATAATGTAAATATGAAGGAAATAAAGGATTGTGTAAATGTGAAGAAAATAAAGGATAGTGTGAATGTGAAGAAAATAAAGGATAGTGTAAATGTGAACAGAAGAAAAGATAATGTAAATGTGAAGAAAATAAAAGATCGTGTAAATGTGAAGAAGATAAATGATAGTGTAATGGTGAAGAAAATAAAGGATAGTGTAATGGTGAAGAAAATAAAGGATAGTGTAAATGTGAAGAGAAGAAAAGATGATTTAAATGTGAAGAAAATAAAGGATAGTGTAAATGTGAACAGAAGAAATGATAATGTAAATGTGAAGGAAATAAAGGATAGTGTAAATGTGAAGAAAATAAAGGATAGTGTAAATGTGAAGAAAATAAAGGATAGTGTAAATGTGAAGAAAATAAAGGATAGTGTAAATGTGAAGAAAATAAAGGATAGTGTAAATGTGAACAGAAGAAATGATATTGTAAATGTGAAGGAAAGAAAGGATAGTGTAAATGTGAACAGAAGAAATGATAATGTAAATGTGAAGAAAATAAAGGATTGTGTAAATGTGAAGAAAATAAAGGATAGTGTAAATGTGAAGAGAAAAAAAGATAATGTAAATGTGAGGAAAATGAAGGATATTGTAAATGTGAAGAAAATAAAGGATAGTGTAAATGTGAAGAAAATAAAGGATAGTGTAAATGTGAAGAGAAGAAAAGATAATGTAAATATGAAGGAAATAAAGGATAGTGTAAATGTGAAGAAAATAAAGGATAGTGTAAATGTTAAAGAAAGAAAAGATAATGTAAATGTGAAGAAAATAAAGGATAGTGTAAATGTGAAGAAAATAAAGGATAGTGTAAATGTTAAAGGAAGAAAAGATAATGCAAATGTGAAGAAAATAAATGATAGTGTCTATGTGAAGAAAATAAAGGATAATGTGAATGTGAAGAGAGGAAAAGATAATTTAATGGGTACAAACTAAAGGATAATGTTAATGTGCAGAAAATAAAGGATAATGTAAATGCAAAGAAAATGAAGAATAAATTATCTGAAGATTCTGATGATATGAAAAATGAAAAACAAAAACAAAAACCGAGTACTGAACCCCCTCACCTAAAAAAAAACCCCTAAAAGCAGAGAAAGAGGGCATTCAGGGTTGTTTCTTTTAGGACGTTTCTAACGAAGTGGCACGGTTCGTTGATTAGCATTATTTCAAGTTTCGATTCACTGGCGCTAGCCAGTCATGCGAAGCCAGACATAGGAGTGGAAGAAACCTTAACTCTGTACAATGAATAAGACGAACATTAAGCAAAAAGTTGATGCTATCGCTATATCAGAGAAATATGAATGCTCACATGGCTTGAACGCGGATCTCAGCATGTATGAACGAAATTATGTATTATTTAGGCAATCGAGTTGTCTACAGAAGTGTTTTTTAAAACTATTTTCGTGTTATTCATCGGAAAGTTTTTTTTAATCACAAATTTTAATTCACTTGAGATTAAATTCCTTAGTATATTTTTTCTTTCCACATTAGTCTTCCCAGTATATAATCTTATTCATCATACATTCTGAATCAGGAGATCATCTGGTCTATTCTAAAAGTTTATACATTTAAGAAAATTTCAACACTTAGGAATCATAAGATCCTGTGAAGGTAGAAAAAATATGTAAGAAATTGACAGCTCCATTAAAAACAATGAGATTTTACAATACACTTGAATGTCCGTTCTAGTAATGGTTAGCTCACGCAACAAGTCATTGGTTCGATTCCCAGTATGAACGAAAAGTGTGGCAAACTCCTTATCATGACATATGTTCCTTATGCACTCAGCAGCTAATTGAGTACAATCTAAGCTGTGTGATAAGGGTGGCGGTATTCCTTCGATGGACTTGTATCCTGCCAAGTGGGTGGTCATAAAAACATGTATGCATAAAATCCTGGTCTTGACTAGACTAGAGACTTGCAAGGATCTCTAAGCCGATGCATGCGACAGAAACTGGGATCTCTGCTCCATTGGGGGTTGTCTCTTGAGAGACGTGACGCTTTACCCCAAACACTATATTGGCGATGATTTTTTAAAGATGTCATTCACCCTTCACTCGGACCTCCAGTTTCATTCACCCTCAAAATAATCTCATTCACCTTCACATCAGTTTTAAAAGCCCTAGTCCATAGCCTGCTAATTATTGCACTACAGTAGGCGCTTAAAGCAGATATTCACAGGTTTACCTTAAACACTGTGGTTAATTCTTTTCACGATTTTCTTTACAGTTCAAGACTGCACTGTTTCAAGGTCTTATAACTTGATTTTCTTCAGCTTATGCTTACTTGTACGGTAATACTTCTATCATACTACATTCAATATCGTAACCACGTTTAAGTAACCACTGCTTCTCGACAGCCGACGTTAAATAAACATGTGTGAGTAGGAAGAGAAAGAAAAATAACCAAACTAATACAGACATCTTCCTCTTTTCGAATGTTCACCTTACGCACGTATCTCGCTTTTATGAAAAAAAAAGGTAGAGAGTGAAATTAGCGTTCATCTTTTGTTTTGCAGTGAGCCCTTATAGAGGCAGCACGTATCCCCTTCTCAAATTTACATCCCAGTCTCCTGAAACATCCACCAGTCCAACCTCTGACAACTCAGCCGAACATTACCTCATCACCATTTTTGGATCTGTTGATGCTCCAATTTTTCCCACGTAAAACAATAGCGATTGTTTCTTCATTTTATGTCATTTCGGTTTACGAAAGGTTTTTATATGAACACTCTACTTTAGGATCGAAAAGAGAATACTGATAACATACTGATACTTATAAAATACTGAATAAAATGTACCGCAGCCATCAATAACAATGATTTAGTAACGCTAAAACAAGTTGTCGGTACTACTTTAGCGTGCAGTCCACCGGATTTATTCAGTGTTCATGGTAGACCGCGGCTTCTTTGCCTTTCTTGGTCTGAAAGCTAATTATTTTTATGATTGGCTGAATTGCAAATCTAACTGCTTGAGTTATCCTTTCGTTCTTCCCGATCGTTCGACGACGAATTTGTTATTGTTTTCACGTACAATAATATTATTAGTAGCATTAAAAGATCAGGTCAGCCATTATTAATTTTGACAAGTATTTTCTTCTCATCTTAATTATAGCTGGGAAGCTTACCAAAAGAAAGCGCTTGATCTTGTCTCCTCTGATAACAGGAGTTGAACGGCGTTGAACCTGGTATTACTAAGATGAGTGAGCGCTTAGAAATACCAGATAGCTATCGTGTGAGCAGCTGATAGAGCAAAAGAAAGAGAATTCACCTGTAGCTGACACAGGGGTGACTGCAGTGGGTGAATGACCAAACAATACATTTTCCCAACGACCCCTCGCCTGATCAGTCCTTCTCGACGAAGGGGTTTGAAAGTTGGAATCTTATAATCAACGTAGAATAAAGGTGCAAGCGATTGTTTCATGTTAACCCATCAAGATCATCATCAACAGCGGCGACAACAATCTTTCAATATCAGTAGTTCTGAAATTCGGCAGACCTCGCTATCACGAGAGTCGCAGAGCCAATACTTTTTGAACCTGTCTAATTCTGTATGCAGTCTGATTTTCTGTCGGTCATAGTTTAGCGTATGATCACTGTGGATCCACATAGTGAACCGAGATTCCCAGCAGTTACCCGATATTCTTACAACACGACCGGCTCATTGCCTTTTAAGTTTTCTGATAGATCTACCTAGGACAACGAATCTCCATGAGACCCTCAAAAGAAGAAGAAATCAAGCGAAAAATCACACTAGGATGGCAAGCCTTTGACAGAGCTAGCTCAACCTTAAAAAATAATAACTTCCCATTAATCCTACAGAGAAGGGTGTATAACCAATGTATCCTCCCAATAGTCACTTATGGAGATGAAACATGGAACCTAACCAAGAGACAGACCCGTAAATTGAGAACCATGCAACATGCACATGAGAGAATAATGCTGGGCCTCACATGGAGAGACCACAAGACAGCACAGTACACCCGAGAAAAGACAAGAGTCAGAGACATCATAGAATCCATTAAAAATCTCAAATGGCGGTGGGCCGGCTATATTGTAAGAATGGCAGACAATCGATGGGCATCACGACTCACAACATGAATCCCCTGAGACCACGTGCGCAACTGAGGCCGGCAAAATGTTAGATGGAGAGACGAGCTAGACAAGTTCAGGAAGTACTGGCTCCGTGACGCCCATGATAGGGAAGTGTGGCAAATCCTGGTGAAGGTCTATGTCCAACGACGGACGCTAAAAGACTGATGATGATGATGATGATGATGATTAGTTTCTATGATATCTCCGACTCCTGCATTTCTTCTGATAGATTGTTATCTATCCATGTGGCACTGAGCATGATTCCCTCTTATGTACGTTTCAAATGTTCCCATATAATACAACTGTATAATTATTCGTTGGTAACAGGGTTACCACTGAGCATTTTCCAGATATACTCTACTGCTGGCCCCGGGAAATATATGTCCCCCCCCCAAGCACTTGGAAAGTGGCAGCGGACGCCCATGAGCTGACATTTTGCCCGGTTGGTTTGCAAAAAGAAATCGGAGAAGACTAGTCTTCCATTTATTTATTTTAGCTAGAGTGACATGATCTGCATGTCAAAATCAACGCTATTCCCCTCTTTCCTTGTCTTTCTTTAATCCCCCTCTATCTCTCGTTCATGTATACAAATACATGTACCTTCACTCCGCCTCCATGGTCTTGTTCAAGAGGTTGGATATCGTTGTGACTGAGTGAAAATCAACTCGTTCTAAAGGAAGGAGTGTATTCATAGTTGATAGAAAATGTTCAACCAATCAGTGAAGAAGTTCACCGTGTTTACAAACCGACCTTTTACCCACGTATCCAGCGCTCAATCCAGGCACTTCTCCCTGTTGTAAAAAAAAAACAAACAAAAAGAAAACAACAACAACAACAGCAACAACAACAACAACAACAACAAAACAAAAAAACGAAATAACTAGCCTCTCACGGGGTCAAAAATCCACTCCTACTTCCTCCCCGACTTGAGATGATTACGTCAGCTTTTGTGTATTATACTTTAGATAAGTAGAAATACATAATATCTTTCTTGGTATCAATGCATTCATTTATTAGAAAGAAATAAGTAAGTCATTGCATATCAGTAACATGCATGACTTATCAGTTCAGCTCAGTCGGTAAGTGACAGGACAACCAATCAGTTAGTCGGGATTTCAAATTACGGTTGGGGAAAGTTGGATGAGTTTCCTGTTGTTTTTGTTCTTGTCACGGTAGAAGAAACAACAGGTAGCCTTCTGTTCAATTGGTTGGAGTTGTTTTCTAGCTCACACATCCGTTCATATATATATATGTTATGTATATATGTATATATATCATCCCTCCATTTACACTATCCCTAACGTACCCCCAAAATCTAACTCCACATCACTTCCCTCCTACCCTGACACACTCTGCCCTCTCCAAGACCAACTGCGGCTGCTTAACCAAAGACTTCATCACTAGCTGGACTTTCTCTCACACAGCAGGATGCCTCGAGCAGCCTTTATGAAGTATTTTACCAACAAGGCATAGCTCCTGATAGTGGACTCTGGTTCCACATGGGAACTTTAAACTCTAAAAACACATACTCACACAGCACACACCACTGAAGAAGGGAAAAAAATCCCGGAACGTGTCTGGACCATTAACATCTAAAGATTAATAAACCTTACCTCTGAACACTTTACTCCCGAGTCTGTCTCACTCTTTACAGTTCATTATATATATATATATATATATATATATATATATATATATATATATATATATGTGTGTGTATATCTATATATGTGTATATATATATATATATATAAATATAAAATTTGGATGTATATTTTTATCCTCAAACAAACAAAAAAAAATATTTTAAAATATTCATGATCGTACTCTGATTTGCACGTGTCTGTTAGAAGTATGACGTTTTAACGATGTCCCCACCAGCTCAAATATGTATAGCGTGTCACATTCTCAGAAATGTTGTTGACACTGTTATATGTTGAGTTTATTTTTCTTCCTCGTCTCTTTTCTGCCACTGACATCGTCCTCCTCCTTTTCATCATCACAATCATCATCATCAGCAGCAGCAGCAACAACACTAACTTGACAAGCATCAGAATATTGCCACTACTATTTTCTACATTTTGATTGCTTTGAAGGTGTTTTAATTGAGTCAGATGATCATTAATACACTAGACTAATCATGCTGTTGTAAGATTTATTTGATTTTCAATTTCTACTCAACAAAAAAATGTTTTACTTTGCAAAAAATGTCTGCTATAAAAAAAAAATGAAAGAAAATCAAAAAACATTGAAATTAGCTGAAACACTTTTGTAAAGTGTAAGATTTGAAAATAAATGCTAGATTCGGAATCCGTACCAGAATAGCTATATTGGCTGATTCAAAGTTGGCCCACGCAAAACCGCGTTATCTAAAAAAACTATCAAATAAGTTCGTGATGATGCTCGAGACATTGAAGCTGAAAAGCAATTGGTGAGACAACCCTGATACTTTTATTTGCCATTGATTATTTCACCTTGAAGTAGGAATTCCGTTTCGTGAGAAAGTACAATATCCAGGCAAAAGAAGCATAACCTGAGGTTATTGAGAAGAAAAAAAAACATAGATATCGCAGAAAAATGATTCATGTATCATCATCATCATCATCATCATCATCATCATCATCATCATCATCATTCTTTAAACTTCTATCGTTGGACATAGACCTTCCCCGAGATTGGCCACAATTCCCTATCATGGGCGTCGCGTAGTCAGTATTTCCTGAATTTGTCTAGTTAGTCTCTCCATCTTGTGTTCTGTCGGCCTCGGTTTCTCATGTGATCTCTGGAGATCCGTGCTGTGAGCCGTGATGTCCATTGGTCGTCTTTCATTCTTACAACATGGCCTTCCCATTGCCATGTAAGTTTTCTAATCGATTCTATGATGTCTCAGAACCCCGTTTTCTCCCTGATATACTGTGCTGTCTTCTGATATCTCCATGTGAGATTTAGCATGATTCTCTCATGCGTGCATTGCATGCCCCTCAGTTTGTGGGTCTGTCTCTTGGTTAGGGTCCATGTTTCGAAACGTGGGACACCGAAGGAGAGCGAAAATGCTTCTGCAAATTGGGGCCCCTTTGCGATCATTGAGCACCAAAAAAGGCTTGGCAAAGGAAAATCATATAAATCGCCAGAGAATTAATCAAAGTGCAATTTGAAACCATTTAATGCAAGAAAAGCTTCACGGAACGAAAATTTTGACTTGATTCGAAGACATGGTAACGAGCTGGTAATTTTTTGATCATATCCATCTTACGACTGATCTCCTTATTATCAGTAGTTGCATGGAAAAACAAGAGTCATTTTGCATCCTCGACGGTATTTCATCGTCACGTGACTTCCGGTTTGCGAGAAGAGCACGGCGATATTTTAGAACTTTTGCATTCAGAAACAAATAGTTTCTATTTTTTCGCTATTTTAGCAATCTTTCGGTTTAGGTCGACTTTGCAACCTTATTGGAGATCGTGCAAGAAATATAGAGTTTTAAATTCTTGCCTAAATACGGTTAGCCAAATTCTGCTAAATCATTCTCTCACACGTTTAATGTTAAACAATGTTTGGGCTTTCTTCGGTTACGATTCGGTTGAGAAAACGTAATTCAAATCTATGTCAACAACTCTATGAAGAAATATCTATACCAAGTTTTTGATTTGACAGCCGTCATCGGTCGTAAACTGAAATAGTAGTTATACACTGTAAACAGATCTGTTTTGATTGGATTCAAACTACATTTCTCTCGGGGATGTTTTTTTAAATTTTTCATAAGAACTTAAACTCAACGTGAAGTGAGTGACATAACTCAGACTTAGTATACTAGTTTTTCAAATAATCGTATCATAAACATAAAATTAAGTTCGTTTCCCAATATTTCCCAGAATGTTGATCTGATCTTCATACCTTTCGGAAATTATTACATTTAGCGGAAAATTTGATGCGAGCAAAAATTTTGATTAGGGCTGTAATTTTGTTTTCCTTGTTATTGATAAACATGTTATTGATAAACCCACCAAAATACACCCCTTCCAAGTAAAAAAAAAAAAAAAAGCTTTAGAGAGAAAATTTTTAGGAGTTTAATGGAGTTTTGATGCCAAATTTCAAGTAAACTGACCAAGCAGTATGCCCAGTTGCGCTGAAACACACAAATATACAAACACTCTCACGTATAAATAAGGACAGAATCTTTTTCCACCTTTGCCTATGGTTCTTCATCATCATCATCACCACCACCACCATCATCATCATCACCACCACCACCACCACCACCATCATCATCATCATCATCAGCAGCAGCAGCCTTTCTGCGGCTGTCGTTGGACATAGACCCTCCCAAAGATTTGTCAGATCTCTCTGTCAAGTGCATCGCGGAGCCAGAGCTTCCCAAATTTGTCTAGCTCGTTACGCCATCTTACTCTCTGTCGTCTACAGTCTTGCATCTGATCTCCGGGGATCTACATTCTGGGACGGGATATCCAGCCGTTGTCTGCCATTCTTGCAACATGTCCAGTTCATCGCCATTTGATATTTTTAACCGTTTCTATGATCTCGGACTCCTGTCTCTTCTTTGACATACTGTGCTGTCTTATGATCCCTACTTGCGAAGTTGAGCATGATTCTTTCTTTCGCACGTTGCATAGTTCTCAGTTTGAGTGTCAACCTTTTAGTGCGAGGAAGACAATAGATGTACTAATGGCGGTCAGTAAATGATCATTTTTAACAATATCGTTCAATTTTACATAGAATCCAATTAAACACTTTAGAAACTTATCACAAAATTTTGAGGAAACGAAAGTAGTGTGAATAGGATAGAACAGAAATCATCGGTAAAAAAATAAAACATGCTGTTCGCCATCGTCACAATTGGATATTACACCCGACAGGGGCCGTAGATTGAATTTACCTAAACGTCATATTTACAACACAAACAACACGAAAGAGTTCAATCGTCCATGAGAGTCTCTGAATATTTTTTTTTCTTTAATTGGTAATTGTACGGACGGTTTTGGTACGTTTTGTCCTAAGCTGTTGGTACAATTGCTAAAAAAACCCTGGCAGCCCTTTGCTGGTCTCTATACATCCTCCAAGTCGTGGCTCGTTCAGTAGCACCCATTTCTTCTTCAAGGCCGTAAGTAGAATTTGATAAGTGGGAGGGGGTCCCCAAAGCCACTCGAGGCCACCATCGCTCTTTGGGACGCTTTGGTGGTCACGGGGCTCCGAGCAGCCGCTTAGTTTGCTCATGCCTCGAACTGGCTCGGTAAATAAATATCATGAACTTATGACAATTACTTTACGCACACCACCCGGCCTGGCCAGGTAGGACAGTGTATTTCTTGTCTATCCGCGTTTGATGGCGTCCAGGTGTCGACGGAAGGAGACGGCAGGTCGGTGTCTGACGAGGGTAGGGAATGCACGTAACAGGTCGTTGCTATAGTTACCAACATCGACCCTCCCCCTTTTTTTAATGGCTTCTCTTTCTTGACGATTCAAAACTTTTTCTCTCTTTCTTTGAGAGTTGAATTTTCTTTTTCTTTTTTTTCTCTCTCTATCTCTTTTCTTCTTTCTTCCTTTCTTTCTCTCTTCCGTCTTCTCTTGACAATAGTTTTCCTTTTCACTCTTTATTACTCTCTTTCTTCTTTATACTTCCTCTCCGCTGTCAAATTCTTTGTTTCTTTCTTTTTAGTATATACTTGACAAACTAGCTCACTATTACTCCATTGTGGGGCGTCCTTACTCTAAGCGTAACCTAGTCTGGCGTAAGGCCACTTAAGGAAACTAGTAAAGGTCGAACTTACGACTCTCGTGAATTAGTCTACGAGACGAATTTAGGTACAACTTACCGACGGTGGTCCCAACATGAATTCACCTATCGTTACGTAGACATGCGATCCGTTAAAAATGCATGAAGCAGGGCAAAACAATGCAAAGCAGTAACAATATAATTTAGGTATTTACTTCTGTTTTTCTTTCATAAATTCTCTAATTTCTTTTCATGTTTATTCATGCGCTATTTTGTCATCGAGTGTGTGCGTTTGTGAAAGTCAAGTCGTGCCAGAACTTGCCCACCATCTCTTGATGTGGGGTACCCAATTGTATTTACAAAATTCATCTTGGTCAGGTCCTAATATGAATTTATCTCACGTCACGTAGACATGCAATCTTCTGTATTTACAAATTTCATCTTGGTCAAATTCTGGGCCGCTTATTGTACATCAATTATAGTATTGATTCGGTTAACCAACTTGAACTAGCTAACGACATCGCGCCCCGTAGGATGCAGAAAGGTAAGCTCAGGGCTGCCGAAGCAAATGTACCGAAAGTGTAAGCCAAAACTACCAAAATTGTCTGTAAATGTACCAAATAAAGAAAAAATATTCAAAAAGTTTCACGGACGATTGGACTCTTTCTTGTTGTTCGTGTTGTGAACACACCGTTCGATCGATTCATTCAACAGCCTTCTTCGGGTATAACATCCGATGGTAGCCAAGCTACAATGGAAGATTCGGGTGATGTCAATATCTTCCTCTTTCCTTTTTAGGACTGGATTTCCATACTCTGTCCCCATTGAGCAATGAAAGCTTCAACGGGTTATGTTAAATACTAACAAATTAAGATAAATGAATCAACCATAAATTCAACGATATGTCCAACATTAGTGGTTTGGGTAATATGAGGGAAAGAAGTAGAAGAGAGAGCAAGTAACCCTTCTTTGAGTCAATTCTTTTTCATACTTGGAAAATATTGAGACATCGGAATATCCTGCCAGTATTATTTTCAATAAGAATCATGATAGCCATTTATTGCAATACTTCAGTGGTACGAGAATCAGTTGATCAAAGAACGATTATCATCCCTATTTTACCATTACTACCACAGATGGTGGACGTTTTGTTGAACTTATGGTTCTTCCCCCCCCCCTTCTGATTGAAAATTGTATATCAGTCTTTCAATGTACGCATCTCTTTAGACTTTTTCATCTCGTTCTTTTCAACATCCCTATATTATATTATATCATATTATATCCCTCTCTCTCTTATTTGTTATTTCTTAATCCCCAGCCGACCAATTTTTTTCTCTTTTTCTCTATTATGATAAAACGTCACTCCTTTTCTTCCCTTGCCTCTCATTTCCCGTTTACTCCCTTTTCCCAGTAAATCACTGTTATATCTTGATTAGAGCAGTTGATTCATTCCTAATTCCAACTGATTAATTAATTCCAAAAGTTTCAGAAAGGTTCAAAGCCGTACTGCTCTTTTTATCATCTAAGATATTTTTCTCGGCTTATATTTTGTTACATCAATTTTATAAACCGTACTACACTGAAACCCGTACTAATCAAAACCGCACTGTTTAAGATACACCAGTACTTCTGGCCAAACTAACACCAACTTTCTTTTCTTTCTTTCTACTTACGTCGCACTTTTTACGTCTTTGCCTACCTGAGTCAGCCAAGGCCCGGGGCTCTGGATTAAAAGTAGGACATACATTTGTTACCTGTTGTGCATAGCTAACAACTAATTTATGATTACTCTACTTACCGCCCATGTAAGGTAGGCTGAAAAAAAAGATTACCTGTTTTCAGGTGTGTATGTGTGCGTGTATGTGTGTCTGGAATCTTACTAAGGTTGTAAGGATTCGTAAACCTGTAATGTTGGCTCAAATAGGCTATAAATAAATGCCAAGAGTCCATGGTTGTAAACACTGAATTTTTTTCTTTCTGTGTATGGAAAATGAAAGAGTAAATAAGAAGAAAATGATATTTACGCCTTAAACAGTATTTTTCATTATCTTATTCTAGTTAAAGTTTACTCAAAATTGACGATTGTACGTTAGTTTTATAATTGCACTTATGAATTACCCTAAACGTTATATTTCCCTACATTGTTACATATTTTTTTTGTTTTAAATCATAAACAAACTCGGATATTGGACAAGTAAGATATTTTTGCCAAGAAAAAAAAATGAAATTATAAGTATATTTCAAGCAATTTTCGATTTGCTTCTAAGAATTAATTTTATTGTAATCTAAATGTCAGAATATTTACTACATCAGTTACTTGAACATTGAGCAATCATTAATTTTCATCAAATTCAATATCCGCGCCTATGGCTTCAATATAAAAACAGAGTCTAAGTTGGGTGTAATCCAGGGAAGGTGGTGTCGATTGTGAATTTTCACACCCTTGCACACTCAATGTTAAAAATGGCATTCGAATAGAAAGGTATACGATAATTCACGAAAGAAAAACAGTGGTAAATAGGTAAAATATGTAGTTATTGCTTCGAATAAATTACATTGTTGAATTATTTTTATTTGTGCGCTGTTTTAACCAGGGGTGAGCAACCACCTTTCGTACGATTCTCGAAAGAATAGATTGTAAAAGAAAGAGAGAAAGAAAGTAAACCTTACTGTGTAAAGAACAGATGGACAAACTTCATATATACATATATTTGTTAATAAGAAATGGATACATGATCCAACATAATGGTTATAAATTGCGTTATATTATGTTGAAACTCTTATTTGAAATGCCCCCCCCCCGTGAATGCATCATTTGGCCTTGACTACGTAAATAGAATAAACAATCAGTCCGAATGATCCATTCATCGTGTAGTAAGGCAAGATCATTTCAAATGAGAGTTTCAGTATGATATAGATTTATAAATATACATATATTTAGAACTTTTCCTTTTCTCATACATTTATCATTATTTTTGCATTTTGGACGATATTCTTATTTTAATTCTTGATACAATGATATCTATTTTTGTTTTCAATAGGGATTAATTTGAAAAAGCAATTGGAACCAAATAATTTCGTCGCAGAAACAAACACTGGCAACCATTGTGTAACTAACGTCGCAGGTTTCTAACGGAGTCTGTTCTTTTTAACGATAACATAGATGCGATTTTATAGTAATCAAGAACAAAATCAAAACTTCCTGAAATCATTTATGGTTTTTATAATTCATTTAAAAATTGTTGCTCTCATTACAATGCTTTCATCTGATCGATATAATAGCCGACCACTAGGAAAGTAGTTCTCAGCCTGGGGACGGGGGCACACCACCAAGTGCTTTGTAAATTTCATGGGATACAAGGAGAGGTTGGTAAATATACTTTTTTTTTTTATTGCCGGTTTGAACAACTTTGGTCTCTGATATATTTTTCCGTTTCTGTCCTTTTTTTTTAAAAAAAAACAAACTCTTATTTGATGAAGTATCTTAAACCATAAAATGTTTATGATTAATTTTTACCTTCATTTTAATTCATTAATATGTTTTGCTCATGTCGAATATCCTCCAATCGTTACTAAATAGAGTTGATCGAAGGATCGAGAACAAACTTAAGTATTCGAACCAACACCCGGAAAGGGAAGTACTGTTTAGCCCGGTCTAATTTACCAATTAGGCATAATCTGGAAAAATCATCTTCATCATCGATCTGTTGGCGTCCTTCGTTGAACATAAACATTCCTCAAGATTCGCCAGATCTCTCTATCATGGGCATTGCAGAGCCAGTACTTCCTGAATTTATCTAGCTCGTCACGCCATCTTGCTTTCTGTCGTCCACATCCTTGCATCTTACGTCCGGCGATCGACTGACAGTCTTGCAATATATCCAGCCCATTGCCATTTTAGTTTTCTAACAGTTTTTATGATGTCACGGACTAATGTTTTCTTCTCTGATATACTGTGGTCTTATGATCTCTCCTTGTGAGTTTGAACATGATTCTCTCGTGTGCACGTTGCACGGTTTTCAGTTTAAGGGTCAATATTTTGATAAGGTTCCATGTTTAAGCTCTATATGTGACGATCAGTAAGACATGTTGGTTGTATACCCTTCTTTCAAAAACAAATGGGATTTTCTTGTTTTTGCAAGTCTGGCTACCAAAAGCTTGCCAACCTAGTGTAAATCTTTGCTTTATTTCTTCTACTTTTGATGACTTCATGGAGCTTCGCTGTCCTAGGTAGATGTCGTGGTCTACTTTCTCAAGCTCTGCATTTTCGATTCCAATTGTTGTCCTTGTCCCCAACATGTTTGTTGGACATGAAATTTGTTTTGCTGAAATTCATGTGGAGGCCAACTTTATTGCTTACTCAATTTGAACTGTTAAGCATTATTTGGAGATCTTTAAGGTTCTTAGCAAAGCGGCTGATGTTGTTAGCAAATCTGAGATTTCCTAGGTATTCTCAGTCAATTCTGATATCTTTATTTTGTCATTCTAAATTTAGAATAATCATCTCAAAACTGGATGCAAAGAGACAGAGTGAGCCTATCTCACCACTTCTCACCCCTTTTCTAGTTGAAAGCGCTCAGAATCTTTATGTAGCTTGGTGAAGAGACTGTTGTGTAGGTAGATATTTTGCAGTATTCTGACATATATGACGTCTTACACCTTGTTGTAATATCGCGCTTATGACTTGGAGTATTTCTACTGAATCGAAGGCCTTTTTAGAATTAACAAATGCTACAACTAGTAGTATTCTATATTCTGCTGCTTCCTCTTTTAGTGGGATAACCAAATGGAGATGGTCGATGGTTGAGTAGGCTCTCCTGAAGCCAAGCTTGTCCCCGTGGTTGTTTTTCATCTAGCGTTTTGCTGATTTAGTTGATGACGTATCCTTAATTTCCAATAGAAAGCCACATTTGTTTGTGTACTGATTTCAGTATTTTAATACATTTATCCATTTTTTATTTGAAAAAAAAATACATGAAATACAAATCATTATTCTTCAAAATTTCTATGAATACTCTTTCATCATTATTTTATTAGTTGCTTTTTATTGCAAATATTGCCCAGGCCAATAACCCCCTGGCAGTGATTAAATAGCGTTGATAGGGAAACAGCCAGGTTAGACGGTGCCCCTCTTTGGGGATGTAGGTTTGAATCCGACCTAAAGCATATTCTTTATTTTCGGATCAAAGCTTTTTACTCACTGCCGGAGGGTGATCGGCCTGAACAGAAAATTGTGATTAAATGCAAATAATGAAGATGGGGGCTAAAAATATTTTGTGTTGTTCCTCTTTCACGTTCTGGTTCAAACTACTTGTGTGAATTAGAGGACGCCCTCTAAACCATTCATACAGGGCTGGTCCTGAAGTTACTGGCATCCCAGGAAATCTTAAGTTCAGCAGTCTAAAAAGTATTTGACTATCAGATATTCCTGAAAAAAAAATCTGAATGCAGATCAAGGGATTTTCTCATTTTGACTATTTTTATTCTGTTCAATTTCAATTTTCCCGATTTTCCATGTGAATTTAGTCTCAATAAATTTGACACCCTGAGAGACTGGCTGCATTGTTGTAACCTTGGGATAGCCCTGATTTCAAGGATTTCGTGAAGACATGTGCTACAAACAGACGTTTCTCCATAACCAGACAGAGGTGCAACGGTTAACAGGTCAGTATTCTAATGAGCCGTATGTTTAAGATTCGTGTAGAGATCTGCAAGATACCTAGCTCAGTGTTGGATGGGGGATATTATTTGGAAGAGCCCTGAATAGAGGGGTCTCCGAAAGTTTCATTAATCGTCGTTCACCAAATGCGTTTATACTGACAAATCTCATTACATAATAGAGGAGTCCATTCAAAAAGCTGTGCCTCCCCAACCGAGCTCACAAGTCTTACAATCTCTAACTGACCCACTGACATTTTATGAATTGTTGTTGAATGTTTTTGACGGTTGCTTGAGTTGTTGATTTGGACGCCAATGAATGATGATACCTTTTATCCTGACCTTTAGCTACCATTACATACCACTCTCTGCCACAGGGTAATGAAAATTTTTGGCTGCAAAAACTATCCCTCTCACACAATAAAATATATCGATGCAAAAACTACTAATACTATTAGTTTCCAAATGTAAATGAAACGCATGACAGGGAATGGCAGAGAGTCTGTTCATGTTCAAGAATTAGTGATATTAGCTAATGGCAGGGAGTGACAGGGAAAAACAGTACCACCGTACTTAAGATAATAAAATCAGATGACATGACGCTTAGAACGTTTTAATAACAACGATTACGTTTTAATAACAACGATTACATACCTTATTAACTTGAGAAAATTTGCAGAAGCAATTCAAAGGGACGTAACTTGTGAGAGAGCATAATGAGTTACCTCCCTTGGATACTATCACCCAATCAATGGTTATTCTAACATTTGTACAGGTATACATCAAAGCAGTTAATTCGTTTCAAAATTGTCCATATTGTTCCAAACCACACCGTTCAAGATCTTTTCAGTCATTATACGGTCGTTTGCAAGCAACCACCAGAAATAATATTCGCAAAAAAACTAGTGTTCCTTGGAAAATTATGAATCACCACACTCCGTGTATGCTTTTCAATACCTTGTAAATTACGTAGTGGAAGGTACAAACTAGAGAAAATCAATTTAGGATGAACTTAAATCGCAAATTGAACCCCCTTCCCTTACTAAAAATCATTTGGGAGGTTCGAAAAACGGAAAACAAAAGGGATATTTTCCTTACTTATTGACGGGAAAGTTTTTTGCGAAATTCAAAATTCCTACAGTGATTGGCCAGGGATGGGCGAAGTCCTGATGAACAGATGCATAGATACATATAAATGTCGAAACACGTGAATAATCTAAACCTAGTAACAGTGTTTAAACCAGTCTATTGTTGGTAGCGACGATTAATCAATGATGATCTCCAATGCTTCACGTAAGAAATTGAAAAAAAAAAAAAAAAAAGAATATACCAGTCAGATATGATAGGATTTTTTTATGTATAGATCGGCACTAGGGAGCCCAATCTTATTAGGTGATCTATTTTTGATAATTCAAGTATCCTAATTTTAATGTTTTTTTTTAAAAATTCAACTCATCTCAAGCTATTTTAATGTGTAACGGTCAGACATGAAGTTTTCAGAGTTCTTACAATGTAATTTTTATAATGATGTCATGATAGGAAGGTAAATCAACCAATGAAATCATCCCATTTGAACATAAGCAAACCAACAGACCAATAAATAAACAGAAAAAAATGTGCATAATCAGTAGATATTATTATCCGAGTATTGTAATTCGGAAGTCCAACCAAAATATTTCTTCTGTTTTTTGTTTGTTTGACTGAATTCCACAAAAATGATTAGATAATCAAAAGGAATAATCGTTTCATTAATTCCCCGGACTGGTCAAAAAATTATACAGTGAAAATTTCGGATCGAAATTCAGCAAAGAAAGAAATGATTTACGTGTCAGGCCAAGGAATTATTGATCTACCGTCATGAATAAATATATACAGATATCGTCAAGGTCGTTGCCTAATGAAAAAAAAGCATTAATATTCATTTCTCAACATTATCTCCATTCTTTAATACAATTGGAGCTATTAATCACACAGGTAAAAACATTATGCTGTGGAAATCACGGATCAAAATTCAACTCATGACTACGTCTAGGCAACGGGCTTATTCATTCCAACCTGTACGTATTCAAGTACAAGCATTCACACACACGCATCTATCTATATATTACTGTGTCATTTATAGACAGCTCTTTCGTTGTATTACAACTCTTCAGTGGGGCTATAAACAATCAATTATCCCACCCAGTATCCCGAGGCAGGATTGAAACCTTCGCTTCCGACCCGGAGGCCTGTATCCTACCGCTGTGCAATGGAACTGGACGGTCAATAAGGCTGAATATAAGTGATATATTTATTTTACCTTAAATTCCCCATCCACCAAAGTTCTTTATTCCTATGGAAGAACACATTACAACTGTAATGAGTTCAGTTCTCAGCGGGTATCCCACTACTCCAGCCTAGTGATAGACCAAGCTAAATTTGGTAGATATATACTGAAGCATAATATACTGGTTATTCACCAAGTTCAGTCTAGTTTAACACAAGGCAATTGCAGAGGGCACCCGGTAGGAGGATTGAATTCATCAAGTCGGAATGGTCAGCATCACAAGCTTGTGTTGATAGATAAACTTATAGACGATGAAAATAGACCAACCATACGAAACACAATAATTGATATACCCCATCTAACTAAATTCAGACAAGAATCATAAGGGATTGGATAGAATCATTAGTTTCACAATCTAACTGTAATAAAAACTGAACAAAAAGAGAAGAAGGGAGTTAAAATGGAGCCGTGTTGTTATCGCAGGTGAGGGTTTGGATATTTATATAGGAACATTTTCGTCACTGCATAGTCGGAAAGAAGTACTAGTTCTCAGAACTTGCAAATATGGTTGACAATCAAAACGATTATGGTTCATGTTTTTCTCTTTTCAAATTTGTGAGTCCAGTGTTCACCATGTTGCAACGTTTTTCTTTCTTTTTTTTGCCGTGATTCAAAGTCAAGTGTTGCCGATTGTGATGTTTTTAAAAATTATTTCGAATTCCAGAGTGACTTCCAGAATTGGTAAATTGAAAATTCACATCTAAACTAGCATCCATGCTCGCAAAGCTTTTCCGGGATTTTTTTAACGTAATCCAAACAAACATTGTATAGTCCTCTGAAAAGTCTCATCTCGGAAGATTCAATATTTTACTGCTTGTCCCGTTATATAGGTCTCTTTTGTCCGTTGCACGCGCAAAGTACGTTTCATTTGTTGACTCTTCGAACAGGTATTCATGAGTATTCCTTGGTTACTTAGTCCTGAAATATGATAACATAAAGTTATCTCCCTTGATGGCTAAAAATGGCTGGATTTTTCTTTTTCCTTTTTTTCCTTTATCCCCAGCTAACTTAATAGCTAAAACGTAATGTACAATATCTTTGATTCGATGAACGGTGTCTTATAGCGAGAATTAACAACGTTATTTGAAGCGTACAAATATATATTAGCCGGAAATGAATAATGTAGCCGTATTTTGCAATCAAGCGGCATAACTGTTTGCGATCTTCATGTTAACATATTTCAGGACCAAATAACTCAACGATTATCCGATCTTGTTATGCATTCAGTAGAGACAGCAACAGAAAGAAGGAGAAGGCCCATTGTTTCAAGAGGTTTAGCATTTAGCGTCGGTTTAGATCTCTCCGTACTCGGATTTACGTCCCTTGCGACGGAACGTAAATACAACTCCATCCTTGAAAGAAGAGAGAGAACGAGAAAAAAGTGAATGATAATTGAGAAATAAAATCAAATATTTCATTACGATTTTATGCGCTCATTCATTTACGCGCACACACATAGATATGAACATATATATGTCATTATGTCATCCACTGACAGCTGTTTCGTTGTATTGCGACTCCTGTGTGGCTATAGACTATTCAATATCCCTTCCGCTACCCTACCGCTGGTTAGGGTCGAAACCTTCGCTCAGACCCAGAGGCAGATGCTCTACCCATGCCCTACTTGGAGGGACAGTCAGTAGGACCGAATCAGGTGATATATTTACTTAAGCATAATTCCTCATCTACAAGAGTGCTCCATTCAGGGGTTGGAAGAGCATTGCATAGAAGCTCATCGTAGACGAGTGCTCTCTATATATGATATCAATAATAATACTTTATTTAAATTGTAATAAACAAGTTTTAAATTGTAATAAACAAGTTGTGTGCTTCTTCCATAGTAATAGAGCATTCTGGTGGATGAGAAGTTTCAGCATAGATGAATATATCGCTTAAATTCGGCCTTACTGACCACCGAGTTCCGTAGTCCAGAGGTGGGATATCGGCCTACAGGTCCGATGTGAGGGTTTCTATAGCCACACTGGATGGGTCTATAGCCACACTGAAGAGATGTAATACACCGAAACATCTGTCTGTGGATGACACAATTATATATATATATATATATATATATATATATATATATGTTGTTATACTTACTGATCACTCATCGTTAGATACGTGTAACCAACGTAAGTTAACCCTATTTCAAAAAATTATATGGTATGTAATGTAAAATAAAATCCATATACTATACATCATGATAATACCCTATCATCATCATCATCATCATCATCATCATCATCAGTCTTTTAGCGTCCGTCATTGGACATAGACCTTCCCCAGGATTTGCCACACTTCTCTATCATGGGCGTCGCTGAGCCAATACTTCCTGAACCTGTCTAGCTCGTCTCTCCACCTAATATTTTACCGGCCTGGGTTGCACATGTGGTCTCGTGGGATCCATGTCGTGAGTCGCGATGTCCATCAATTGTCTTGCAACATGGCCAGCCAACCGCCATTTGAAATTTTAATGGATTCTATAATGTCCCTGACTCTTGTCTTTTCCCGGATGTACTGTGCTGTCTTGTAGTCACTACATGTGAGGCCTAGCATTATTCTCTCATTTGCACGTTGCATGGTTCTCAATTTACGGGTCTGTCTCTTGGTTAGGTTCCATGTTTCAGATGGAGTATGACATAAACAATATTTCAAAATCAAAGCTGAAAAGGAGGTGGTGTTTTGACCAACATTGGTGGGGTGCCATGTTGATATAAGAGTTTTGTTTTTCGAATCCCCGAAAAGGTTACATGGTAAGCAACTGCTGATCCAAACAAGAGAAAATATGTACATAGTACCATGATAGCCAAGTATATGTGGAACAGGAGAAGAGAAAAAAAAAAAACATTAAAAAAAACATAACAAGATAAAATAAAGAAGAAACACTGGAGAAAATTAGATAAATTGTATCGACAGATATTGAGAACTAAGTAATTTGACTGGTACACACACACACGAAAAAATTGAAAAGGTTTTTCAATGTTTAACGTTTAGAGCTGTAACGCCTCCTAGACTACACACACACACACACACACACACACACACACATATATATATATATATATATATATATATATATATATATATAGATATATATATATATAGAGAGAGAGAGAGAGAGAGAAAGACGGGGAGTAGAATTTGGATTCGCAACACAAAAATGTTTACTTTTCTGCCCTGCAGGCAAATGATTAGGTATATTTTATTTAGATTCCTATTCGGGGAATTTTGGGAATTTTTTGTGGGTGTAGTTTATTCTCTTTTTAAAATTATTTGTCAGTTTTGTAGTTTGTGGATTCTTGCTAATGAGTGAAATTAAATGCCTGGAGATATGGTATTATATCATACTATGCTATATTGCATCCCTTTTTGTAATATATATATATATATATATATATATATATATATATATATATATATATATATATATATATATATACACATTATATATATATATATATATATATATATATATATATATGTATAAAATACAAAAATATAAAAGAAGCTTCTTATTATAATCAAGGATAATGTTATCTAATTGTTATGTTTATCAAAATTAGTTGGTTTAATTATTTTATTCAAATCAAAAACATTAGAATTAGAATTTAAAAAATATTATTATGTCGACTTGTTTATCACAATTAATTTAAGCATGATAATAAATTCATTACAATGACTGTAAATTTTTATCAATGAATGCAAATTGTTCCAAATTTAATGCACTTTGGTCAACGTTACAAGCTGATTATTATTATCTATAAGAACCAGTACCAAAGCGATCACAATAAGTGGCTTCCTCTGTATAAGTGAGTGGATGTTTTGTCCTGCTGGAAGAAACACTTACTACACTTGATTGTCAAACTCCTACTGTTGAGTTTTGACTTTATTTTACTACGTAATAACAATGATGGATGGAGATGACCTCATAAAAAACAATGGCGTCATGCACGAATAACAGTGACACAGAGATGTACTCTAAAACTGATGACGAATTCACTCCCACTTCCAAAGTTCAACTCAGGTCGACTTGCTTTGCTAAGTTTGCAGATCCCATTTACTGGAACTTGCAAATAAAGGAATCGAAATAGGACACATAGTTTTAGAATAATATCGTATGTAGAAATGGATTCTATTTTGTATAGATTTTAGACTTTGATGAAACAAGAGAGTTTGACCTTAGCGCCGCCAAGTTTCTTATATTTAGTATTACTGTCCATTTATTAATCCAATCTTCCATAAATTACGTTCACAATATAAACAGAACATTCATCTTTCAAACACTGCTAACAATTTATGTTATTTATTGAATAAGAACTATTGTTATCTTTCTACGTCCATTTCTTAAAAATTATCTAGTATCCATATACTTGTAATTGCAATTCTTATCCTTCAATCGAGAACCTGCAACGTGCACATGAAAATTTTATGCTGGGCCTCATATGGAGATACCACAAGACAGCACAGTACATCTGGGAAAAGACAGGAGTCAGGGACATCATAGAATCCATTAAAAATCTCAAATGGCAGTGGGCTGGCCAAGTTGCAAGAATGACTCGACAACCGATGGATATCACGACTCACGACATGGATCCCCTGAGATCATATGTGCAACCGAGGCCAGAAGAATATTAGATGGAGAGACGAGCAAGACAAGTTCAGAAAGTACTGGCTCTGCGACGCCCATGATAGAGAAGTGTGGCGAATCCTGGGGAAGGTTTATGTCCAACGACGGAAGTTGAAAGACTGTTGATGATGATGACGACTCTCCTTAAATAGATAATGACCAACAGATCCACCGAAGTATAGTGTCCTTCCTAGAGTAGCCATCGATTCTCCATTTTGATCTTCATTCGATCCGTCTGAGCCAGAGCATGTCTTCACTACCTGGCATTAGGATTGAACTTACGACTTCCAGGTCGATTACAGTGTTTGAAATTCTCAGGAAGGTCCCCGGATGTTGTAAAGTATAGGAATGAGAACAGCCTACCTGACATGAAAGTTTTCATCGACCTCCAAAGGAGGTTCCTGAGTGCGACAGATATCTAAAGAAGGGCAGAGGGAGACGCAGAGAGCGCTCCGAAAGAATCATTACATAAAAGTAAGAATATTTTCTCATGCTGAAAATTCTGTACTACTGGGGTTAAAGATGATCCTAATGAAACCCTTCCCTAGTACACGGGGTATCGTGGGGAGGTAGAGACGATGGTTGCGTTATTTTGTCTGTCCGTTCTTCTTTCTTTTTTTTTTCAAATTTTTTTCTAGAGCAATCCATCATAATCCACCTCCGGCTTGCTAGGCCCTGTTAACTGTACATTCCAGGAACGCATTCCCAACTTGGTCCGTTGCCAGACTCTTACAACGTTGGACGAGAGGTTGGTCTTTCCCAGTTTGAATTCAGTTTTCCGATCCCCGGACTGATTTCCAACAAAGGCTGAAGATCCCAGCCGGTCATTTTATTAACCCGTGGGTGTAGATATGAAATAAATGGATTCATGCATTTTTCCAAGGCCATTAGTGCAAAGTATATCAGCAGAAATTTAGACTTGGTTCACCGATTCCATTTTCTACTAATGTCTATGGAACCATGAAAGGGTCAAAATTATTGTAATTTATTAGATTATTTCATTTACAATCTGTCTGTCTGGATTTTTGAAAACTTGTAAAAATGATAAAAGGAGAAAGAATGAATAAATAGATATAAAACACACCTTGATCAAACCAAAAACTGTAGACCAAAAACTATAATTAGGGATTCTCTCAAAACCTTCTAATTTCCGGACATAAACGTTTACTGCGAGGCCAACCACGAAGTACACGATAAGAATCGCACAAAACCTGAAATAAAGACAAAAGTTTTAAACAGAAAAAGAAATTGCAATTTGTCCAAATTTACAATGCTTCCTTATTAATGTTCGTAAAATATAAAAACAGCATGAGTGTCTTGGTAAAAAAGCTAAGCCCACTGTCGTGAAAGTGGTTCCAATTGTAAATTATCAAGTTTCCCACACTTGTTATATAATTATACAAATGCATATATGATTTTAACCTTCCCCATGGCTCTCTGTGAGATTTTAAATTGGTTCTCTGTTCGTTTTCTTAATTTTCATATCGCATCCGTGAGTCATAACTGTTATTAGGTATTCCTTGTATACTTAACGGTTCAAGCATATTGGCACGGCGCTCTTCAGTATATCTCTATGCATACCGATAGTGTTGATTGTTTCCGTCATTCCCAATTTTATCAACTGAGCTGGGTAAACATATTCAAGTCAACCTCTCAAATCTAAGAGATAGAAAAAAAGATCAACATTTATCCGTGGGTGGATCAGGGTGAAAACTATTATACAATTAATTAAGTGACAGGAATGGAGATGTGCTTGACACCTACTAAGAAGAAATGACAATAGATGGAACGAAAGGTTAATCGATTTCATGCCAATCGGAGAGTAAATGCTGTAGGAAAAGACCAGATACATAGAAAGAGATAGAAAGAGTTGTTGGTAAGATATGGCAAATGTCAGTGCAATCGAGGTCGCCAAGGGAGAAAATAGGAAAAGCCCCGAGTCAAACTAAGTTAAATGTTTAATTGTACACGAATAGTCAGAAACGTTCAGACAGCTCTCTTAAAGCGATTGTTAACAAGTTATTTTTCGTATTTTTCCCCTTTAATTCTCTCTCCTTTATTCCCATGCTGAGTCTTGCGAATAGTTGTTTGGGATTTCAACGCTCCCCAGATGCCCGGTTACTAGCCTAGCAAATATGTATATACAGATGGAACTTGTTCAGACCCATGTCTTTTTTTTTCACACGGTCGTAGAATATGAGAAAGGGCCTGAGTGCTGTGATAAAAAAGGCAGCGGAGATAAAATGATAACTGGGGAAAAATCAATAATGAAAATGAAGACTTTCCTCCACTTACGAACGTTAATGAACTTTCAGAGATACGAACAAACCTGTCAGTAAGGTTACATTTTGAAGTTACATTGATTTGAATGTTCAATCGCCATGCCATAGATGATCTCACTGTATCTGTTCAACGTAACCCTATAAACACTGTATAGTTATTGTTTTTTTCTCTGCAGCATTACCATGTTGTTGTTGGTTATCTGTTGTTTTCACAAGTACAAACGTTGTTGAATTCTAATCCACTTCAAAATGGCTTACCATAGTTTTTTTATTTATTTATTTTTTTTAAAGAAATATTCTTCTTTGCCTTGTTAGAGTTTAACAGCAGTGAGATGATATTCTGTTATCCATACCTGTCAAGTACCAATGTTAAGCATGAGTAAGGTGCATCCTCCCCCACCAAAAAAACAAACAAAAAAGAATTCTGAGCGCAGGGAAGAAACTTGGGAGGGGTGTTCCTAAGGGAGTCTGGCATGATCTCCAGAAAAATTTGAATAGTTTGTATCCAAGATTAGCTACAATTGGGTTTCAGGGAGTATCCGTTCCTGAAAGTATTAACTGATAGAATGCGTGAAAATTTTCTCTTCACACGTATGAGCGTGAAAACATATCTAAATGCGTGTGTCTCGCGCAGAATGCGTGTGAATCGTAAGGTTTGGTAATCTTTCAACAATTGTGAATATCTTTGTGTGTGTGCGTGTATTCACCACGATTACTCAACAACTAGCTATTGAACGAATTTTGTCATTCGCCAGATATATTTGTCAGCGCACAAGGCGGTGCAGTTTGGAGTTTGAATTTATTTTGGATCAGAGGTTATTGAGAAATCTTGGAATAACAAATGAAATCATTAAGAATAAACTTGATTTAGATATAAAATATCTAGATTGGCAATACCGAAGAGAAATAATCAAAGCACTCTGAATGCTCTTGTTTCTATAATTAGAAACTAATCTGTGCCCTTCCATCACGTACTTGGAAACAAGAGGCAACACCAACGAGAACAAATGCAATCTACGTTTACAAGATATCACACAACCTTTAGACAGGGGCGTAGCCAGGTTCAAAAGTTAGGGGGAGCAAGTGCATAAAGACAGACACCAGAACACGTACCAAATGATTTCAAATTCATAATAATCCTTTTCCGTATATCAATCAGAACACAGAGAAGATAGGGCTTTTAATGCAGTACATTTTGTATTAGATGTACTGTATTTAGAATTTAAATGATTTTAAGAGTTTTACACTAGGCTCATAGATTTATATTGTATTTGAAATCAAAACATGAAAAAACCACCAACTTATTTCAAAAAAACGTACGATAAAGAAAAGAAGGAGTGCCCAATTCAAAACGCTGGGAGGTTGGTCGAATAAAGTAATGAGTCCAGGATTTTTCCAAAGTAAATGCAATAAAGTAAGATAAAACAAACTGGCAAAAAAAAAAAAAAAAAAAAAGTAAAGAATCATGACTGCTTCAGGGTCAAGTTCCACTCTAACTGAAAATTGAATGATTTAGCTGATAAGTTTAAAAATATTTCAACTTTTGTAAGAACAGTTTTCCATTACCCAAAAAAGAAAATCATTAGTTTTGGCCATTTTGCCAGAGAAGAGTAGAAATCTTTCCCGAATCGTCCAAATTAAATTAAAATAAAATAAAATATAGATATCTTTTGAGCGAAATGACATTAAAATCTAAATAATTCTAGATTATATCTGAGGGAATATTCCTGGATTCACCCTTATATATGAACACTTTTTAGATCATTACCCAATCTACCACAAAATTTCAGTGAAATTCATCAAAAACATTTTGCGATATTGTGCTGTGCGCATACAGCAACGATTCAGGGGAGATGACCGTGGGAAGATCCTTGATCCACTCCCAAATCTAAACAATTCTTGCCTTAGCCCATACCTATCTTTCCAGATGCTTCCATTGAAATCGATTTTGATCCCTAAAGGTGAAAAAATTCCCACTTCATTTTGAACCCCTAATATTGAGAAAAAAGATTTTCTCTATTTTGACAATTAAAAGATTCCTCCCGCCATTTTGACAATTAAAATTGAAGAAAATTGTCTCCCTCTATTTTCACCCCAAAGGTGAAAAAGTGGAATTTTCCTTTGCTTTTGAACCATTCAACCATTTTGTCTCTAAGAATTTGTGGAAAAATCCCCCTCAATTTCGGCCCCTGAAAGTGCAGATAATCATTCCATTTTGACACATAAAAATTTAAAAAATAAATTTTCATCCCATAAAGTAAAACAGGAATCTTCCAATTTGATTCTTAAAAATATAAAAGAATCCCACTCCATCCTGACCTCTAGAAGTAGACTTCCTCTATTTCGAGCCCCAAAATGAGAAATAATACCCCTTCATTTGTTCACCCAAAACGAACAACTCCTATTTTGACCCCTAAAAAGGAAAAAAATAGCAGCCCTCAGCTTTGACCCCTAAAACTGTGAAAAAGAATTTTCTCTCCATTTCGACCCTAAATAGGAAGAACAAGAATTCCCCACATTTTCACCTTGAGAGTTGAAGAAAATATCCAGTAAAAATCGAAAAATTTGCCCTCTTCACGACGCCTAAAAATCAAAAAAAAATCCCTTCCATTTTGATCCCTAAAAGAGGAAAAAATAATCCAACCCGATTTTGACCCGTGAAACTCCGTTGACCTCTAAAAGTGGAAAACATATCCTGCTACATTCAGACCCCTAGAAGTGTAGATAAAAAATCCTCCCATCCGATTTGAAAAGTAGGAAAAAATGAATTCCCCCATTCTCACCCCCTAAAAGAAAATTGCCCTTTGTTTTTGATCCCTAGAAGTAGCATAAATTCCCGCTTATAAACGAATCCCTAAAACCTATCCTCGTATGTAGGGTGGGGGGGAGTTCCTATACTAATTACACAAAAGTATTTTAAATGAAAACTTAGCTGGATAACCATTGACCCATGGTGAAGTGCTTTTGGCAGAAGACTGCAAGTATATGGCGACTATTACTACCACTACCCAGTAGTAATGCTGTTCGAGGTGATCATATTAACCACTGATTCTATGCAAAACAAAACGTACGTAATAAGTATAATGCTTCCGATTGAAATACCAGCTTTCGATTTCTGATAGCAAGGCCCATGGTACGCTCCAACCTACAATTGAAAAATTGGTATGAAATAGAGACGTTCATGTTTTATAATAATACGATGTTGGCTTTTTGTATCTGAATTTCTCTAATGATTAGTTATTACCATCATGTCCAGTTCTATTCTAGCTGTTGTCCTCATTCTGGTTGTTATAGTTCCAACATTTCGTTTTCATGTGTTGCCATTCGAGTTCGGCAACTTTCTCAGAATTTCAAAAAAATGTAAACCCCATCTCGCCGAATCCTAGGTAGTTATCTATCCTCGAAAAAAGAAAATATGGCATTACTAGTTTACATTGCTGTTAAAAAAAGAAAGTAATGTTCATGTAAATTTGCAATTACGTAAAATGTAAGAAATTCAAAAGAAAGGTCTAAAGCTTATTCAATTGAGAACTTATCACAGAAATTGGATGCTTTTGCATACAAACATTTCACTCTTCCAAATAATGGAATGATGAAATAGTCTTCTAAGGGTAAGTAACTCTTGTGTAAAATAGGAAATTTATTGCGTACAAACATCTGAATCTTCCAATTACTGAAATGATAAAATGGTCTTCTAAGGATGAGTAACTCTTGTGTAAAGAAAGAAATTTGTTGCATACAAACAATTGACTCTTCCAAATACTGAAATGATGGAAATAGTCTTCTAAGGGTAGGTAACTCTTTTGTAAAGAAAGAAATTTATTGCGTACGAACATTTGACTCTTCCAAATACTGAAATGATGAAATAGTCTTCTAAGGGTAGGTAACTCTTGTGTAAAGAAAGAAATTTATTGCGTACAAACATTTGACTCTTCCAAATACTGAAATGATGAAATAGTCTTCTAAGGGTAGGTAACTCTTGTGTAAAGAAGGAAATTTGTTGCATACAAACATTTGACTCTTCCAAATACTGAAATGATGAAATAGACTTCTAACGGGAAGTATCTCTTGTGTAAAGAAAGAAATTTATTGCGTACAAACATTTGACTCTTCCAAATAATGGAATGATGAAAAAGTCTTCTTAGGATAAGTAACTCTTGTGTAAAAAAAGAAATTTATTGCGTACAAACATTTGACTCTTCCAAATACTGAAATGATGAAATAGTCTTCTAAGGGGAAGTATCTCTTGTGTAAAATAGGAAATTTATTGCGTACAAACATTTGACTCTTCCAAATACTGAAATGATGAAATAGTCTTCTAAGGGTAAGTAACTCTTGTGTAAAGAAAGAAATTTATTGCGTACAAACATTTGACTCTTCCAATTACTGAAATGATGAAATAGTCTTCTAAGGATGAGTAACTCTCGTGTAAAGAAAGAAATTTATTGCGTACGAACATTTGACTCTTCCAAATACTGAAATGATGAAATAGTCTTCTAAGGGTAAGTAACTCTTGTGTAAAGAAAAAAATTTATTGCATACAAACATTTGACTCTTCCAAATACTGAAATGATGAAATAGTCTTCTAAGGGGAAGTATCTCTTGTGTAAAGAAGGAAATTTGTTGCGTACAAACATTTGACTCCTCCAATTACTGAAATGATGAAATAGTCTTCTAAGGGTAAGTAACTCATGTGTAAAGAAAGAAATTTATTGCGTACAAACATTCGAATCTTCCAAATAATGGAATGATGAAATAGTCTTCTAAGGGTAGGTAACTCTTGTGTAAAAAAAGAAATTTATTGCGTACAAACATTTGACTCTTCCAAATACTGAAATGATGGAAATAGTCTTCTAAGGGGAAGTATCTCTTGTGTAAAATAGGAAATTTATTGCGTACAAACATTTGACTCTTTCAAATACTGAAATGATGAAATAGTCTTCTAAGGGTAAGTAACTATTGTGTAAAAAAGGAAGTGTATTTCCCTTCAGAATGGACGTTATAGACAAAAATGTATACATACGTTTAGCATATTATGTATGTAGATCAAACCAATAAAAGAAAATGCTTTGTTAAGCGGCTGAAAAAAAAGCAATTTATTATACTTGCCAAGAGATTCCCAACGGCCGAGGTAAACGTGAAACTAGGTTTTATTTTCTCGTTACACAACAGCATAATTCGTGATGAGCCATACCAACTGGAAAAAAATATGTTTATTTCGGTAAATTATCATATCATTTTGCAGGTATTTAATTCAAGCGTTTCAAGAAATGTTATATATTTTTGAAGTCATTTGATTCGTAGATAAATCACACAAGGACTTTGTTAAATCATTATTGTTAATAACCACTACTCACAACTGACAGGTTTAATTACTATTGTTAGGTTTAGATTATTCGCGAGTTCTGACCCCAACTCATTTATCTATCTATCTATCTATCTGAGCTTGACCCTGCCCTTACCATTCATCATACAAATTTAGAATTTTGCACATGCACTTCTCTAAATGAGTAAGGGAAATGTTCGAAAATTCCCCTTTAAACAAGATTTTTAGTAGGGTGGTTCGATTTGAAAGGTAAGTTTACGCTAGATTGGTCATTAATTTTGTGTTGTTTGAAAATTCAGACCTTTTTTCAATTTTCACCGTTTTTTTATTGCAATATTCTGGTCAGCTGTTGTTTTTTTTTACGTTCTACGATCGTTAAATAAGTATCACGGACAATTTTCTTACTAATTCTTTGTAGTTAGTGGGCGCAAAAATCTTATGCTGTCAATTCTAAATGGACAAAAGTGGCCAGATTTTTTACAGCCAATAGCATTATCTATGGGTCACATTAATAACACACACGCGTATATATTTTAACTTATTCAATTTAAACAACTGTAAAAGTCTAGCCGTTTTTAGAGTTGTCATAAAAAAAAATGGCCCATATCAAAATGGTTACATGATGTATTTTTGCAAAGATTGCAAAGTGTTAGGGTAAGTACGTAGATC
This sequence comes from Thysanoteuthis rhombus, assembly GCA_963457665.1. Classification (NCBI taxonomy): domain Eukaryota; kingdom Metazoa; phylum Mollusca; class Cephalopoda; order Oegopsida; family Thysanoteuthidae; genus Thysanoteuthis; species Thysanoteuthis major. The sequence continues at coordinate 30,035,108 of OY735227.1, forward strand.
AAGATTGTTCGGTAGGTTCAAGTTTAGGGTTAGGATTAGTAGGTATGTTTTGGGTTAGGGTTAGTTGGTAGGTATGGGGTTAGGTAGTTGGTAGGGTTAGTGGGTAGTTTTGAGGTTAGGATTAGTTGATAGCAATATTTGGTTTGCTCAGAGAAAGGGGTTAGAAGGTAAATTTAGAGTAAGGGTTAGTTGGTGTGCTTAGAGATAGGGGCTAGTGAGAAAGTTTGGGGTTAGGCCTGTAGGTAGAGTGAGTAGGTAGTTTTGGGGTTAGGGTTAGTTAGTAAAATTAATAGGTAGGTTTAGGGTTAGTGTTTTCAATTTCCCAATAATCTATCGATGTTGTTTTGTTACCAGGAATTTAAATCTAGCCAAAAGCAATTTTTATCTGGTCACTTTTTGCCATTTGAAATGACCAATTTCAGAATGGCGATAGCTGATGCAAGGTATAAAAAATTTTCTATTGTTAGTTGTAACCTTGTCTTGCAACCTAATTACAACCTAACACCGTCAATTTGATGAGTATATTCTTGTTGATAATGATTGACTATGCTTCATTCATGAACTATGAATACTATTGCGGCTTGTAGAAAATTCTGACTGTGTCAATAAACAGACACAAGAATTCATTATGAAGAATTATTCTTATTTTTGGTTCCCCTACTAAGATCTGTCACATACCGATTGATAAATCAAACGCACGGACGTAGCTGTAAACTTTGCCAAAATTAACCTATGGAAACATAAGTTTCCTGGGAGCTGGTTCATCTATAATATGATTTAGCGTTCAATCCTGTTCCAACCCACAAAACCAAATTTTCTGATACATGCTTACCCTGGGGGTGATTGTCTCAATACACACACACACACACACACATACTCATTTCCACCAGTGCCTTCAGATTTTGGCATAAAAGTCAAGTACAAGCATTTGAATTTCTATGTCAACACACTATAAATATACTGACTAAATAATACCAAGCTAATCGGAAAACTTTCGCGCTTTCCGAGTATGGACTTATTTCTCCACCAATGGACAACTCGTTTTACGCCGACACACCCATTTCTCCACATATGCAAACTACAGACATTTTTCAATAACGTTTACTAATCAAAACTTTTTCAAGTAGCGGTCTTCAACAGTCCTTTAACAAACTATTGTATCTTGTCGTTTTCTTTATGTATACAACTACGTCCGTGCGTTTGAATCATTCGATCATATGCGAAACTGTGGCCGGCGAAGTTTAGGATGGTTTGACAAAATAGGCAAGTTCAGTAAGGATTGGCTCTGCGACGCCCACGATAGAGAGATCTTGCGAATCCTGGGGAGGGTCTACGTCAAACGTCGGACGCTAACAGGCTGTTGCTACTGCTACTGCTACTGGTGTAGAAAGGACAAACTGCTTGAAAAATAAACAATCCACTGATGTTTCGCTGGTTGCAGCCTCATCAAAATAATACGCTTCCTCTGGTGAAATTGAAACCAGAGAAACATACCAGAACATCGATTTTTTTTCAAAATAGTTTTCTTTCCACACTATCATTATTATCAATGAGATTAACATAAAATGGACTTTATTTTCGAAGCTTACCTGCTGCTTGACGTGTAATCAATGACATCAGTATTGTTTGGTAACTTACTGAATTTGGCAGTGTATTGGAGTCCGGCTGGAAATAGTACATGTTTATCGGCACCATAGCTAACCTATAGATTCATTTAATAAAAAATGAAGAAAGACAGGTATTGATTTTTTTTCCAAATCATTTTTAATTTGTAATGAATTTTGGAATTCTAACCATTACAATTAATGTTTCTTTCATCTTTGTAGATTACTTTTAAATTAATTATCTGTATTCTAATTTCATGATGTATATATACATTCCTTTTCTTCTTCTTTTTCTGCTACTTCCTATTATTATTATTATTATTATTATTATTATTATTATTATTATTATTATTATTATTATTATTATTTGGAATCTCACACCTAGTGGTAACCGCTGGAATTTGAGTGACAGCAAGTCTCCTCAAGTCTCCAGCCCTCCTCTCCTAGTACTCATAGGTCGCAGTAATTCTGCGATTTACAGTTTCACACCGTTTGCCCAGTCGTTATCGCTGAAGGCTGAGTGACAATAAGTCTCCTCAGGTCTTCAGCTAACGTCTCCTCTCTCTTTCACCCATTATGTCAGGGCTAAAATTCGTTGCAGTATTTATATCTCTAGCACCTTCCTCAGTATCCGTGCAGTTCCCAGTAGAGCTGTGGTCTGTACGGTCTCAATCCTACCCCTAATCCCAATCTCCTCCAGTCTCACCCTCAGCGTTTTGGGGACAGTTACTAGTGCGCCCACTATGACCGGTACTACCCTAGTTTTCATGTTCCACATCTTCCTTAATTCTCTTGCTAGGTCCTGGTATTTTTGCTTTATGCATTGTCATAAGTTTCCTAGTTCGCCTATCCATTGATTGGAGTTTGCAATGTCACACCAGTTACCTGGTGGTATCTGCTGGAGTTTGAGTGACAGCAAGTCTCCTCAAGTCTCCAGCCCTTCTCTCCTAGTTCTCATAGGCCACAGTAATACCGCGATTTACAGTTTCACACCGGTTGCCCAGTGGTCATTGCTGAAGGCTGACTGACAATAAGGCTCCTTAGGTCTTCAACCAACATCTCTTCTCTCTTTCACCTATCATGCCAGTACTGTGGTTTACGTTTCCGCTTCCATTTCCCTTCCTCTGTTAGGTCTCTGTTAATAATTAGTGTTGCAGTCTTTATATTTCTAGCACTTTCCTCAGTATCTGCGCAGTTCCTAGCAGTGCTTATTATTATTATCATTTGCAATTTCACACCAGTTGCCTAGTGGTTACCGCTAGAGGTTGAGTGACAGCAAGTTTCCCCAAGTCTCAAGTCCAACTATCCACATTCTCATAGACCACAGCAATACTGTGGTTTACAGTTTCACACCAGTTGCCTGGTGGTCATCGCTGAAGACTAAGTGACAGTATGTCTTCTCAGGTTTTCTGTCCACATCTCATCCCTCCCTTGCCTATCACGCCAGTGCTGTAGTTCACATCTCCACTTCCATTTTCCTTCTCCTGTTAGGCCACTGCTAACAGTCGCAGTCTTTATATTTCTTGTACTGACTGTCTGACGGCAAGTCTCCTCAAGTTTCCGGTTCACTTCTCATATCGTCCACACCTATCACAGCATTGCTGCGATTAGTACTGTCTCCACCATGCCTTGCTCTTGACCGTTCGGTCATTGCTATCAGCTGAAGCTCGTAGATCTCATATATCTAGTACCCTTCTCATTATTCGTGCAGTCTCCAGCAGTGCTGTGGTCAGTATAGTCTCAGCCTTTCCTCCTAACCCTCGTTCCTCCAATCTCGTTTTCAGTGTCTTTGGCACAGTTTCGAGGGCATCTATTTATTATTATGAACAGTAGCAAATTCACACCAGTTGTTTGATGGTCGCACCTGGAGGTTGAGTGACAGCAAGTCTCTTCAAGTCTCCGTCACTCCTAATCATTGTCCACAGCGGTACTGTAGTTTACAGTTTCACACCAGATGCCCGGTGGTTATCGCTGAAAGCTGAGTGACAGTAAGTCTCTTTAGGTCTTCAGCCTTCCTTTAATCCCATCTCTACCTCACCTATCTCAACATGGCTGTCGTTCGTACCTCTACCATCTATTATGCTTTTTTTCCTCTGTTAGGTCACTGCTAACAGCTGGGGTCGTAGATCTTATATTTCTAGCACTTTCCCCAGTATCCGTGCAGTTCCTAGCAGTGCAGTGGTCTGTACAGTATCAATCATTCCTTTTATTCCTAATCACCCCAATATCGCCTTCAATGCCTTTGGGACAGTTCCGAGTACACCTATTATTGCTGATACTATCCTCACTTTCATTCTCTTGCCAGATTCTTGTATTCTTCCAGTTTTTCACTCTCTTTCCCCTTTACTTGCAAGTACCGCTACGTCTATTATTAGGTAGATTTTCCTCTACTTGTTCACGATTACTAGGTCCGGTCTTCTCACTTAGTTGGTGTGGTCCGTTCGGATGTGTAAGTCCAAAAGTAATTAGTGGTTTCCATTCACAGGGGCTGTCCCCGGTTAGTGTTGGTATCACTTTTCTGCATGGTTAAATCCCATTCGTTTACTCATTTCCCAATGTATCACTGTTGTTACTCTATCGACTGTGTTGATACTCTTTCTGGGTTAGTTGACTGCATTCACTAGTTATGTGGTTTACGGTCTCATCTCTTTCACCACACAGACGGCACTTGATGTTTGTCTGTGTTCTGTCGATTTTCGTTTCCTGATGCATTTGTTTTGGGTTGCTATGATAAGCGATTCTGTTTCTTTGTTCAGTTTTCCTTTTCGTAGCCATGTTATTATTATTATTATTACTATCATTATTATTATTATTATTATTAGCATTATTATTACCTTGATTTGTTTTCAATACAATCATTTACCAATTGTTTCCCCTGAGACCTAAGGTAAATGAAGATTTTTTTCAGGAGTGACTGAGCAATTTAAAATAAATATACGTAATTCGTTTGCCTTCCATCCCCTGTGCACAAACATGCAAATATTTGGAATATCATCATAAAAGAAAAAATACAAGACATTCAAATGAATACAAAATTCAAGAAAAGACAAATATTGAGTTTCACACTAGAACACTTGACTTAGATATAAGATCTAAGCGACGGGCCAATGGATTGAGAGTGTTTTTTGCACGTGTGTGAACAGTGCCCATCAGCACGCTCTTTTGTATCTCGGCTGAAGATGGACTTACTGGAATTTTTTAAGGTCTACATCAGTATTTTCCATAATCATCCCGAGCGCCCTTGCTATTACAGAGATAGTGGTTATGTTCAATTGCCACATTCCTGCAAATTTCTTTCCCAGATATATTTTATTTTGAAAGTTTTTCAAATTCTTTTGCTGGGATGTTTTCATCTAATGGGATGACCATGTATATAAGATAGCATTTACGATCTTTGATTATTATTATATGAATTTTATTGGATTGTATGGTGTGGTCAGTATGTGTGGTGAAGTCCCATAGCAAGTTAATACCTTCACCTTCTAGCACAGTATGTGCTCACACCATTTTTCTGCGTGGGTTAGGTAATAATGTTGGAATATCTTCCAGTGAAGTTATTACTACAATTCACAAATGAGCGAATGAAAAAAAAATCAAGAGTTTGGCACCGAGCAATTGTCACATTTGTTCATCTGCAAAACATAGTCAAGCAAGAAAGCTGCAGGTAAAAATAATCAAACTTCCCGCAGCAAATGGATTAAGAGTTAAAATCAAACAGAAGACTCATTCATCATTTCCGATTTCGGAATGTGTAACTTCCACCAAACATCGTGGTTCATTTCGGTCATTATTTGCGGATTTATGTACTGCCTCGTTGTGAAGCAACGACCTTTTGAAAGAAATAACTATGTATTTAATTAATCATTCCCGGACTTGTTTCAATTTCTATCAGAATGATATCAAAGAGAAAATCCTACTTACGGCAACACCCTCTACTCCTCCGGCTTCAAAACCAGTACATGGATTCCACTGCATAATCCCAACATCGGCATTGGTCGTGAATCTGATCGAAATTAAAATTAAAAAGAATATATATATATATATATATATATATATATATATATATATATGTTCCGATTGTTGAGCTAAAAGCAATCGATAATACAAAGAACCTAATAACTGTTTCCACTCCAAATTCTCATTTTGTTAATTCTCGGTCTATATCTGTTGTATTTGTTCCTTTCAACACGACAATTATGTATTGAAAATCGGTTATTTATGATCCAACAAAATAATTATGGATTGCGTTCAAATAAGAGTTTCAATTTAATATAACGCAACTTATAATCATTCATGTATGCATAAACAAGTCTCAAGTGCAATAACATTATACATGTCTATGTGTTTTGTGCGCAATGTACACTGAATATATATATATATATATATATATATATATATGACCAGTGTGTCGATGTCGATTGTAATTCATCTGACAGTCTTACATTGAAGAGACGATTCGGAAAACTCGAATGTAGTGTACAAAAAAGATTTTTTTATTCAGTTTAACGTTTCGTCAGTTCACATCATATAAAACAAGAGAAATCACTTAACAATTTCAGATAATGTGAGTTGTGAACTAAAAAAATGATGAATCAAATAAAAAATCTCATTTGTACGCTACATAGCATTCCGAATTATTCGTTTGTTATAAAACCCCGCCCAAATCCATTAAGTAGGCATGCAAATTGTAGGGGTTGGGGCTGCACCAGTGATTATATATTGTCAGAGAAACACGCAAACTCACAGACACATATCACTTGTATACGGATGTTCTGTATTCTATATATTACATTGGACTCTTATGATTTTATAATATCAATTCTATTGTGTCAACTGCACTTTTTTTCTTTTTATCAAATTTATCTTTAAATTGAGTAGTATTATTGATATTATATATATTGGGCGTTGGGCAGGCACCCGGCTTCTCAAAAGAATTAATTGCTGCAAAGAATGATTGCTCGAGAAAAATCATGACCCCATGTGTAATGCGATATGGTCTATAACTTCTCTCTTTTATTTTGCCTTTGTGTGTGTGTGTGTGTGTGTGTGTGCGTGTGTGTGTGTGCGTGTACGTGCGATCTTATTAATTCAAGTTACGAACCTGGGTTTGGGTCCTGTGTCGAGTTGATTTAAGTTGATACCAGTACCGTCACTCCTAACACGTGAATCATTGGTTATATATATATATATATATATATATATATATATATATATATGTGTGTGTGTGTGTGTGTGTGTGTGTATGTGTGTGTGTGTGTGTGTCCATGGGCAGTTTTATTAATTCAAGTTACGAACCTGGGTTTGGGTCCTTTGTCGAGTTGATGTAAGTTGATACCAGTACCGTCACTCCTAACACGTGAATCCTTAGTTATATATATATGTGTGTGTATGTGTGTGTGTGTGTGTGTGTCCATGGGCAGTATTATTAATTTAAGTTACGAACCTGGGTTTGGGTCCTTTGTCGAGTTGATGTAAGTTGATACCAGTACCGTCACTCCTAACACGTGAATCCTTAGTTATATATATATATATATATATATATATATATGTGTGTGTGTGTGTGTGTGTGTGTGTGTGTGTGTGTGTCCATGGGCAGTTTTATTAATTTAAGTTACGAACCTGGGTTTGGGTCCTGTGTCAAGTTGATGTAAGTCGATTCCAGTACCGTCACTCCGAACACATGAACATGAATCCTTCTTTTTGCAAGGCCGAACTACTTCAACATGGTTGGATTTTATTGATTTCTTCTGGGCCGATACTGATGGTAATCGATCCGTCTTATGACCATACGAGAAAGTCCATTGATGCGCGAAGCAGAGCAGAACTAAGACATGACAAAACATCTTAGAAGCAATCATTTCGTTGACAAGAAAAACAGGGTTTTAAAAAACCCACAACAAACGAAAACAAATACCAAAAACGAACGTTATTTCAATAATCACTTCACAGTGAATTGTTGTTTTTTTTTCCGACCTGTACAGGTATCAGTCATTCGTTTTAGTATCGTGGTGTTGGGCTGGGTGTTCGATGGTGGTAGTGGTCATAGGTAGGAGGTCTTTTAGATTAGTTTCCTACCTGATACTCTGAAAGTAAAAACACACTCATCTACCCACACCTACTTTCAAGCGCACTCATCGGTATACTAACATAGACAAGGTTATGTAGCTAGATATTCAGAAACTACTATTTCAGTGTCACTTACTTTCAAGTTTTCATCACAAAATTCAACCCACTTTCATCTAAATATCTTTGTTATCATTTACGTCTTTCTCACCTTTACGTATAATAGTTATTTGGCACATGGTCCGTTTTGTGTCATGAACTCAACTGTCCCTACTCTCTCTTTCTTTATGGGGAATACAGGAACTATTTCGAATATTGACTTTTTGAATTGTTGAAAAGGCAATGTCTTAAAAAAAGTGACGTATTCCGCAATTTGCATGTTTTACATACACACGTGCAAGCAAGTAATCCCGTGTAATGATATCCTGTTGCTTAAATATTTGTAGATCATGAATAGAGAGAAGATAGTTTCGGTCTCCACTAGCATTAAAAGGTAAAGAGAACTACTAAACATTTTAATCACAATGTTAGAAACCGTCAACCAAAACTGTCAACAAAATTGTCAAGATAAGTTTCTTCCAGTTTTCAGGTTGGTCTTTACTGACTGGCTGTCTAGATTTTTGGCTACGTTTTTACGAATCATGCACACGTACCAAAGTTGCGGACGATTTCAATATTCACTTCTGTCCATAAAAATGTTATTTTTTTTCCAAATTATTTAAAAATTCCCTTTAAATACCTTCGGGGAATCAGTTTTGATCCCCTTAGTTTGTGTCCGTTTTTTCTTTGATAATCCAGACTTTTTTGTGATCACTACCCAGCGAGAGCCGAGAATAGTTACTTATTCATTGATCACCTTCTTTTGCAATTTTTCTAATTGATTACTCTCAGCATAGCACGATGCCAAAAAGAGGTTGACAATACGACAGTTTCTATTGAGAGACCAACCAGAACGATTTTTTTATGTATTGAAAAAGATATTAATATTAGAGTCGTTAACCCTCTATTCCTTCTCTTGTGTCATTCAGTTCCAGAATAATATCATACAAACCTTGTTTCACATACAGTAGTTCATAATTTCTAATTTTGTTCGTCATTCATAATAAATGTATGCATTTAAACTGACGTATGTAGGAGTGCAAATATGTATGTATGTATGTATGTATGTGTGAATATATATGTATATAATTAGTCTACGTATGTATGTTAGTATACACGTGTGTAAATATTTATGCTCGTTCATGTATGTATGGGCGATTGTATTTGTGTATATATATAGTGAATGTATGGTGGACTGGGTTCGAGTTTAGGTCCTGGCAAAGGCATGGATCAACTTCCCCATAAAGCTATTGGTAAAAGACAATTTTAACTCTTTAGTCCTGTAAGAAAATCCAATCAAATTTCCTGCTTTGATGCAATGTGTATAGATTTTTCCGGACTTTTGTTCTCATCTCAGCTCAGCTTTTGGACACGGACTTTTGTCCTCATCTCAGCTCAGCTCAGCTTTTGGACAAACACACACACACATAAAAAAAAAATCTTTATCCTTTTAGGCTTTATTTTTACGGGTACAGTTTTTTTTTAAATACCATTTAGATTCTCCGCAATTTAGATGTTTCGTAATTTTCTACTCTATTTTCTCCCAGTGGAAAACAACTTATGACAGGAATCTTGAGATCACACACAAAACTGTGGCCAGCAGAAATTAAGATAGCCTGACAATTTAATCAGGTTCAGGAGATATTGGCACCGCGACTTTGTCGTATACTCGTAGAATGTATCAGTTTCTAAGTCAGTGCTCTTCATTATAAGATAGGATAGGCCGATGTATGGCCAACATACGATTTGATTTCTGAGAATCAGAGGAGACACAATCCCACACTGCGCTAGGAAATTCATAGATGACATTGTTATTGCATAATGGATGCTTTTGAAGACAAGAACTACTATCAACTAGCATATACATGTAAAAAATGACGCAAGGGAGCCTGAGGCCATTTTATTTAGTATCTTTTTTTGAATTCCAGAATCCTAATTTCAATTTTGGAAATCTCACCTCTACTCAAATTGTTTTAATATATGATCAGACAAGAAGTCTTAAGCTTTTCTGTAACATAATCTACATTGTTATGTCACAACAGCTTCATGTTATGACAACCATATGATTGTTTCTAGCTCTGTTAATCTATTTCACATTGACCAACTTCATGTAAACTTTTAGGTTATGACAAGATTCGGATAAAGCTTACAACCACCCAACCAATTATACGACTAGAAATACTTATTTGCATATAAGACTTTTTCATGGACAAATGATTAAATTGGATGTTTTAATTGTATTTCTCGTCTGTCATATCTACGTCATCAGTGAAATCTGATGATGTAACTTGGTAAGAAACATAATTCTATGTTGCGTTAAAATTGATAAGTTGTGTCTTTACTTATATTACAATTCAGCTTAGTTTGATATCAGAGAATATTGAACATTAAAACGAAAATGCTTCACAACGTAATGTTTATGATATTTTAGAGGTACAATGCATTTGCCAAATTACTTGACCATTTCTATCATTTAATGACGCCAAAGGGTAAACTATTCTTATTTATTTATCATGTGTATCTTGGAATGCCTTCCTCTGTATCATGCTTTTTGTATTATGAACAAGACTGTGGTGTTTGTCAGCAGAAACACCAATTCCTGGCAGTCTATGTTTATTAACATGAGCATAATTGGAACTTTGACCTGATAAACAGTAAGTTAACTCTAAGATGAGGTGGTAATTGTATGACCTAATAGTTATAAAAAGGATAGGACATAGAAAAAGAATTACGTATTTTATTAGTTACACAAGGCAATTAGTCAAGAGGGTAAAAGGTTAATTTCCAGCCAGTTAATTATCTATAATCTGACTTGATCAAAAGGTAGAGTTTCAGCGAATAAACCTATCTCACACTTATCTCACAATATCAATGGCCATCCATCGCAAATTTCAGATTGCCAATACACGATCGTCAATAAGCAACGTAAGATGGGAAATCGTATTCATTTTTTCTTTAGAAAGCCTGACAACAATTAAACAATGGAGCCTTTCAGCTCTAGCTAGAGTCTCGCTGGAGGTTTATTTAATGTTTCTAATCTACGTAGATTATTGACATTGAGAGGAGGTCTTACTTTGGATGAAATAATAATCGATATTGAAATAAACAAAATACTTGTAAAAAATGATTGATAACGCTTAATTGTAGAAGTTCTTTGACTAGTATATATAATAGATAGAGAGATATGATGAAGTAGATACTAGTCAAAATTTGATTGTAATTGACTATGCTTTATCCTGGAAATACCTGGACTTAGTTTGATAAATAAACAAGATGAAAAAATACTTGTCAGAAATCTACACATATAATAATAAGCAACATACAGATATCTTCTGTAACATCAAGAGACGTAACTGACATAGTAAACTTTTATTCGTTATATAATGGCGAAATACAAATGCTGACTTTAACGAATAATGAACATTTGACAGTTGATAAATAACAAGAATTAAACAATTTCCGTCTGTGGTGAATAGAACGCCTAGCTAATGTCTATTATCCACCTCTAAAAAATGTGATGTATAGCCTTATATATATATATATATATATATATATATATATATATATATATATATATATATATATATATATATATATATATATATATGCACTGCCTTATATATATATATATATATATATATATATATATATATATATATGCACTGCCTTATATATATATATATATATATATATATATATATATATATATATATATATATATATATATATATATATATATATATGCACTACTTCAGAAATCATTATTGCGAAAAAGTTTGATTAGATGAAATATTGATTGAAGTATACATATCATCTTATGTTTTCAAGAAAAGAAGATTGAGCTAAAAAAAAGTTGGATTTGGATAAAATCAATAAAAAAAACATTTTGAATTTGTTCACTTCCCACGTACTACGTGACGTCATCCGGTGTAACCTCAAAATATGAACTTTAAGTTAAGTCAATCTGAGGTGCTCATTCTACACATGAGCCATTTTTTTTCCTATAACGCGGAATTACGTCACATCTGCTTTTTAAAAAAAAATCCCCCCACATATACATACGTATATATATATATATATATATATATATATATATATATATATATATATATATATATTCATTCCACATTCTAGAACAAAGTACACCCGATGAAGGCCGAATGGATATATGGCTGTAAAGTGACGAATAAAAGATCATACGGGCGAAGAAAATCAAGTCCAAATTCCATCCCAATGTCATCTGTAAGTTTCATATCTGTGTTCAATAGACTTTCCACTTGTCCATTATTCTTCTCGTTAAGTCGTACACATTGATGAGGTAGATTAAGGTCTCGTTATAGATTTTGGACTCATATGGTCTGTTGTTGAGATCATGTAAGATAGATATCAGAGAGCAGCAGAAGAGAGATTCCACGGTCTATTTTTGTGTTTACAGACACATTCACGCCATGAGAATTGGAGAGGAATAGTTTTGTCTTTCATGGAGCCATGATTCGTTGGAGGAAGTTCTTGTTTGTAGATGGGATTCTGTAGATTTCGAAAGATTTTATTATCCATGGATAGGGGACGCTATCAAATGCCCCGTGGTAGTCTATCCAAGCAGAGCTAAGGGTACGGTGTTTCTAGCTGCAGTTCCCCGGGGCTCATTGTATTTATGAAGTGTTGGTCTTTGCAGCCTTAGGATTTTTTTTTTGCATCCTTTATGCTAAAGGGGGAGAATGTTATTTTGATCAAGATAGGAGTAGATTATGTCCGTTAAGATAGCTGCCAATAACTTGTATTTTGATGTTGAGCAAATGATAGTTCCCGTTTTTTTCTGTTTTTGGTGGAAGGAATGTTACACCATATTTATAAGAGTATTTTGTTATTATTATTAATATTATTATTATTATAATTATTATTATTATTATTATTATTATTATTATTATGAATCTCTCACCAGTTGCCTGGTGGTAACCGCTGGAGTTTGAGTGACAGCAAGTCTCCTCAAGTCTCCAGCCCTCCTCTCCTAGTACTCATAGGTCGCAGTAATTCTGCGATTTACAGTTTCACACCGGTTGCCCAGTGGTTATCGCTGAAGGCTGACTGACAATAAGTCTCCTCAGGTCTTCAGCTAACGTCTCCTCCCTCTTTCGCATATCATGACAGAGATACTATTCGTTGCAGTACTTATATCTCTTGCACCTTCCTCAGTATCCGTGCAGTTCCCAGTAGTGCTGTGGTCTGTACGGTCTCTATCCTCCCCCTAATCCCGATCTCCTCCAGTCTCTCCCTCAGCGTTTTGGGGACAGTTCCTAGTGCACCCACTATGACCGGTACTACCCTGGTTTTCATGTTCCACATTTTCCTTAACTCCCTTGCTAGGTCCAGGTATTTTTCCCTTTTTTCACCCTCCTTTTTTACTCTATGGTCTGCAGGTACAGCAACGTCTACTATTTGGCAGGCCTTCCTTTTTTTGTCCACTATTACTAAGTCCGGTCTTCTTGTCTGGATGAGATGGTCAGTTTGGATGTCAAAGTCCCAGAGTAGTTTGTGGTTGCCATTCTTCAAAACTGCCTGGCTTGTGCTGATACCACTTTTCCACATGGTTGAATCCCATTTGTTTACTTAGTTCCCAGTGTATCATCGTTGCTACTCTATCGTGTCTATGCTTATACTCCTTCTGGGCGAGTTGACTACATTCACTTGTTATGTGGTTTACTGTCTCATCTCTTTCACCGCACATGCGGCATTTGCTGTTTGTCTGTGTTCTGTCGATTTTTGTTTTTATGTAGTTTGTCCTTATGCTTTTGTTTTGGGCTGCCATGATGAGCGATTCTGTTTCTCTCTTAAGGTTTCCATTTTTCTCTTCAGGTTTCCTTTTCGTAACCACGTCCATGATCTCTCGTCTGCTACATCTTGTATCCGTCTTTTAAACTCGCCGTACAATTTTTCCCTTCCCATCTTTCTTTTCTTGTTTGTTGTACTGTTCCATTGTTTTCTACTTTATTGCTTGCTGCACTATCTCTCGCGCTCTTTATGATTTCTTCTCTATTTGTTTGCACATATCTTTCTAGGACTATTTTAGCTCTCTGGACACAATCTTCTATGCTGATGAGCCCCCTGCCACCTTCTTTTCTCTTAACGTATAGTCTATCTGTATCATCCCTAGGGTGTAATGCTTTATGCATCGTCATAAGTTTCCTTGTTCGCCTATCCATTGATTGGAGCTCTTCCTTTGTCCATCCTAGGAATGGTCCTGTATACCTCACTACTGACACAGCCCAGGTGTTCATTCCTTTTATTAGATTTCTGCTGTTTAATTTGGTGTCTAATATTTTCCTTATCCTTCTGAGGTATTCTCTCTTAATTTTCTCCTTCATCTCTTCCCGTTTTATCGTGTCACATTCAAGGACACCTAGGTATTTGTATCGGTCTTTTGCGGTCAATGCCCTAATCTTGCTGTTGTTGGGAGTTCAATTCCTTCAGTCATTGAAAGCCTTCCTTTGTGCATCACCATGATAGCACATTTTTCTATTCCAAACTCCATTCCTATGTCCTCACTATATTCCCTTACTTTCAGGATTCTGTTGAGTGGTATCATTGTTAGAACAAATAATAGTGGGGACAACGAGTCTCCTTGGAAGATTCCCCTTTTTATCCCTACCTCTGCTAGTTTGTCCCCTGCGGCTGTCAAATCTACTTTCCAGTCTTCCATCGAATTACCAATGAATTTAACCACCGGTTCGCTAATTTTGAACATCCTAAGGCATTCGAGTATCCAGCTATGTATTTTCATTATTATTATTTCCATCTCTGTTCTTTACAATATATTGCCGACCTTGCACCACCAACAGGAAAAGAAGGTTGATGTGATGTACAATCAGATTTTGTTCCAGTTTTAAGTGTGTATGGAGTTTTTTTTTTGTCGTGTTGAACTTTACATTTGTATATAATAGATAATAGTGCACTTTTCAATATATGGGCAGCGCCTGTAACCACTATCTTCTGGATTTCGAAGAAAGAAAAGTGAGATGTTTTTCAGTGCCTTCCTAGTGTAATCACAATCACAGTATAACATTGTGTTTTCAAGATCTACATCTTGTGCATCTCAATTTCAAATCATTATTATCATAAATGATTATGGGTCCAGCTACTAGGTTCCCTGTTCTCTCTGGCTTATTATAGAATTGAGTGATTATATAGGATTCGGTGAGGCTGAATAAATTTATGAATTAAAAAATTGAGTTTAAATTAAATCAACATTCGTAGGGTCCTATTGATTTTTTTGCATTCGTAAGTAAATGAATGTTATCGTTGATTTATGTCGTTTCATTTGTCATTTTCTGTAGTATTGAATTCAAGCTTTTGGCTCCTATTACTATTTTGTTTTTAGTCATTAGGGCTGTAACCTTTCAGTAAATATTTTAACATATAAATCAATTGTTTTAAGTGGAATTGTAATTATTGTTACTTTCATTTAAACAAAATAATAGCGGGCCTAACTAATAAATTTCCCGTCCACTCAGAACCCCGACATAAATGGACCAGGTCGGATAAATGTATGGAATAATAGATTAGCATAAGTCGAGTTCAATTGAATTTTTATACTGGTAAGTAAATGAATGTGATTGTGAACAGAGGAAAAAAAGTTGCCCGTTGAAAGCAATGACTGCGTGAGACTGACCAGTAACAGCATGCTTGCAAATACCCCCCCCACATATATATATATATATATATATATATATATATATATATATATATATATATATATATATATAATTATTGTGTCATCCACAGACAGCTGTTTCGATGTATTACATCTCTTCAGTGTAGCTATAGACTTTCCAGTATCCCATCCAGTACCGCGAGGCAGGATTGAAACCTTCACTTCGGAGCCGGAGGCCGATATCCTACCTCTAGACTACGGCTGAATTTAAGCGATATATTTATTTATGCAGAAACTCCTCATCCACCAGAGTGCTCTATTCCTATGGAAGATTGTTATTTTGTTTGAGAGTTACGTTATATATATACATATATATATATAAATGTATTCTTTTTGCAATTCAAATTTTGATCAGGTTTACAAGCACAAATGAAATAGGAGTGATGCAATGGAATCCATGTACTGGTTATACTATCGACAAAGAAAAGGATGTTGCCGTAAGTAGGATTCTCTCTTCGAAATCATTCTCATAGGAACTAACACATATCAGTGATTTTTCTCACGGGGGATAATTATATAGATACAAAGTTTTCTCAAAATGGATGTTTCTGAAACCCATCTTCTGAGAACCCAACAAGGCATTGCATAAACCCTCAAATAATCACCAATATCAAAAGCCACAGCAAAAATAGATTGGTGAAAACTAAACAGCACAAATCAGATGAGAGATTGGTTTTCGGTGAGAACCAAGCTCACAACTCTTGTTTTTCAGGAAGCCTGGTAATATTGTCTCAGCTGCTCCACCACTTGAACTACAAGAGCCACACTTTTGGTAGAAGAAAAATGTTTCAATATTGAATTAGCCCCTCTCAACGGAGACGTTAAAATAAAAAACGACAGAAATTCCTTGTTAAGACCAGATATGAATAAGTTAACTGCATTTGTAAAGAATTAAGTAACCCTTAGAGATAGAGGTTTAAGAGAGATAAACAGTGTTCCTACGAAAGAAGGGAGGTTTTATCTTAATGAGAGGTGGGATGATAAAGAAGAGAAGGGAAAATAAATGATTTCTCTTCATGTCACATTACGTCATAGTATTCCTTTTTTAGAAATCAGTTCTCTGGATAAAAATTAGATCACAACAAATAAATAAATAAAGAAAGAAAGAAAGAAAGAGAGAGGGAAAGAAGGAAATATCATATTTATGTATAAATAAAAACACAACAATCCAAATCGAAAATGTAAAGCTGGAAAAAAGTAGACCATTATATCTACCTAGGACAAGAAATCTCCATGGAATCCCGAAGAGAAAAAATCAAGCAAAGAACTACTCAAGAAAGACTTTGGTAGAGCAAGAACGATCTTCAAAAACAAGAAAATCCCATTAACGCAATATACGTTAACGCGATACTTACCTATGGAGCTGAAACATGGAACATAACCACCAAGACTGATCACCAAACTGAGAACCACGCAACGCACGCATGAGAGGATCATGCTCGGCATCACTATTTAAGGAGAAACTGGAGTCTTGGTCACCATAGAAATCCATTAGGCAGCTCAAATGGCAAAGGGCTGAACATGTTGCAAGAATTGCAGACAATCGCTGGACATCACGACTCCCAACGTTGATCCCCAGGGATCAAATGCAAAAACAACGCCAGCAGAATATGAGATAAAGTGGACAGTGGTCAGAAAGTATGGATAGAGAGGTCTTGCCAATCTTGGAGAAAGTCTGTGTCCAACGACAGACGATAAAAGACTGATGATGATGATGAGGATGAGGATGATGAATGAAAATATCTATCATTTTGGACGATATTTTCCCTTTTGTTTTTCGTGCAATGATTTTTTTAATTTCTATTTTGGACAAGGACCAATTTGAAAAATCAATTGGAAACAAGTATATTTTTGGTATGAATAATAATGGGTCATGGCTGTTCAAAGCAGACTGCCATAATTGTCATGTAGAATAATTTTCCATCGGTCGTACGAAACTACAGCTTCGGAGTATTTTGAATATCTCTCTCCCCTGTGGCCAATATAGATACTTTGTATCCAGATTTATATCCATTGATGAAAAAGTGAGAAAGTACACTCTCAACTCTTCCAGATAGATCGAAAAAATATTTTTCTCCTTTCGATGAAAAAACAGTTGTATGTTTAAAGAATAGAAAATAATTCCACGAAATCTGTTGAAATGAGAAAATCAGGAAAAAAACTGCCCCATCTCTCTCTCTTTCTAGCACAGTCTCTATCTCTCACTCTCTTTTCCCCCCTCTCTCTCTCACGCTCTTTCTCACTTTCTGACATTTTAAATCTATAGATATCTTTTCGTGAACGCTAGTGACGTAGGTGACATAATTTAGGAAATTTTGGCGGAAAAAACCCTGCTTATTCTCTTTATAGCTTCCTGAGATTTTCTTTCCGTCATTCTCTTGTGTACTCTTTTTCTCTTTCTCTCTGTCCCACTCTCTCTCTCTCTCTCTTTCTCTCACAGACTGCATTTGAAGAATGAATAAGGAATTGAACACTGTGTCAGAAACGCCAAAACGGGATTAGAGAAGTAAGTGCAAGCGAGCAGTGAACACAAAATACAATGCGCCTGAAGCCAACGCCGCCTGAGATTCATATGACAAATCATCATCATCATCATCATCATCATCATCATCATCATCATCATCATCAGTCTTTTAACAACCATCGTTGGACATAGACCTTCCCCAGGATTCTCTATCATTGACGCCCTGAATTCGTCTCGTTCATCTCTCCATCTTGTGTTCTGTTGGCCTCAGTTTCTCATGTGATCTCTGGGGATTCATGTAGTGAGACGTGATGTCCATCGGTTGTATTCCATTCTTGCAACATGGTCTAGCCATTGCCATTTAAGTTTTCTAATAGATTCTTTGATGTCCCGGACTCCCGTTTTCTTCCTTATGTACTGCGCTGTCTTGTGGTCTCTCCATGTAAGCTTGAGCATGATTCTCTCTAGGGCACGTTGCATACTTCGCAGTTTGTAGATCTGTCTCTTGGTTAGGTTCCATGTTTCAGCTCCGTAAGTGATTATCGGGAGAATGCATCGGTTGTATAATCTTCTTTTTAGGATTATTGGGATCATCTGGCTTTTGAAATTTGAGCTTGCTCTGTCGAAGGCTTACCACCCAAAAGACAAATATGTAATATCACAGACAGAATATCATGGACATGGCTACGCAGAGGAAACCCAGAAATAGAAAAGGGATTGCTCATCATGGCATCCCAAAACAAATGCATCATGACGTTCTATGCCTAGGTAAAGATCAACAGAATCCTAAATAAACAGCAAATGCCACCTATGTGGAGAAAGGGACGAAACTGCAAAACCACATAACCAGTGAATGTATTCAACTCGCCCAGAAAGAGTACAAAATAGTCACGCCTTGGTAGCAGCTGAGAACTATGAAAATGACAAGGATTTGACAATGCAGACAAATGGTATTCGCACGAACCTGAGGCGAGGCACACCTGGAAAATAAAAGCCACAAATTACTCTGGGGCTTTGACATCCAAACCTGCCTGCCCATTAAAACAAGAAGCGAGGTAGCCGTGAGCTAGTGGAAGAGAACCAGCCAAATAAAAGTCATTGCTGTGCTTGCGGCTCTCTGAAAGAATGTGAAAGTGAGTGAAAAGCTAGGATAATACAACGACTCAGCAAGGAACGGAAGAGGGTGTGGAACATCAAGGTCAGGGTAATATGAATAATAGTGGGCGCACTCGGAACTGGGCTAAATACAGTGAAAACAAGGACAGCTACCCGGCAAGTGGTGTAAAGCTATGAACCACAGCTCGGCTGCGGACAGTGAGAGTGTTGAGGAGAGAGTTTGAAAAGACTCGCTGTCAGTTTACAGCGACGACCACCAGAAACTGGTATAGAATGTGTATAATGATAATAACATAAATAGCGATTTGGAACCGAACAAATGACTGGGATTCGACCTTGCAAACAACACTACTGGGGATTGGATGAATACTGGGGAGGGTACTGGAAATATGAGATCTACGGATCCCCCGTTATTAGCAATGGCTTAAACGTCCGGAATAAAACACGGCGAAGGCACGTGTCACAGCAATAGATGAGGCCTGGGGAGACTAAGTGTCATTCAGCCTTCAGCGATAACCACTAGACTACTGGTGTGAAACTGTAATCCACAGCACCGCTGTGGACTGTGAGAGTATGAAGAGAACGGTTCGAGTTGAGGACACTTGCTGCCACTCAGTCTTCAGCGGTGACCACTAAGCGATTAGTATGAATATGCAAATAATAATAATAATAATAATAATAATGATAATAATAATAGTTTGAAACTCAAATGGCAATGGGTAGGCCATGTTGCAAGAATAACAGACAGCCGATGGACATCACGTCTCACTACATGGATCCCAAGAGATCACATGAGAAACTGAGGCTGACAGAACACAAGATGGAGGAATGAACTAGACAGATTTAGGAAATACTGGCTCTCCGAAGCCCATGATAGAGAATTGAGGCGAATCATGGAGAAAGTCGGAACGATAAACCACGTCGTGTCTGGCTGCTCTATTTCAACACCCATATAATATGTCCGGACATGAGTGGGTCGATACCTATGTTGAAGAATCTACAAATATCATAGAATATCAACAGATGACAACTGGTATGAACAACTAAACCCAGTAACTGAACGATAAAAATTACTATGGAACTTTGAAATAAATACCGACAAGACCATCAAAGCAAAGAGACCAGACATAGTACCAACTTGCCTATTCATTGACATGAGTGTGTCTTCTGATCAAAATCACTGGGGATGATCAAGAAAGGCACTGAGAAGCATCTCGTCCAAATACCTGGTGATCTTCGTGAAATCCAGAAAGATAGTTTCTTACTGGCACTGCCCATATGTTAAGACGAGATCTACCATTAGTTGTATATTTGTGCAAACTGCAACTCACAAAATAAGACAAAAACACAGATTCACATTTTTCAAATTAAAAAAAAGTGTTATTAAATATCATTTGTTTTTTATAGGTTGCCTATGGTGTCAGTAAAAGTAATATAATTCCGTTTGGAGTCCAGCAATCTGCTCAATTTAACATGTTACGAAACAATACTGTCATCGATTACAAGTCACTCTACACGTAAGTTTCGAAAAGAGCTCAATTCATTCTTCACTATATTTGTATCTTTACAATGCTGACCAAAAGTAACAGGCTACGTTCCTATAATTTTTTATTTAATTCCTTTTGTCATAATAGATCGAATATGAATGTAACAATTTAACAGTCAAAGATCGGAAGTCTGTTGAAATTCGAAAGGGTCTCTCGAGGTTAATTTTGGTCAGTAGATTAGATGTGAAAGTATTCAACGTTCTTGCATGAGGCATTGTTGATTATTTTCAAGTTTTGAATAGTATATCTTTCCTCTTAATTTCAGTTGCTTTTCATTGGACTTCCCGATAAACATTCTTTAATAAACTAAAAAGTTCCATGTCCCTTTACAGGACATCTTATTCCTCCAACTAGAAACATGCCACAATGATGAAACTCATACCTCACATGTATAGTTAGACACCCTCAAGAAGGGCAGATGAGACATTCAGCATTTGCTGCGGCATTTATTTATAGAAATAACTATCCATCAGAAATGAATGTGTTTTGTAGCTATGAAAGTAATTTTTCATGGATTGTATTTTTGTCAAACTGTTCTGACCGTTAGGAGGAATCGACCAGAATTTATTTTGTTTGAATCATTGTTTTGTTGACTTATACGTAGCATGGATAGCATGTGTCAAAGTCAGTATGTCTAGCTAGCATGTGGTGTTCTGTCCAGTTTGATAGGGCTGGGGACAGTGGCAACAAGTTGTTGAAGATCAGTTTCTAAAGAAGTTGTAAAAAGTTAATTGGCTGTGTTATTCTGGGGTGTCTGTGTTTTTAGAAATCATTTTTTCAAAGTTTTGAAAAGCTTTTCAGGAAACCTAAGCCCACACTCACTGATGTATGACAAAACTGTTCTTTTTTAAAATAGACCCAGTTTTCTACGTATCTAATATAGGTCTGCTGCATTACAAATTGTTCCATTCTTCTCGTCTAACACTGAAATATGTTACATGTACACATTGATTTTAGGTAGACTTATGTCCTATGTATAAAAAAGAAAAGTCAATAAATGGCATCTGATAAATGAATAATACTACAATATCAGTAGGGAAAATCATTTGGCATTTTGGACGATATTTTCCGTTTCATCTCGTATGCACTGATCATTTATTTCTGATGCAGATATTTTAATGGAGATTAGCTTGAAAAATCATTCGGGGACAGATAGTTTTTTTTTTCATAGAAATAAATGTTGCGAAATGCTGTCAGATATTGTATATACGGCGTTAAAAGTTTTGAACAGAATCTGCTTTTTTTTCTCATGTTTGTCTTTTCAGTTCATCGCGAATCATTCTGTTGTGTGACGAGAGGGTAAAACCAAGTCTCACATTAATATCAAATGTCGAATTGTTGGTAGGTATCATTAATAGCTTTCTTTTCTCCTTTTCCACGAAATCTATCCTCTATTTCTTTCATTTATTGGTTTCATCCAATACGCCAAACATGATTACATTTCTGTCACTTGCATCCCACCCAAAGGACAATTACTCTTGTATTTTAAGGCAAGAATTAATTCCCTTAGAATACTATTTCGTTAGCTGTAACAGAAAAATGGTTGCACAAAATAATTGAATTCTGTGACAATATCTCAGTTGAATTAGCTTCACATCTTCTCTTTATTTTCTAAGCTTTTACATAACTGCAATCGCAAAATCACCAAAATATTGCCGTCATTCTTTAACGGAAAGGGTGGACTAGTATTGACATATTTCCCGTTTTTAAGGATAAATACCTGTTTAGGATTTGCCGGAGGAATAAAGGGGAGCACAAGTTACTGAATATGACAGGCACCTAGTGAAATCAGGAAGGTGCAATGGCCGAAACGATAACATAACTGATAATGATTCCTAATTTTAGAAATTTGGATAGAAAAAGATTAGTGTTATAACAAACAATATTCAACTTATCTTTTGTAACTGTGCGTCAATTTTCTCTGATTGAAGTTCTTATGCTTGCAATATGTGTAACGATATTGGAAGCAATTCCTTGCGGCAAGAGGAGAACATTTTGGACAGAGTCATTTAAAGAAACACCTAATGATTAGCTCTTTGTTGCAGAATGTCAAAATACGGTGAGTATCGCATGTGTGTTCGCCCCGTGGAATTTGAGCCGCGTGCCACCAGGTAAAATTGGAATTCACGAGTAGGATAACCGATAAGGTTTTGAGAGGATAGTTTTTGGCAGAGATTAGCCTCTCTAAATGGCTGATAAAAAAACAAAAATAAAAAAAATGCGAGTAGTGGCTTGTACTTCTTTCGAATGTCGTTGTCTCGCTGCCATGCGACCCCTTGGCGTCTCTTTCAACAATTTGTGATCCCTGTCACAAAAAACAAAAACAAAAAAAAAAAAAAAAATAAAATGTTTATTTATCAATGTGTGTTCTATTTTGTGATCTTTTTTGGCAAACAAATACGAAAATTCCTCGTCTGACTCTCTGTTCCCATTGACTATTGTCTTTGGGGCTGGGGGATAACCCTTCTTATCATAATTGTCATATATCAATCCAATGGTAACTTATATGCAAATTATATGAATTAGCTATCAAATAACAGCCCACACAAAAGCCGGGATTTCCAGTGCTGATTTTCATAACAATCTATTGACGCCCTGTCACCATATTATGCCTATTTCGCCATGTGCTTAATCAAGTTAAACCTAAAAATATCTGCATTCTACATCGTGTGATATAAACATGACACTGACTTAATTCCTTTCCAAATTTTCAATTCTAGGTTGGAGCGTACCATGGGCCTTGCAATCAGAAATCGGAATCTGGCATTTCTACTGGAAGCATTATACTTATTACGTACGTTTTGTTTTGCATAGAATCAGTGGTTAATATGATCACCTCGCACAGCATTACTACTTGGTGGTAATTGTTGGTCATCAATTGTGACCCACATTTGTTGTCTTCTACCATACTGAGCCGGATAAATACTTGTATTACTTCAACACGGATCAATGGTTAACCAGCAATCTTTGCTTTTTGAATATATTTGTATTGGGGTCCCCCTCCTTCGTACGAACAGGATAGGTTCTTGTCTAAATGTTTGGAAGTAGTTATTAAGGTCTTCGTAATGCTACTGTGCTTATTTTGAATAATGGCGTGCGCCATTTCGTCCTTGTTGGATAACTGTACAGAAAACGTATTACCGACCTTGTTCCTAACATGCACATATTGAGTGACACTTAGTTTATTACCGACAATATCTTGCCTGTCGGTACTGTTGTCGCTTACAGGGACGTTAGGATTAGATGATGAAAGATGACGAGAATGGTGAAATACGAAATAACTATTACTGAATGTACTTTATCAAAAGCAGCATCTTCCTTGTGTTTTGATCTCAAATACCAAAAGATAATAAATTTAGAATCATTTGGCACGTCTTCTGGGGCCTGTTTTTATGTGCCTGTCCCCTAACCTGGTTACGCCCCTGTTCAAAGGCCCTTTGTAGATGTTGATTGGGAGGATACTGATTATGTGTATGCTGGGAAGGAGTGTACTTCGTAGTGTGTGGAGCAGCCTACTATATTTCTTTCCTGTGTTACCTATTGAGATATTTTATATCTAAATAAAGTTCGTTTTCAATAACTTTAAAGTCGACACTGCACTACCTTCTGGTCAAATTCCTATGATGGCCAGTTATCAAGTGTTTGCAGTGACACACACACACACACACGAACAGATATTTCTTCAATGTTGTGAGATTATTATACCTTCCAAGTCTCATGCCTTTTGATACATTCTCACACACACATGCATGGAAGGAAAATTCTCACGCATTTTATCAAAAGGTAATTTCAGTTGCTGATACGCCCTGCAACATAATTACGGCAAATCTTGGGTATATCATTTTGGAAGTTTCCAGGGGGTGGGGGGGGAGTATGCCAGACTCCCCTAAAAGTACCTCCGCCAGATTTTCTTTCCATTTTGGTGGGAGGGGACACCAAATCCACACTCACTCTCAACATGTATATTTGAAAGCCAAGAATTACAACATAGTGTCTTATAGTGAAATTTATCATCATCATCATCATCATCATCATCATCATCATCATCATCATCATCCTTTCAACGCCTGTTGTTGGACAGAGACCTTCCCCAGGATCCACCATGATTCTCTATCATAGGCGTCGCAGAGCCAGTATTTTCTTAATTTGTCTAGTTCATCTCTCCCTCTTGTATTTTGTCGGCCTCGGTTTCGCAAGTGATCTCTAGGGATCCGTGTTGTGAGTCCATTGGTTGTTTGACATTTTCGCAACATGACCAGCCCATTGCCATTTGAGTTTTCTAATAACAGTAGAATTTAACCAGGCCTAAAAAAAGTAGCAAATACTTGGGCAAAGAAGAATATCTTTGAGAAACAATGGTAAGCCATCTCGAAGAAGATAAACACCATGCTTGGAACTCTGAAACATTTGTATTTGTGAAAACTATAGATAACACCGTGATGCTGCAGAGAAACAACAACCACATTGTGTCGATTGGGTTACGTTGAGCAGGCACAGTAAGATCATTTATGGTGCAGTGGTTGAACTTCCAACAGGCGCAGAGTCCAAATTTCTAATTTACAGATAGGTTTGTTCGTATCTCTAAAAATTCATCAATTTGAACGTTCGAGATTAGAGGGGCACCTTTATTATTATTATTATTATTATTATTATTATTATTATTATTATTATTATTATCATCATCACCACCACCACCACCACCATCATCATCATCATCATCATCATCATCATCATCATCATCATCATCATTATTATTATTATTATTATTATTATTATTATTATTATTATTATTATTATTATTATTATTTTTTACTTGTACATCTTACATTTTATTTCTGCAGCTTTATATACCATACTGCTCGGGTTGTTTTTTTTTAATTCCACGACCGTGAAAGAAGAAGCATGGGTCTGAACAAGGTCCCAAGGATATACATATTTGTACGGCCCCCTTTTTTCTGACGATCTGGCTTCTAGTGAATGCGAGACTCGGCATAGACATAATGAAAAGAAAATGGAAGCATTAAGAGACGCGTTATAGGCGTTTCTGACTGTGCATGTATGAGTCGATATTCAACCAGTGGGCCACAGTGATATTATACCAAGTGAAAGTTGAACTTACAAGCAATAGTCTTGGAGTCTAAATATTTACAAGACCTAACTTTACCACTGATACCCCAGCTGTTTTGGACTGTAGATTCATTTTTTCAGATATTTGCCAGTTATGTTTAATCTCTGATTACCGGGTATCTAGGGAGAATTAAAGTTGCTAACATTTTTAGCGTATTGGTAATCCACAATCAATGCATAATACCAGCTATGACGTACGGCTACGAAACCTAGAAACTTACAAAACCTCAAGAGCACTAACTCAGAATAGCACAGAAGGTAATGGAGAAAATGTTAGAAATAAATCTTTACGATAGAAAAAAGCAATTGAGTAACAGAGATGGAGATGGGTGGGGCACATAGTGAGAAACAGCAGATTGAGTTAAAGGCAAACCGATCGGTGCCCATGGGGCAGTAAATGCAGTAGGAAAAGACCAAAAAAGTTTGCCGGGAAGACATGAAAGTGATTAGCACAATCGAGCCCATCGTGGAATAAGATGGGAAAGGCTCTTGTCCAGCAGTGGACTTATAACGGATGATCTCAGAATTAGGATTGACGAATACGTCTACGCGAGTGAGCAACTAAACTTAGAGAAAAACCATGAAAACGATGTAAAACGAACGATAACGATCAGTTGGAAAGCATTTGGTATGAATAGAGACGTATTGGAGAGCACCTTGCCAGTTCACTTAGAGCGTAAAGTATGAAATGAAAGCATAATACCAGCTATGACTTACGGATGCTGAATTTGGAAATCAATAAAACCTATTGACGACCAACTTAAAATAGCACAGAGAGGCACGTTTGCTTTTCTGTTGCAACATTCGGGTAATTTTTATATTCTGCGACCCATAATTAGTAAACATTGTAAATTTGAATGAATCGCATTTTCTTTTTCTTTTCAAAACCTCTGTCTTTATTTCAGTTTCTTTGCAAGTCTCATTGTGTACTTTATGGTCGGCGTCGTGGTAAACGTTTATGTTCGCAAAGCTGAAGGTTGTGAGAGAATCCCGAATTATAAGTTTTGGTCCGGGTTTCCCTCTTTGATCAAGGTGGGTTTTATGATTATGTATTCATTCTTTCTCCTTTTATTCAAAAAAAAAAAAAAAAAGAAGAAAATATTAGATAGACAGATCTCATCTAATAATTCGATTTATTTTATAATTTCGATTAAATTAATCCTTTCTGTGATCCTTTGCAGCTCAGAAAATGTAATTGGTGAGGTGAACAAAGTTTAATCTGTGGCAGATGAAGTTGGCGGTAATTTCGGAAAATAAATGAAGAAGAGTAAAAATGGACAGACAACGATACACAATCGTCGTCTGTACATCTCCCCACGACACCTCAAGCACAGGGGGGAAGGTTTCTGTTAGATTTTCTTCAGTACCTCAAGTTTTTTTGGCTAATATATTCCTTAGATTTCTTATTTTTATCGTATTTCTCAGATGAAATATTCACCAATTACTAAAGAATCATGAGGACATGTTTTTAACTTTCATACAATGATTCTTTCAAACTGGTCCCCTTGTTTTCCTTGTCTTCATCACAAGGTTATCACTGAGTTCTGGCTATCTTCATACATCCACCGCACTCAATAACCTTCCGGTAATGTCGACAAAAATGAACATCAAAAGGAAGGAGATTACACTTCGGTGGATCTGTAAGTCAAGGTCTCTATCAGGAGAATAGAATCTTGAAATTATTTGAAAAAGAATAATTACAATTACAAATATATGGATACTAGATTATTAAAAAAATGGACGTACAAAGATGAAAATAAATTTTATTCAACAAATAGCATAGATTGTTAGCATTGTTTGAAAGTTAAGTGTTCTGTTTTTATTGTGCGCGTAATTTATGGAAGATGGGAATAATAAATGGACAGTGATACTAAATATAAGAAACTTGGCGGCGCTAAGGTCAAACTCTCTTGTTTCATCAAAGTCTAAAATCTGAGCCGAAAAAAATTCATTCCTCCATGCGATGTATTTAAAAAATGCGGGTCCTACTTCAACTCCTTTATTTGTAAGATCCTGTAAATGGGATTTGCAACCTCAGCAAAGCAAGTCGACTTGAGTTGAACATTGGAAATGGGAGTGAATTCGTCGTCAGTTTTAGAGTACGTCACTGTGTCACTGTTATTCGTGCATGACGTCATTGTTTTTTGGTGAGGTCATTTCCATCCATCATTGTTATTACGTAGAAAAATAAAGTCATAACTCAACAGTAGGAGTTTGACAATCAAGTGTAGTAAGTGTTTCTTCCAGCAGGACAAAACATCCACTCACTTATAGAGAGGAAGCCACTTATTGTGATCGCTTTAGTACTGGTTCTTATTGATAATAATAATCGGCTTGTAACGTTGACCAAAGTGCATTAAATTTGGAACAATTTGCATTCATTGATAAAAATTTACAGTCATTGTAATGAATTCATTATCATACTTAAATTAATTGTTACAAACAACTTTAAATAATACATCAAAAGAAATTCTGGTTCTAATTTTTAATTCATTTTTAATTTGAATGAATATTTTGGACCGACTAATTATGATAATCATCATCCGTGATCATAATGAACAGCTTCCTTTATATACACACCCATATATATATATATATATATATATATATATATATATATATATATATATATATATATATATATATATATATATATATATATATATATATATATATATATATATATATATTACAGAACAGTAAAATAATTATTCAATTTTTCTTGTGTCACTTCAGTCACTAATTTCCCAATATCTATCAATGCAATTTATAAAATTTTCTTCAGTTTTTTTCTTCCTGTTTTACATATACTTTATTATATGTGTAAATCTGCTCTAGTTGAGATCCTCACTTGTTCACCAAGAAGTTGTTTCGGGGATTTTAAAAACTAAACAGTTATACTAACATGGCACCCCGGCAGTATTGATCAAACACCACCTCCTTTTCAGCTTGGATTTTAATTTGTAACTTATATCATGCTCCATTTAATTTGTTATTTCATGTGGGATCTTATCATTATGTATTGTATATGGGTATTATTTTCTATTACATATGATTTAGTTTTTTGAAACGGGGTTTACTAACGTAAGTGGTACATATTTAATAATGAGGGATCAGTAAGTATTTTCTGGCCTTTTTGACAGGATCAAAGTGTAGTATCTGTTCCACGGCAAAGACCGAGGAGCCGATACTGACACTTGCCTGTCGAATCGGCCTGAGAGGGAGTGTGTGTCAAAGACCGAGAGTGCCGGTGCAATGCATTAGCCAATGAGGTTTTACTGAGGCTACGTACAGCTACGCGCATCGGGGAGCCTTTGGACTTGTCTTTCGGCTTTCCTATTATGACTCAGCCCAGCTGCAGGGGGTCAGTTTCCCCGGAGCAGCACTGCTCCATTGCACTTAACGGAGCAGGTACCCTGGTGGACGTTTTCATGGCGGAGGTTGCTTTGGTTGCATTGCAAAACCGAAGCCACGTCTGCAGCAGCCATTTTTGGTAGGGTGTCTCCTATTTTCCCCACGTTTAGCCCGACCTTGTGTCATATTTTGCCGTGGTGGGGAAGCAAATAAATTGAACACACACACACACACACACACACATACACACACACAGACATATATATATTTATAAATGCATAATCAAGCATACAATTTTTTTTTCAATTACAATTTGAGTAAAGTATGATTATTGATATCATATGTACATATATATGTATGGGAGTGTATGTGTGTGTGTGTGAGTATATGTCTGTGTATGAATGCACGTGTAAAATTGTATTGGAAAATTTGATTTTATTTCTCAATTATCATCCACTTTTTTCTCATTCTCTCTCTTCTTTCAAGGATGGAGTTGTATTTACGTTCCGTCGCAAGGGACGTAAATCCGAGTACGGAGAGATCTAAACCGACGCTAAATGCTAAACCTCTTGAAACAATGGGTCTTCTCCTTCTTTCTGTTGCTGTCTCTACTGAATGCATAACAAGATCGGATAATCGTTGGTTATTTGGTCCTGAAATATGTTAACATGAAGATCACAAACAGTTATGCCGCTTGATTGCAAAATACGGCTACATTATTCATTTCCGGCTAATATATATTTGTACGCTTCAAATAACGTTGTTAATTCTCGCTATAAGACACTGTTCATCAAATCAAAGATATCGTACATTACGTTTAAGCTATTAAGTTAGCTGGGGATAAAGGAAAAAAAGGAAAAAGAAAAATCCAGCCATTTTTAGCCATCAAGGGAGATAACTTTATGTTATCATATTTCAGGACTAAGTAACCAAGGAATACTCATGAATACCTGTTTGAAGAGTCAACAAATGAAACGTACTTTGCGTGCAACGGACAAAAGAGACCTGTTTAACGGGACAAGCAGTAAAATATTGAATCTTCCGAGATGAGACTTTTCAGAGGACTATACAATGTTTGTTTGAATTACGTTAAAAAAATCCCGGAAAAGCTTTGCGAGCATGGATGCTAGTTTAGATGTGAATTTTCAATTTACCAATTCTGGAAGTCACTCTGGAATTCGAAATAGTTTTTAAAAACATCACAATCGGCAACACTTGACTTTGAATCACGGCCAAAAAAGAAAGAAAAACGTTGCAACATGGTGAACACTGGACTCACAAATTTGAAAAGAGAAAAACATGAACCATAATCGTTTTGATTGTCAACCATATTTGCAAGTTCTGAGAATTAGTACTTCTTTCCGACTATGCAGTGACGAAAATGTTCCTAAATAAATATTCAAACCCTCACCTGCGATAACAACACGGCTCCATTTTAACTCCCTTCTTCTCTTTTTGTTCAGTTTTTATTACAGTTAGATTGTGAAACTAATGATTCTATGCAAACCCTTGTAATTATTGTCTGAATTATGTTAGACGAAGTATTTGCGACCTTGACTAAACTAAGAGAATAATCTGTATATTCTGCTTCAAAATATATTTACCAATTCTAACTTAGTTTAACACGAGGCCATAGTAGTGGATCAAACTCATTACACTAGTAATAGTCAGCAACACAAGCTTGTTAACCATTACTGCACTTTTTATGAAACTGCGGGTTTCATGAAATCTCACAATTTTACGAAAGCATTAGTTTCACAATCTTACAATACTTTATCTAGTGGTCTGTCAGATTGACAAATAAATGTTCCAGTGCATTGTCGTAATTATCTATGGAGCCGAGTCATAGCGGAGGCTCTTTCTGACTACGAATATGTTTTCCTCATAATAGCTAAAGAAACTGTAACCGTAACAAGATACGAGATTCTAGATCGAGGAGATTATAAATATTCCTGCTACCAGTGAACACTTTATCAAATTTTTCATGATCTTATTACTTGCGCCAGAGAAGAATGATGCAGCGATTAGGGATCGTCAAATGATTTAGCAAAGTTAAAATCAATTAGTCTCAGCATTATTTTGATAGCGAACCTTACGATTATAGATCGATCAAAATGCTACTGGGGTTTCACTTCAAAAGAATCACACGAGATTTTAGCTTGTTTTTTTCCCTGATTTAGCCGATTAAAATCTGTCCAATTTAGAAAAAAAATGATAAGTATGTAAAATTATCTGTATCAATCTTTTGGTAAAACTTAATCAATCGCTGGATCTATCTCACGTATATGAAGAAGTTAATCTGCGCATAGTTAAATAGTGTTTTAGTGGTTTTAACAACACATACACATGTACCGTGTCATTTCTGTCACTCTACTCATAAAACTTTACTTACAATATCGTTCTATTGAATGAATATGGTGTTATTTAATATATATATATATATATATATATATATATATATATATATATATATATATATATATATAATTATTTCTTAGTCATAATCATGTTGAAATCACCTGCTCCATGCTTATAGGTCGATAGGATCATTTTAGTTATCATCTTTCATTTCTCAGAAGTACTGTGCTGTTTTGTGATCTCTCCATGTAAGGTTGAGCATCTATCTAATCACTGTCCCACCGCAGCAATATGTGACACAAGGTCAGGCTTAACGTGAGAAGAAATAGGAGCAACCCATCCAAAAATGGCTCCAGCCGACGCAGTTACCGTTGAAAGGTTCGTCGAAATTGCTAGACAACACCCGCGAAAGCATCCACCAGGGGACCTGCTCCTTTAAGTGCAATGGAGCAGTGCTACCCCGGGGGAACAGAGACCCCGCAGCTGGGCCGAGTAATGGGAGAGTCTAAGGACGAGTCCAAAGGCTCCCCAATGCGCTTAGCAAAAGCAGCCTCAGTGAAACCTCATTGGCTAACGCTTGCACCGGTGCACTCGGTCTTTGATGTCAACCCACACACAATCTCCGGCCTATTCGACAGGCAAGTGTCAGTAGCTGCGCCTCGGGCTTTGCCGTGGAATGATACTACACTTTAATCCTGCCGAAAGGACCAGAAAAATGTGAGGTTGACGATGATTCTCTCCTATGCAAATTGCATGGTTCTCACCTTGAGGGTCAATCTTTTGGTAAGGTTATATATTTCAACTCTATAGGTGACTATCGGAAGAATGCACTGGTTGTACTTTCATTCATTTTAGGATTAATACGATTTTTTTTGTCCTTGGAGGGTTTTATTTTAGTGATATATGTAGCTGTATTTTTGTCATATATACAATGGCCCGGCCCCATCGGCTAAGACTATATTTAATGTTATTGCCTTACATACAATCGTTGAATGGACGCAGGAATGCATCAGAAAAGATAGTAGTATGCCAAAAGACGCACACGAGCACTGTGTTAAGATATCACTAATTTACGCTTCTAATCTGTCCAGACATTCACCATCATCATCAGTCTTTAAACGTCCATCGTTGTACATAGACCCTCCCCAGGATTTGCCACAAATCATGGGCGTCGCAGAGCCAGTACTTCCTGAACTTGTCTAGCTCGTCTCTCCATGTAATATTCTGCCGGCCTCGATTGCGCATGTGATCACGGGGGATCCATGTCGTGAGTGGTGATGTCCATCGGTTGTCCGCCATTCTTGCAACATGGCCAGCCTACTGTTATTTGAGATTTTTAATGGATTCTATGATGTCCCTGAATCTTGTCTTTTCTCGGATGTACTGTGCCGTATTGTGGTCTCTCCATGTGAGGCCCAGCATAATTCTTTCATATGCACGTTACATGGTTCTCAATTTTCCGGTCTGTCTCTTGGTTAGGTTCCATGTTTCTGCTCCATAAGTGACTATTGGGAGGATGCATTGGTTATACACCCTTCTCTTCAGGATTAAAGGGATCTTCTTATTTTTTAAGGTTGAGCTAGCTCTGCCAAAGGCTTGCCACCCTAGAGTGATTTTTTGCTTGATTCCTTCTTCTTTTGAGGGTCTCATGGAGATTCGTTGTCCTAGGTATATAACTAGTCCATAACCTTTCACTTCGCAAACAATCATCAACAGGCTTGGATAATGGCTACTACTGATACTATGTGCGACTAACACGGTACAAGAGGAGAAGTGAAGAGTGAAAGTTAAGTAATTTAGGAAGTGGGTATTAGAGGAGAGTGGAGAAAAAGAATGTTAGGTTGTATAAAAGAAGGGTAGAGAGAGAGAGAGAGAGAGAGAGAGAGAGAAAAGGATGTAAGATGGCTTAATGAGAGGTTAAATGGGCTGATGGCTGCTACTGTTACTATTAGTGTGGCAGAAACGGCTTTTCTTATACATTAAATAGAGCTTTCTTTCTATTTAATAAATCAGTTGGTATCGAAAAATACTGATGTATATACAGGAGCAGCAACATTATCTCATAAACGATAGGAAGATTAAGGTCTGGTTAGTCACACGATAGAAACTGTCAGGTCCCTGGTGTTCGTTGATGGTGAACAAATTGGAAAAACGGGTGATCAATGGATAAGTCACTTCTCTCACCTTGTATTGGGCATGTGATATCTGAAAAAAAAAATCCGAATTTTCTAAAAACAAGCGTGAACGCTGCCGGACACAAATAACGGGACCATTTCAACATAAACTTACATTGTAAATTGAGAACCTCTAACCTCCACTGAAAAACCTATTTTGTGGGCAGAATTTTCAAAAAACAAAATAATTAAAAAGAAATATGATAAGGAGTAATTGTTTGAAGTTTCAGCCCCCTAGCTCCATCGATGTTGCCCGTACGCGACATACATACATACACACCTGGCCAGCTTGTCAGCCAGCCAAGCTAACCAGCCAGACTCTCTTGAAAACTGAAGACACTTTTGGTGGCAGTTTTAGCTGACCTTTTCTAATTGCGCTGATTGTCTAGACCAAAGAGCAAACGTTAATCAGACAAATAGTTACTCATTTCATGGACTTTAAGCTTACTAGGGGTGATTAGGACGATGATAAGTTCTAATAAATGATTTTGTTTTCACCATCTTTCCATGATCACACCAAGGACGCTCACTATTTTGAAGAATAAGCACGTTGGCTGTCATCTGTGGCCACACGTAATCCATATTGACAGTAGGAACAGAGAATGTTGTCTGATAATCAAAATGACATATTTTGCGCACATGAGATATTTTGTGCACATTATGTCAAAAGTGAAAAATGAAGAAGGAAAGATTTCAGTTAATTTTTATTTTCCTCGATTAAAAATACATTTTTATATATTTTGAATGATTAAGCTATTCGCTGTATGTTATTCACCGAATTCCTGCAACGAAGTATTTACACTATGTAACATATCTATCAAAATGTTGTCTCTACTTTTGCTGTTTTTGATACAACATTTCAGCTGATACATTCTTCGGCCTTCCAAGGATATTTTTCAGTTCTGAGAAGTATTTACATTATTCAATATATTTTTCAAACTTTTTTTTGCCCAGAGTTTGATGTTTCCAACACAACGTTTTCGCTGATATAATCTTTGGATGTCTTCGTTTTTCTGTAGTTCTCAGATGAAATATTCATTACTTGAAAATGAACTCTCAGAATCGCATCGAGAGCAATGGAAAGAGCAATGCTAGGAATAAATTCAAGAAAAGGGTAAACATGGACCCAAGATCAGGCCAGGGTGAAGGATATCATACAATTAGGCGACAAAAATGGAGTTGGGCTGGAAAGTTACCAAGACGAAAGGACAACAGAGCGAGCAACAGGTTAACCGTATTTCTCAAAGATACGCCAGTGAGACATGACCAATGTTAGCGTAATAATAGTCTCGATGGAAGTAGCCAGGGGAAACCTTTGTCCAGCAGTCAATGACCGCTGCTACCTGTAATCTCCATCATTGATGTTTTTATTACTAAATTTCGGCTAAGATATTATTGGGCGATGGAGAGCATAAAATGGTGGGTGAAATCTTCTTCAAAAGGTTCTCATTGTATCAAATTAAGTTACATCGTATCCTAATTTTGATAACTTGAGAAGGGTAGTGCTATTAGATTGAAAACAAGCATCACACCGTGGAGATTCGGAAAGGCAGAATGGCAATGTGACTATAGAACTGAGTCAAGCTTGACCACGAGTTGTCGAATCAGCTAAGACACCGTCCATGAATGCCAGAAATTTTAGATATGGACTTTTTTTTTGTTCAAGTAACAACTTCTTTATTCCGACATCACAGCACTCAATTTAAGGCGGATCGAGCTCAAACATTGGGGTAAAAAGCGATAATGAGGCGGGAAAAGTCATCATTTCGAATCCGTTCGGAATAATGAATGTTAAAACACCAAACGTGATTTAATTTTCCAATGCACTTGCACACTGGGAAAAAAATAAAATGTGTGTTCATATGAACACCGAGGTACATTCATCTTATATTATCTTATATCGTTTCATGTAGTCTCACAGATATGGAGGTGATAACAGCTGAGGATGACGTTTCTCTATTTCATGGTATGGATGAACAAAAGTGACTTATATCATAATTTCGAAGAAAGTGCATTTTTGATAGATTTGATCTAAAAAAAAATTATCGAAAAGATTGTTCGAACTTTTTCCTTTCTGCACACCGTTGGGCCCACGTATTATTTGACAAATAGAACATAGCTAGGCAATATTTCACTTTTAAAAATCCATTTTTTAATTGGATAGAGTATAATCATTATCAGAAGTTTTATGACTATTTCATTCCATTTTTATCCCCATCTTAATTAACTGTTGCTTTTCATCACAAATTAAAATCAGATCGTTAACTCTTCGGCAGTGTGCGAATAGCATTGATCAGAAAAAGAGAATATGTCAAAAGTGGGATTCTGAATCCATATCCCCAAAGGGAATACGATATACATCTGCCTGCTCAATCAATTGAGCAACTATGAGTCCACCAGATTGCAGAAGTTTGAATAAGACACTTAAAGCCCATTCTACCTTAATTGCACAGATTCTTTGACGAGATAGCACAAGGAAAATCAATTTTATAAGCTCGTTAATATGTTTTAACAAATAAATGAAATAACAAATTCTCATTCTAGAATATTAAGTATATAAATAACGCCTTAATCAATCAAATACTACCTGGATTACCCAAAAAGGAGATGAAAAAGGGCAAATTTCAACCCTGCGTAATTGTAAAATAGAGAGAGAGAGAGAGAGAGAGAGAGAGAGAGAGAGAGAGAGAGAGAGAGAGAGAGAGAGAGAGAGGAACTCCCGTTATCACATGGTGAATGTATCATTCAGCCTGAAGAAAGTAAATAATTGTTCATTCTTTTCACAGCCAAATAAATAAGTAAACAGTTATTTGGCACTTTGCACTACCGGTGTATATATATATATATATATATATATATATATATATATATATATATATATATATATATATATATATATATATATATATATATATACATACACACCTATATACACATACATACAAATGCACGTACATATGTATATACACACACATAAACATATATATAACCAGCGGAATGGAGAGAGAGAGAGAGAGAGAGAGAGAGAGAGAGAGAGATAGAGAGAGAGAGAGAGAGAGAGAGAGAGAGAGAGAGAACAAACAAATTGGAAAAACGGGTGATCAATGGATAAGTCACTTCTCTCACCTTTTATTGGGCAGTGATATCCGAAAAAAAAAAAGAGAGAGCTATCGACAAACATTTTTCTTATCCATTCTTTTACCAGCTGCTAATGATGTCATAATAGGATGTTCGTTTTTAGTCCAGGTTTTAGTATCTGAAAATAGCCAAAAATAGCCAATTACGATTTTTATGGAAAATGATACTTGCAGGATATTTGCATATGCAATATTTTACAGTTATGAGAATCAATTGACACAAAGGGAAGCAAAATCCCTTTCTTCCCCCCACCCACTCTGGTACTACTACCACGGATGGTGGGCGCATCGTAGAACTTATGGTTCTTGTTTTAGAATATCGTATCTCTGACTTCAACCAATCGTTGAAGGTAATAAAATGGTATCATCAAAATAGGAGTTATCTCCCTTATACACATCAGATTAATTTCACGTTCGAGAAGAAGAGTTACTTCCCTTGAACCATATTGTATTTTTCAGAATTCACAACCCCTTTTACCTACGTTGGATGGTTTCTTTCATAATTTAAGAATAAACCAAAATATACCTCGGATAAATGAATCTCCATAGTCCATACTCGTACTACAACTAAATTTCTAAAAAAAATCTTCAATAATCAAGAAAAAAAAAAGAAAATTGATCTTTTATCTGAAGTAAAAAAAAGAATACCGGCTAAAGATTAGGGCATTGTTGGTTCAAAATGACCTTAAAGACCTACGGAAGCACATTCATGAAGAAGAAAAAGTTCTTGATGGTGCTTAGTGGTATACTCATGTAAATTGTCAAGGTTGTAGTCCCATAAATCTGACTAGAGGTGCCAAAACTCACACACACACACACACACACACACACACACACACACACACACACATATATATACATATGTATATATATATGTATATATAACTAAGGATTCACGTGTTAGGAGTGACGGCACTGGTATCAACTTACATCATCTTCGAAAAGGACCCAAGGTTTGTGACTTAAATTGATAAGACCACGCTTTCACACACACACACACACACACACACACACTCACACACACACACACACACACACACACACACACACACACACACACACACAAAGAAGAGAGCTAAAAGTGAAGAATCTATAGCTCTCTCTGCTGGCTACGGTGATTCGACATAACGAGTTTGTTTGAACCACTCAATGAAATCTGATGATCCAATCCATGTTATAAAAGACGAATGAAAATAACGTTTTTATTTTGTCCTCTGGTAATTTGGGCTGAAGATCAAGTTAATGCACTTAATTAGAAACTGTCAATCAAGTACTGTTAACATAGTTCTTTTTTTCGAAATTGGTCTGGCTGGCTGGCTGGCTGGCTGGCTGATTATCTTTTCATATGTTATGCATACAGGTCACATCAATAGAGCTAGTTAGCTGAAGAATTTAAATATGGCTACCATGCCTTGAAAACATTTGAAAAAATCAACCAATCAATTTCCTGCGTTGATTAAAATTGATATAATTTTTTTTGTTCAAGTCATTAAACCCGAAGAAATGCTGGAATAAAAAAACAACAACAGCAACACACACACAAAACCCCCCAAACAAAACCCAAACCAAATACAACAACGACAATAAAAAAAGGCAATTTTGAAAACAGGCAATATCGTCACCGATTAAGTTTGAGACTCTCTTTCTCTTTCCAATTTCTTTTCTCTGTCCCACTTAGTCACGGCTAGTCAACTTCCCAGGCTTGCTTAAAAGAACCATTTGAAAAAATAGAATCGCTCCTGTTACGAGCATTATTGTGAGTGCGTTGGTCTGATCAGAAAATATGCCCGAATGGTTGGTGTAAGCAACGCTTCAGACTAGAGAACAAGATTTTAAAGAGAAAAATATAAATATGGTTTCAGCGTCAAGGCAATTTTCATCCATCCCACCAAAATATCTCGGGTGGCATAGGGATATTTAGATCCCCCCCCCCGACTTGCCATGGTCAGCATTTTTCTTTTTCCACTTATAATATGGAGTCACGGTACGTTTCTAGAGTAGTATACCTATGACTATTTGTGATTATTTACATATGTATAAAAAAAAAAGATTATCGATGATACTTTTGTTCACTTATTCAATATACAAAGTTTAATTTATACACCCAATTTGGTGGTTCAGATTACTGTCTAACATATATAACCCATCTCAGAGCTTAGGATAGGCCAATGAAAAAAGTGACTTCCGGTGTATAGGGTGCAGGGTAATTTTTCGAAATTCATTTCTGGTCTGCCGTAGTCTATGTACAAAGGTAGTATCGAAAACTCATGTTACCAAAATGTCGTCTTGTTGAATCCACAATCATGAACTTGAGTTTTCATGGGTTGTTTGTCACTCAGATAACAGAAAACCTGGAATTTGTTGTTGAATTTGTCTGCCTTAACACGAGGGCAAAATTTACCATCAGATTGTTTTTAATATGGGAGCCCCGACATATCAGAATGTAAACATACTCAAAAACAGTTCGGCTCGAGCTGCTTTTGCTGCAAGCGTCTGAGTATGCGTCTGCCCTTGGAAATATAGTACATATCAAATTATAGATTATAAAAAAGATACTAGTTATATTTAGGGATTTATTTGAATCTCACAAGTTTCTGTGAATATCCGATTGGTATGTTAAAATGCAGTCGCATGCACAGTTCCAGATGAATATGAATGTGCACATCTATAGGGTAGCACTTGCAGGAGATCAAGTCATAGCAAGTATCCAACGATCCCCTCAGCAATCATCATTATTATTATTATTATTATTATTATTATTATTATTATTATTATTATTATTATTATTATTTGGAATCTCACACCAGTTGCCTGGTGGTAACAGCTGGAGTTTGAGTGATAGCAAGTCTCCAGCCCTCCTCTCCTAGTACTCATAGGTCGCAGTAATTCTGCGATTTACAGTTTCACACCGGTTGCCCAGTGGTTATCGCTGAGGGCTGAGTGACAATAAGTCTCCTCAGGTCTTCAGCCAACGTCTCCTCTCTCTTTTGCCTATCATGTCAGTGCTACAATTTGAGTTTCCACTTTCATTTCCCTTCCTCTGTTGGGTCACTATTGACAGTTAGCGTTGCAGTCCTTATATTTTTAGCACTTTCCTCAGTATCCGTGAAGCTCCCAGTAGTGTTGTGGTCTGTACAGTCTGAATCAGTATTCTTGGTTACTCTTGCATAGTCGTGGTCTGGGTGGATTCAATTCTCCCTCAAGATCTCCATTTATCAGAAACCAGATTCCGAAGAACGTGAATTCCACTTATTTTTTTTTTTTTTAAACAAAATAATGAAAGAAAGAAAATGATATAGAAAGGAAAAGTAAAAACAAAAATGAAGTTTAAATAACTTCATATGATGGCGTTTTTTTTCTTTTCCTTTTGCTGCGAAATCTATTTTTTAAAGATTCTGACAGTTGCCTCCCAAACTAATTCAGCAAAGCTATCCGATTAGTTTCTCCAGCTCATCGAAGCAGGATTCGGCTTGAGATTGACTCATTTCATGTCGGCATTATCTGCATCTTCACGGGATATGAAACAACCAGTCGCTTCCTTAATATGTGGGCGTGGCAGGGCGGTGGAAGACTTCCCGAGGAAAAGTTACCCTTGATTCCTCGGAACTCATCGAGGACAAGACGTAACACCCTATATCACCTTTTACACTGCTTGGTTTCTTTGTGTTTTAGCGTCAGTGAAGCAAGACTTATTTTCAAGGATACCTAAAAAGTTGAGTTTGTAAACATCTAGAAGATATTTATATTCTCTAGATCAATATCTAAAATCCAGGAAATATTTTACATGCTATTATTAAATTAAATGTGACTTTTATCGTCAATATTTACCTTAGTAAAATATTATACTCACCGCCCGCCATTTTGATTTCAAATTCTGACATCTGACACAAATCTTCCAACTGTTCATTTTAAAACCCAGGGAATAAAATTCTTCTAGCTATAAAGTAATCATATCAATTCTGAGTGAATGGCTCTTCTTCATGTTAATTTTATTGCCAAAAATATTACTGAAAATCAGAGCCTTTTCAAGTCAAATGCCCTCTAACTGTTTACGTAAATCGTGTATATGAATCAAGGTAGCGATATATATATATATATATATATATATATATATATGGAGCTTCAAATAATTTTTTTTAACTCCCAATTCTCACTTTGTCTACAAACAGTCTATATCTACTCCATTTGTTTCATTCAGCAATTATGCTATCGAGAAATAGATATATGAATCGGTAGAATTGTTATAAACCGCGTTATATTATATTGATACTCGTATTTGAAATGAATTCCCGTTATTACATGGTGAATGTATCATTCAGCCTGAAGAAAGTAAATAATTGTTCATTCTATTCCCGGTCAAATGAATATGTAAACAGTTATTTGGGACTTTGCATTACCGGTGGCTATATATATATATATATATATATATATATATATGTGTGTGTGTGTGTGTGTGTGAAACTTCAATTGTGTGTATTCAAACTGCATTGTACTATGAGCTTGCTCTACATATCCTCATCTATGTTCAACCAGACTCAACCTGAATTTTTTAAAGCATTCCAATACGGAAATGAATCATCCTGTCAATAAGGGAGGTTACTCTCCACCTGGTACAAGATAGTTGCTTCCCTTCAAGGATGAAGACCGCTAAAAAGTAGAAAATGCAGCAAATCATGCAGCAAAAAAAAAAAGAGATTTAGAAAGAGTATATCATCATCATCATCATCATCATCATCACCATCATCATCACCACCACCATCATCATCATCATCATCATCATCATCATCAGCAGCAGCAGCAGCAGCAACAGCCTATCCATCATAGGTGTCTCGGATCTGATGCCTTCAAAACTTGCCTCGTCTGTCATGCTATGTTTTGCTGCCCACATTTTCGAATATGATCTCTGTGGATGAAAGTTGGAAATCGTAATATATATATATATATGAAAGTTGAAAGTCGTGAAATATATACATATATGTGTGTTTGTGTGTGTATAATGAAGTAAACGATTCGCCACCTAAACACAATCATGTTTCTGTCAGGTTTCAGCTCATTTAAGTGAACGATTCGATCCATTTTAGATCCCTATTTAGGAAGTCTTGGAGTCTGTGTCTATTTTCTAGGGTGCTGGATCTTTCTTTTTTTTCTATTTGTATATCTTTGTTTTGTATGAGACCCTCAAAAGAAGAAAAAATCAAGCAAAGAATCACACTAAGATGGCAATCTCTTGGCAGAGCTAGCTCAATCTTAGAAAATAAGAATATCCCTTTAATCCTAAGGAGAAGGGTGTATAACCAATCCATCCTCCCAATAGTCACTTATGGAGCTGAAACATGGAACTTAACCAAGAGACAGACCTGCAAGCTGAGAACCATGCAACGTGCACATGAAAGAAT
This sequence comes from Thysanoteuthis rhombus, assembly GCA_963457665.1. Lineage (NCBI taxonomy): Eukaryota > Metazoa > Mollusca > Cephalopoda > Oegopsida > Thysanoteuthidae > Thysanoteuthis > Thysanoteuthis major. The sequence goes on from OY735227.1 coordinate 30,077,255, forward strand.
AATGCTGGGCCTCACATGGAGAGAGCACAAAACAGCTCAGTACATCTGAGAAAAAACAAGAGTCAGGGGCATCATAAAATCAATTAAAAATCTCAAATGGCGGTGGGCTGGCCATGTTGCAAGAATGGCAGACAACTGATGGACATCACGACTCACGACATGGATCCCCCGAGATCACATGCGCAACTGACGCCGGCAGAATATTAGATGGCGAGACGAGCTAGACAAGTTCAGGAAGTACTGGCTCCGCGACGCCCATGATAGAGAAGTGTGGCAAATCCTGGGGGAGGTCTATGCCCAACGACGGACGTTAAAAGACTCAATATGATGATGTTGATTGATTGTTATGTTTTTATGTTTCACTTAGTTGAAATAATCTGCTTGTTGGTAGTTATAAAAGAAAGATTAGCAGGATATACTGCAGGAATTTTCCTTATCAATATGTTGACGGACCATCAGGCTCTTTGTGATATGTTTCCCCTTTGAACATTTGCAATCTGGTTTATTTTCGCTTTCGTAGTGTTATTTATGATTACCTTATTGTTACGTTTGTCATGAACTTATTGAAACTCTCCGTACAACTATAGCTGATTATCAGTTTGTTTTTGTTGAATGTTTCACACAGTGAGTGGCTTTAGGTTAAAGAGTTTTCCTATTAATTGGGTGAATATTTTCCCTATGTTGGTTTTTACTTGTAGGTCAAATGGCAATACATACCTGATGATTTTTTTACCTATACTTTTTTGTTGCTGCTATGTTTTACTCTATTGGATTTTACTTTTTCTTCATATTTGAAGCTAATTTCGGTAATTTCTAACATTGTTGAATATTGTTTCATTTGAGAAGTCTCAATTGATTATGATATCTTTTTTACCACGAGAGCAATCCAATCACTTTTTCATAATTATCTTAAATACGTAAAAACGGACCAAAGCTAGAATTAGTTTAACACTTTGAAACAGATTTAAGTAAGAATAAAATACTCACCGAGAAGAAAGATACGATGAAGAGCTAAAGTTTTTACAACATACTGATAAGGAAAATGTCTATAGTATCACATTTTTATCTCTACAATTATAAAGTATGTCCTGGTTATTTTATGTGTCATTATTCATTATTTTATTGCTATGCTTTGTAATTAATTATTCTTCCTATATTGTCTGTACATGAATAAATAATTTCATTGTGCTTCTGTTTAATATGGTGTGCAGTTTATAAATTTTTCAGAAATATTTATATATCACTCAAATGAATTTTTTCCCAATATTTGTTATATGATAGACTGAATCATTTATATTTCGCCGGCTGACTTTAAGGTTTGAATTATATAACTATTTTATATTGTTAAATATTCATATTTGCTGAATTGTCTTATATTCTTTTGCTTATTAGTTCTGATACTTATTAAATTATATTTGATGGATGGTCGGATGTTATGTTCACGTATTTTTGATGATAGCTTTATTTTCTATACAGCTTGTAGGTGCTATCACTTGAATTTAGTGTTATGTCTAAAAAGTTTATTTTCTAGAGAGTATTATATTTATTTTGAATTTCTTATTTTTATTTCATTTTTTCCTTATGTTGCATCTGATTGTTTTTTTATAGCCTTTGATAACCATGAAACAATCATCCATGTATAATACTATGTCTTTCTCGTTTATGTTTGTTAGTTTGGGATGTTATTTAGAATTAACACTTCTGTCAACTCACACACTTCTGCTCCTTCATAGACTCCCATAGTCACATCAAAATCTTCTGTTTTTTTTTAATTCGTAATCCTCTTTTGTAGAATATATAGATTTATTGCAGTTATTGATGCTTTTTGTATCGTTTTTTTGTTATATATGTGTTTTTGCTAACATTAAAGCATCTTTCAACAATCTCTCCGCTATTGTGAGTTAAAACTTCTTTACATCAATCCTATATGTATACATTAGTGATTATATATTCTGTATATCATACATATAATCTTTCACATATATGTATATCCTTTTATTCACGATAGCAATATTAACGTCATGCCAAACAATGTAAGCTTAGTAAATAATTACATTTATACCTCGAGTAGTGCAGTTAATTCGTACTGTTCAAAACCACACCGTTCAATGTCTTATAATAATTTACCCTATTTCTTCCGCCATATACTGTGTTGTATTGATTTTAAAGAAATACCTTGACTGTACCATGTCAAAACCCTAAATAATCAAAACCGTACTCGTCAAGGCATGGTTTCTTCTTCTTCTTGTTCTTCTTATTGTTCTTCTTCTTCTTGTTCTTCTTGTTCTTCTTCTTATTATTATCAAATACTTCAAACGTGAATTGGTTTAGTTGTTATTCGATTCTGACTGAAACGAATCAATCGAAGGTGTACAACTAATAAAAAACTCGAGTAACCTCCCCTGTACCACAGTCTTCTATGCATTGCATCTGCAGACACCGAGGCAAGAGGTTTGTATGTTTGTTTGCATATGGTTTCGTCTCGCATCCACTCAGAGACTGCACTCCCTTAGCAATCATTGTTCCGATCATTTCTCAATGAAAATTTCAAAAGATAAAAGAAATCGAGCAAAGAATCGCTCTAGGATGACAAGCTCTCGATAGGGCAAGTTCAACCTTTAAGAACAAGAAAATCCCATTATTTTTATGAGGATGGTCTGCAATCGATGCATCCTCCCCTATGGAGCTGAAACATGTAACTTAACCAGAAGATTGACCCTCAAACTGTGATTCATGCAACGGGCATAGGGAAAAATCATGTCCACCATTACATGGAGATATCAAAAAACAGCAAAGTATATTACAGACAAAACAAAGGAGCCAGGGATATCATAGAATCTATTAGAAAACTTAAAAGGCAACGGGTTAGTCTTGTTGCAAGAATATCGGACAACCAATGGACATCACGACTCACTACGTGGACCCCTTGAGATCACATGTAAAAAAAAAGATGGTGTGACAGTTCAGAAAATATGGTCTCCACAACGCCCATGATCGAGAGATCTGGTGAATCCTGGGGGAGGACCATGTCCACCGACGGACCTTGGAAAGCTGCTGTTGCTGATGATGAACACAATCTGTCCCAGCCGAGTCCATTCTCCATGTGATTAATCAATCGGCCAACCTGCATATCAATATATATATATATAATAGACATATATGCAAATCTCTATTTCCATGTTTGCACGTTGATCTGATTGGTTAATTAACCTTCCTAATTTGACGTAATGATGATTACGTCATGAAACTCTTGAAATTTTACGTCCAAATACGTTTCTAAACGGCTTGAGTTGAGCTTTTTCAAAAACTTGTAAAATTAGGATACTTGAATACTTGAAAATATATTTCTGAATGAAATAGCCGTAGGCTCCTTAGAGCCGATCATACATAAATGACACCATCATCTTTGACTTGTACATTCTAATAATTCATTTACTATCATATTCTGCGTCATATGACACGCTGACATGTATGTCAGCGTGTCATATGACGTACAGTGTGAGATTTTTAGTAATATACCTCATCGATTCATTTTAAGTTTGTTTGTATCGTTAAACTTAGGTGACTCGTGGATCCCAAGCCTGAACCTCTATCACGAAGGAGCTCAAACTAATTTCGAGGGTCAGGTTTTCAAAAAAAAGTGCATCTTACACGCTGCAAAATATAGTTATAAAAATCCAGCTGAATTTGGCAGATTCTATTCGAGGGTCTTAGCTAGATTTCTTCAAGTCTCTCCAGTGAGCTACTTAAAAAAACTGCTCATCCGGTATTAATAACTTTAATGCCCCCCCCCACTTTTTTTTCACATCGATCTCTCCAGATTCTTGAAATTTCCGAATACAGAGGAAGTTGCTTATTGCGATCACTTTCCAACAGGATCTTTAGACTACAATAACCAGTTAATAACATTATTGATCACTTTAAATAAAATGTATTGGTCTGACTGATTTTGATATCTATACCTGTTTGATAACATAATCTGTGATCATAATAAATCGCCCACTGTGTAACAGCTTCGATTCCACATCATGCTGAATACTGACTGTGCGACTGAGGGAGAGAGAGAGATGCTTTGTTGGTAAGACATCAATCATGGGACGATATCATGCCCATGGCTCGAATAGCGCACGTATAAATTCCTACTGGCTTTCTCTACTGAATCGGTGTACTGTTTCCAACTCAGATAAGGAAACTACAGAGCATTCATTCAAGAGACCATGCAATAGGGAGAAAATGGGTACTGGAAAGGAGGCAAAAGGCTGGTAACACAACCTTGAGGAAGAAGACAAAAGCTGGGACCACAATGTGCAGCCAGGAAGTAAGGGCTGGCATCAAAACAAGCAGACTAGCTTCACAACGTGGGCGAAAAAAAGGAAAGGCTGGATCCACAGCGTGCAGAAATGAGAATAAAGCTGGCATCACAACGCGGGGAAGAGAAGAAGGTCCAGCATAACAACTTGCAACAAGAAGGAAAGGCTGACATCACAACGCGGGCGAAGAAGGGAAAAGCTGGCACCATAGCGTGCGGAAGGAGAGTAAGGCTGACATCACAACGTGGGCGAAGAAGGGAATGGCTGGCACCATAGCGTGCGGAAGGAGAGTAAGGCTGACATCACAACGTGGGTGAAGAAGGGAAAGGCTGGTACCACAGCATGCCGAAGGAGAGTAAGGCTGACATAACGTAGGAAAGAAGAAAAATACTAGCTTAACATGCAGCAAGAAGGAAAGGATAATGCAAACCTGCAGAATACAAATGCGTGAAGTCAAACATCTATTAGGCTAATCGCCACAGCTTTGATAAGTCATCATCAGATTCCACCAAAAAAAAAAAAAAGGAAAAATTTGAGACAACGTATTACGTAAAGAATGACGGGATTATTTACGCATGGATCGGTAGTTTTGCCCAGAAATAAAGTTTATGTGTTCTCTGCTTAGGATCAAAGTGCCACTCCCCTATGCATCTGCTTAGGATCAGAGTTTAGTATCAGTGCTTTCTGCCTAGGTTGGACTCGTAGCTTCCCGACATTCTTGTCTAAGATTAGAGTTAAGTGTTTATTTGCTCTTTCTAGGATCAAAGTATTTGCTCGGTGGAACCGATGCCAAAGAAAGAATGAAAGATACCCCCCAACACGCTCTCACTCCTCTTCTTCAGCCTCTCTCTCTCTCTCTCTCTCTCTCTCTCTCTCTCGTGTTCTTTCTCTTTTTATTCATTTCTCTCAGAAATCCAGAATACATATGCGTGAAGATCAACAGCGTAATAGCTCATCACCACAGCTTTGATATTTCGTCATCAGGTTCCACTCTCAGAAAATAGAGAAACATAAGATAATGTATCTTGTTTATATTACAACCAGGTTGCACTGATAACAATTTGGTTATACAGGGTGTTACCTGAAAGGCACACACACTTCTTTTAATAGTAGCTATGTTCAATAGCAGGGTCGACCCAAGGTACCCGTAACACAGGCAGTTGTCCGCAGTACCCATTATCAAGGGTGCTTGTGATGTGTCTGAGAAAGTGGACTTTCCAAGCACATGGAAAAGCAAGAAAATGAATTGATCAAACAGAATAAAAACACTGAATTTTGTAATTTTTTTTCTCTTCAAATCTATGTGACTAGATTTTGGTACTCAAACCAACTACTATGCATTGAAAAAGAAAAGAAATTGTAAGTGGTAGGAATTTAATGCAAATATTTCTGACTGAATACAATTACAATATGTATATGCACGTATAATGCAAAAGGAATTTATGAAAGTGTTGCAGTCAGAATAGCGTTATTATATGTATATTCTATTCTTTATCATTAAAATGTTTCTTTAACTTCCAGGTAATAACCTTTGCAGCTATTAACTGGGTGTGTATACAATTTGGGGTCATCCTTCATGAATTCAAGACTGTAATATAAATATAAACAGAATACCGGAAATTTTCAATACGCATCTTACAATTTATCAATAAAAGGAATAAAACAGGGTTTAGCCCGAAATGCATTCACACCTCTTTTAATAGGAGCCATGTTCGATAGCAGGGCCTGCCCGAGGTATCAGCAACTGGGGCAGTTGTCCAGGGTACCCAGTGTCAGGGGGCGCTTTCCTGACACAAACCGAAAATCGGGAAAATGAATGAATGAAGCAGAAATGATGTTAAGTTGTTTTTTTTTTCTGGGAATATCTGAGTGATAGATATTTTCTGTTCTGATGGAACCAAGGGGAACATTTGACAAAGGAGATTTTTCATTGTTTTATTCTTATATTTATTTCTTGTCACAGTAAAACAAAAATAGATAAGATCGTAGAATACTTTGAAGAACGTTTATGTTCTTCTGTCCTTTGGCACCAGGAAAACTAGTGCTTGTCCAGTTTATCAGTGAAAGATAAATAACATATTTTCATAATAGAGAATGTTCTTATGAATTAGAAAAAAAAAAAGAAGAAAAATAGACCTTCATGTTTGAATGATGCTCAATTTTGAGCGTTCCAAATGTTCGGGAAAAAGATTGTCATAAAGTTATCAGCAGCTTATATCATTTTTGAATGGACAAAATTATTGACCAATAGATAGAGATAGGTTAGTGGCTGTTTATCATAACATTAACTATTTATGCGACTCGTGATAGCACAGGTAAGATTTTTTTTTTTTACAAAATACGTCAAAACCTTCATTCATTCTAATCAGTACATATAAAACGTTTGTCCTGAAAGTATCCGGCCATTTTGAATATCTCGATAACTGGTCGCGAGGCCTTAATGTAACTTGGTTATTAACCAGAGGTGAATTTACGAACATACATCCTTCTGTTGATTTATTCAGTTGGAAATGAGACACCACTGAGTGAGTTCGTGTACAGAGTGATCGTTTTATTCACAGTGATCAAACCTGTTCATTCCACGTGTCTCATGTGGGTTCTTTTGGCAAAAATCTGAATCTATCAACCTCTTTCTAACAATTACGGTCCAGATTTGGCTCTCTACGACTTCTGAACTTTCACAATCAGATTTCAGACAGTGGGCGAGATCAAGGAGAACGGGATGAGGAAAAGTGGAAATGACGCTACGATAAGTGTACCTCAAAAGCGCCATTGTCCCAGGTGATTCTTTTAGTTACTATCAAGCGGCTGGATACTTTCCGGGCACACCTTTGTATAATGGCAAACAAAATTTACGTAGGAGAAGGAAAAATGAAACAAAAATCACGGTTGTATTTCAGCGCTGAGTATATTTGAACCCGAGATACATAGGCAAGTTGTTAGGCTTTTGTTATTGCAATCCACTGAATTTATCACTTCTCCACAACTCTCTCTTTTATACTTAGTCATTTTTGCAACGAAACACATATATACCTTGAGAAGTACTCTCAGTTTGGTTTATACCAGTCTGTATTGTTCAAAACCTCACTGTTCACAGTCTCGTAATAATTTGATTTTTTTTTTTTTTCAGCTTATGCGTAATGACTTTAATTTGCACAGCAAGTCTTTAACCTTACTACATCAAAAGCCACACAAATCAAAACTTCACTAATCAAGGTATACGTATATCTATGATGGTGAGAAAAAATTGATCAAACACCGAATTTTATATTGTTTTTTTTTTTTTGCTTAAGATTAATGTAAACGAATTTCGGCACTCAATCTCACTGTTGCACAATGGAAATGGAGAAAAAGAAATTGTTAGAGGTTGGAAATTATTGCAAATTTTACTGACAGGATACGATCACTATATATAAATATATATATATATATATATGTATATATGTAATACAAAATGCTTTGTACATGATTTATAAATAATGCAAAATGGCTTGAAAATCAGGGAGGGGATTATATATGGTCAGGAATTTATGAAAGCGTTGCAGTCAGCATAGCAGTATCATGTGTATACGTTATTCTTTATTATTAAAAAGTTTATCTAACTTCCAGGTAATAACCTTTATAGTTATTAACTGAACGTGTACACAATTTGGGGATATTCATTGATTGAAAACGGAAATATAATTACAATTAGAATAATGGGATAATTCAATACGTATCTTGTAGTTCAACAATAGAACATGGAATAATTCATATATTTTGATAACACAAAATTTATACCATTACAGTTCTGGTGAATGGCTTTCTGTCTGCACCTGGAATATTTCGAAGAGCAGGAACAAAGGGACACAAACTCTTATCCAAAATCCAGAGAGCCAAAATATTCTAAAAACCAGACTAATTTCCATAGAAAAAAAAATCCGGTTTCCAACCCTATTTTTTTCCAAATGGAAAAGTACCAATTTTATACCTGTTGGTACTTAAAAATAAAATTTATGCCGATAATTTTATAGTTCATCGTTATCTCATTTCACTTGCAACGCATAAAATCGTACCATTCATAGTCTCAATTCACCCCACTCAGTGTAATTATTTACAAGGTCTCTGTCAAGACATTGCTATCCTCTAACGACCAATTTAATTGTCTACGCTATAAACAGTATCTGTACTATTATTCTGAAATCTCGAATAAATATTAGTTCCAAGTGTTTTGACAAGAGATTGTACACCTGTAATAGATTTTAAAATACAAGCCGTAGATACATATACTAATGAGATAACAATACCCATCAAGGACTTGTATCCCTAATTTCAAAGAGTCTTATTTGAGATGATATTCCTCGCAAAAGATTATCGCTCTTCCGGAATCTCTGCCTTTCTATAATCAACATCATTTTTATATTTAGCAAATATCAGGTTCAGTAAAAAGCAATGAAATTGTCGCTGGTCTTTGTAAGAATAATCTTAGCATTTCATAAGTTTGGCTCTGACCTTATGTTCATTCATTAGTCAGAGCTTTAGGATCTAAATTTGGTGGTTAATGGATCCGTAGGTAATAAATTATTTTAATCAATACGGTGATGCGTTTTTGGAGTCTATCGGAAGCGTTGCAAAATTGTAGGTAGTTAACTGAAAACGAACACACACACACACACACACACACACACATATATATATATATATATATATATAAATATATATATATATAAATATATATATATATATATATATATATATATATATATATATACTGGGAGGGAAATACTTGATAGTCTATAGCCAGACTGAAGTCTTATAATTCAACGGAATAGCAGTCTGTGGACGACACAATTATTAATTATAATCACACACACACACACACACATATATATGTAATTCAATTTGTAAGAATTTGATGATCGGTCAGGCTCATGTTTACGAATAAGTTTCAAATCAACCGTTGAAGTCTGAATATAGGAGTGTTTGAGAAGCATTACTTACTACAGTTAAGAATTACAGACGAATGACAAAACGAATCAGCACCAGTAGCCTAATCCAAAGTATACTCAATATATGTACTTAACGATATTCGTCTGAGTCCATCTTAGTCTGATTCAATATTTATACGGAACAAGTTCAGAGGGTTGTTTCTTGAAATGCAGAGAAAGCTGCTCATTGTGACCACTGTGACACTGAGTCTTTTAGACAGAGATAGGAGCCTGATATCAATGAAGCGAAGGATACACACAGAAGACCGCTTACCTCGAACAACCGACTAATATTGATAACAATAGCAGTTTGATAACATTCTCTGTATATTCATGGATAAGTGGGTTGATCACTAAAGACTGGGCAAAAAGGGGGAGAGGAATAACCGGCTGTTAAGTTGACTGAGAAAAATCTGCTGCAAGAATTTAAGATATAGCGCCATGACAGAAATGAAATTAGGCATTTGACGACCACCGTTTCGATTGGATCGAACATGCACGCACGCACGCGCACACACACACACATACATATATATATATATTCCTGTAGCAACCCAATTTTCTTCAATTGCTTATTCTAATTACGCTGTCTAGGGTGAGTGATACATTGACCATGTATTGTTTATACATATGTATTTTTTATTTGAAAAATCATTGGTTCGTTTTCATAAATCTGTTCATCGAATTACTAAAATATAGAGCACAGTGTTTACATCAGATACGAAAAAATACACAATTTTATGCAACAAATAAGTTCATATATATATATATATATATATATATATATATATATATATATATATATATATATATATATATATATATATATAGTTTCTATTGCTTATTTATATCTATGTCAATGTGTAGGCGTAAGTATAGGTAAGCTGTTTCTATACATATGTGCAAATCTGTACATTTATAGACAAATACATATATATATATATATATATATATATATATATATTTATATATATGTGCATATATATTTATATGTATATATGCATTTAGATGTGTGTGTGTGTGTGTGTGTTTGTGTGTGTGTGTGTGTGCTTGTATATACGGAATATATAATCATATATATATATATATATATATATATATATATATATATATATATATATTATTCTTTTCATTTGAAAAAGTTCTACCTTATGAATTTATTTATCACATCACTATAATATCAAGTACTCTATTTCCAACAGATTTGAAGGATAAAAAAACAACAAAAAACACGTAATTATACATAAAAAAATGCTCATATATATATATATATATATATATATATATATATATATATATATATATAAATATTATTTTCTATCAGTTTCTATGGCTGATTCTTGTGTATTATGTGTATGTATAGGTCAGCTGTTTCTATCTCTCTATACAAATGCAAATGTATACATATATACATGAATATATGTATGTGCATATATATGTATATACACATGTGTGTGTTTGTATGTGTGTATGAAAAGTGAATGTGTATTTGTGCACACAAAGATTATCGGGATGGAGAACGTAATTGGTATGCCACAATAGTTAGACTGAGAAAAGGAAGGCTGATCGAACATTAGGGAAAACCACACCCCCATCACCACCTTATATCTTTGGGCAGTAGCGGCAAAAAGCTCTTAACCTCTTAAATCAACTTGACTGGGTCCACTCATCGTCGTGTACGTAGCCTAGAGATTGTGAGTAGGGCCTTCGAGATAAATCTTATCAGGAAGTGAGAACTTTTCACGTCCCCCACCCCACACAAATACACTCATCTTTGAACATCCTCTGTATTCTGCTACAACCCTTTTGGAAAATTGGAGGAAGCATCTCTCTAGGATGGCAAGCTTCCGGTAAAGAAAGCTCGTCCTTCAAGAACAAGAAAAGTCCATTAGTCCTGAAAATAGTCCTCCAAATAGTCACCTACGGGGCTTTAACATGGAACCTAACTAAAAGGTTGATTTTCAAACTGAGAACATGCACAAGGGAGAATCATGCTTAGCATAACATGGACATATCACAAGACAGCACAGTATATGAGAGGAAAAACAGTAGTCAGGGATATCATAGAATTCATTAGAAAACTAAAATGTCAGACAGCTATTGCGCATTACGACTCTACAGAGATCATATGCGAAACTGTGGCCAGGAAAAGAGGATGGCATGACGAAATATACCAGTTTATAAAGTGTTAGTTCGTGATGGAGAGGCCAGGCAAATCTTGGGGAAGATCTCTGTCTAAATGAAAGCTAAAAGTGTGCCGCTGCTGCTAATGATGACCCTTTTAGCACGCCATACAATATTCGTTTGTCGGTGAACGATTGTCAACCCATTTTACTAATGGATATATCTTATCCACTTGGAAGCTTTAAAACTAAAGATCTGCCCCATGACCTTGTTGACACGGTGCGTTGTAACAGCTGCAAACCCATTTCAGAGGCGTCTGTTGCGAGTTCAATCTCTGGGTAAGGCAATAAAAACGATCCCGAGGAAGAAAACGAAAACGGTACCAGAAGGACGTAGTATAAATTGACTGATTCTTGATATTTCTCACCTTTGACTGTCAGCCATTTTTTCTTTCAAATTTTTGATAATGTGTGTGTGTGCAAGAATATTTTCCCCTGCGATAAAAGTATGAGTACACCTTTGAAATTGCTTATTCCCATTTATGTCAATGTGTATGCGTAAGGATAGGTAAGCTGTTTCTGTACATATATGCTCATCTGTACATATGCATGTATATTCATATATATATATATATATATATATATATATATATATATATATATATATATATATATATGAATATATATGTGTATGTATATATGCATATAGATATGTCTGTGCGTGTGTTTGTGCTTGTATATACAGAATATATATTGACGAATCAATATTTTTCCAAAAACAGAACAAAAAACTTTGTAAGCTACGCTCACGAATTTTTTTTGTACACATTAATTTCGTCCCCTGGTTGCAAAACGTATTTGCTCGTGGACATGCGTTCAGCTTGTAGAGAACTATTCAGTCAACGTCTATGGATTGAGTAAAATTTTGAATACTGAATATCAGATAATGTATTATAATTAAAAGAAACAAATTGAATAGGAATCAACAGAGTTTTCAAGTAGATTTCCAAGCATGTCTCGTCTTCTCAGCTTGATTATTCTGATCGCTATTCAAAGTTAACCAAGGGAAATAATCGAACCAAAAGTCTACACTATATTCTATAAACTTTCCAAATAAAGCATTATTTCAGTTTTATCACAGTTTTTATTCTCCAATTGTGGGCATGTTTTCACATCTCTTGTTGATGTTTGGGAAAGTAATCAAACAAACTCAATTTCTCCGTGGATTTATCTTCATAGAAATGGAGATATTCTCCCAAGTCTAAATAATTTTTAATTGAGATTTCATATATCAAAAAATAGGGATCGTTGGTTGACTTAAAATATATCCACAAGTTTTTCTTACAAAATACATGATAAAAGATCATTCACTTATAAACAAGTGACGACAATTTTATTGGAATCTGTTTTTACTTATTTTTAGTAATATTTCTAGATCTACGCGTATTTGGGTTTAAAAATTTTCACTGCGAAATCTCACGTATGCACATAGATAACTTCCCACAAATATCTCCGAACGATTACAACAGGTTATTGTTACTAAATCCATGTAACAGAGAAGAGATTCACCAATTATATTTTCAATATCATTTAATGAGGTTTATATTTCTCAGTGAAAAATTAAACGGATTTTAGGATAGAAATATTTTTCAATACAACTTAGTGACACCTGAGAGATTAATTAATCTAAGCATTGTTTTTTGTCCAGTTTGTTACTTCTAACTGACCTATCACCACCATCATCATCATCATTATCATCATCATCATGCTAAATAAGGATTCTGAACTGTTCCAGCTCAAAAAAAGAATTTGGTAAGGTGATACCAGCTCACCCAAACTCTTTACAGCCTGCCTCGAGATGATCTTCCGTAACCTGGACTGGGAAAAATTGAAGAATCAAAATAGACGACAAATATCTGAGCAACCTTAGATTTGCAAATTACATCATCCTTTTCGCAGAGAACCTATACGACCACCAACAAATGCTAGATGAACTAAACAAAGAAAGCAAAAGAGTCGGCCTACACATGAGCTTTAGTAAAATGAAAATCATGTGCAACAATCATTTTGAGAATAAGAACATAACTGTCAAGATAGAAGATGCAGAACTCGGCAAGGTAGACCACTTCATCTACCTAGGACAACAAATCTCCATGAGGCCCTCAAAAGAAGAGGAAATCAAGCAAAGAATCACTCTAGGATGGCAAGCCTTCAGCAGAGCGAATTCAACTTTCAAAAACCAGACGATTCCAATAATCATAAAAAGAAGAGTACACAACCAATGCATCTTTCTGATAGTCACTTATGGAGCTGAAACATGGAACCTAACCAACAGACAGACCTACAAACTGAGAAGCATGCAACGTGCACATGAGAGAATCATGCTCAACCACACATGGAGAGATCACAAGACAGCTCAGTATGTAAGGAACAAAACGGGAGTCCGAGACATCATAGAATCTATTGAAAAACTTAATGGCAATGGGCGATCCATGTTGCAAAAATGGCAGACAGACGATGGACATCACGATACACAACATGGATCTCCGGAGATCTCATGCAAAACCGAGATCGACCGAATAAAAGTTAGAGACGAACAAGACAATTTCAGAAAATATTGGCTCTGCGACGCCTATGATAGTGAAATGTGTCGAATCGTGGGGTAGGTCTATGTCCAACCACAGACGTTGAAAGACTGATGATGATGATGATGATGATGATATCCCTGACTCCCGTCTTTTCCCGGATATTATTCAACATCCTCAGCTTGAAAAATACCAATAAACCTTATTGGTAACATTCAATTAGTCGTGAATAGATATTTAGTAAGACAAATCATTATATTATTATTTTATATTGATGATGGGAAATAGACATATCGATATTTTACAGCTGTTGTGTCATCTTTGATTTTGAATATCGATCATACATATTTGTTACGATAATTGCAATCTTAGTGAGGGGTCGGTCATTGTTGCGAGATTACATTAAACAAATGGGTCAGAATTAGCCAATGAGAAAGCTGAAACGACAAGTTACGATTAGTCAAGTCTTGCAGCAACTTTGCTACTAATTATTGTTCATTGTAAGAGAGCTTTCCTCCCCAACCGCCATCGATGAGATGATCCCACCCTTTCTCAATGGTGAACAAAAATTATTTCTCGGTAAAACATTACCGTAAGACCTATGCAAATAGCAAATTTAGTTGTTCTACATTAAACCGTTTGGCTGTTTATAGAGGACACACATGCAATCTCTTCTCAATTACTAATTCAGACAGACAGACAGACACACACACACACATATATATATATATACATATAAATATATATATATATATATATATATATATATATATATATATATATATATAAGAGCAAAGTGAAAAAAGAAAAGCCAAACCTCTTAGTTATGGTTTAAAGGTATGACATTTTTTATTCAACCCTTATTGCAAGTTTTATTTACCTATTTTCCAAATAATGTTTATATATACTCATAAATATCAACAGGTTTATTCATGTATATGTACGTACACAGATGGGATTCGATAACACAGTTAAAACGATTTGTGGTTATAAAGCATTCCCCAAACTTTTACTTTCTCGTTTCTCTTTCAGAAGAATCGGCAATATTAACGTGGTAGCGACACAGGAAATGAAAAAGCACGCTATGCTCAAAGCCCAAGCCGCCGACCACAGCAACTCAGAGATTGCCAGCCTTTTGGACGTGACCAGGTCCTTCGTGTCTATTGTCAGGAATGAGTTGTAGACATTTGTTGGGGATGTGTCGTACTTGGCCAAGAGAAAGAAACGTCAAACATCGTCATGGAGTTCAAGCTTGTCTATAAGGCCCAGGATATTATTTGCAAATCCCCAGCAAATAGATGAGTACCTTTACCGAACAGCATAAGATGGTGGGCTCCACTATCAGACGTGTGGCGCATGAAAACATCTGGTACAAGCCATGGCTTACATCAAGGTGGTCAAGCTTTGGAACAAGGGAGTGGTTCAGGTGAACCGATGCATATTCTAGCAGAACTTTGCAAGCTCCCTAATAGTCCATGTAACCCAGCAGTGTCAGGCCTAAGACTTTCAAGATCATGTGAATCTTCTGGAATACTACGTTTGGGGCACCGCTGAGAGGTAGACCTATCAACGAGACGATACCAAGGACTCATTGAAAGCCACCAACGTGGACGTGATGGTTAATCTGAACGAGAACCTCCCAATCCGGGCATATCAGGGCGTTTTATTTTTTTAATTGAACGACCTATTTCTTCATTACTGGTTGAACACGTGCACCAATGTCAATGGAAATATATTGATTTTTTTCTATTTTCATCATATTATGATAATTTGTTCCTAATTGCCCGATGCACCCTGAACACACACGCAAACACACGCAAACACACACACACACACACACACACACACACACATATATATATATATATATATATATATATATATATATATATATACAGTATATGTGGTACAAATCAGGATAGTAGTATAACATAGTATAATGATATATCAATAATATAAAGCCACTTCATGGGGTCCGAAGAGGGCAGAAACATGAACTAGTTTGTGTAGCGAATCCACATTCAACTATATATATATATATATATATATATATATATATGTGTGTGTGTGTGTGTGTGTGTGTGTGTGTGTGTATGTGTGTGTGGGCACGCACCTGGGCTTTACCACACAATTACACAATGTGAATCGTGAAAATAAATGACTTGGAATCGAGTTCCCTCGAAGTGGTCCTGTTGTGAATCAACACCCTGGCTGACAGTAGTTTTAGTTCCATAAAAGTTTGGTTCGCGAGCATTGTTCCAATAACTCAAACGTTTTTATATCACTTTGTGTATAAGTAGGTGAACCAATTAGTCTAACAATGAAAAAAAAAACAACAAAAAACAAACAAACAAAAATCAACAACAAAAAAACTCAAACAGACATTTGATTCACGTATCAAACATGTATGTCAATGCACTTAACCCAACGCTTTTCCATTGATCCTTTTGAACAAAAATAGACCGAACTTTAGATCAATAACTGTGTCAGGCTATTTGATTATTAATTCAACGTCAGAAATGTATGCGTGAGTACTTTTGCATGCACGCACAACACCTCTCTCTCTCTCTCTCTCTCTCTCTCTCTCTATATATATATATATATATATATATGTGTGTGTGTGTGTTTGTGTGTGTGTATGCACATGTGTATGTGTTTATTTTGCGCACATATATATATATGAGTGTGGGTTTGCATGTGTATGTTTGTATGTGTGTGTGTGTGTGTGTGTGTGTGTGTTTCTCTTCTCTAAACATTGCCCTGTCTTTCTCCCAAACAAAGAGCAAAATGCTATCTCACATATAAATGATTCAATTCTGTTTATTAATTATCAATAACATCTTAATGTTCATTAACCTTATCTTCTTCATTATTATACATATATTTTTTTTTTTCATTTCTGGAAAAAATGTTTTTCCACGTTTTATTTCAAAAGAAAAGTCTGTTTTGTTCTGTTTTTTTATTTATTGAATAAACACTTTTTTCATGATGCAACAATAACAACCATAACAAAAACATTCAAGAAACATCAAACACATTTTAAAAAGCGATTGTTTAGCCCGCTTAGTCTCGTTTTTCAGATGAGTTCTTTTTTTACCTATCATTTTATCATATTTTTTGACATTAAAATTGATCTTTTTTTCTGCAATTTTAAAGCATATCTCCTCTTTACTTTTTTTTTAATTTACTGGTATATTTTTTCGTTACTTCTTTTTTCTTAAAATTTCATTCTTCTTCATTATTATCATTTTTTTAAATTCAAGTTTCAGTTCGGCTTTTATTATATTGTATATTTATCCTTCACGAAGATGAGGGAGAGCCCCTGAGAGTGATTGTCGGGTATTCTGATTTTTTTGACATAGCCACCTGACCATTAGTGAAAAAACAAAACATGGCCGCTAGAGTCTCCCGGAAGTACTTATTCATAACACAGTATAAGATAAAATTCGCCGAGAAGTTCAAAGCCTGCATAAAGTTCGTCACGTCTCGAATGACGCCA
Source organism: Thysanoteuthis rhombus (assembly GCA_963457665.1). Classification (NCBI taxonomy): domain Eukaryota; kingdom Metazoa; phylum Mollusca; class Cephalopoda; order Oegopsida; family Thysanoteuthidae; genus Thysanoteuthis; species Thysanoteuthis major. The sequence continues at coordinate 30,094,739 of OY735227.1, forward strand.
GAAAGAGCGCTGTCAACTTTGGCCAGGTTGAAAGAGAACTTGAGGATTTCTGATGGCGATACCAGAACAAGAAACATGACTACAATGGACACGAGGGTAGCCGTCACATTGTTTAGGGCTGTGTCCGTATGACGGCGCCTGTGGGTCACCGACTGTGAGCGCATAGAACGACCCTCAGTTCTCAAGTGCGCCTCGATCTCTGCTCCACGCACGGACATCGACCTGTCGTGGCAGACGCTGTTGTGGTCGGAGCGCAGTGACGAATTAGCGGCTGTGGTTGAGGTGTTTGTGGCGCAGCCGGGTCCGACTGTGTTCAGGGCGGCCGATTTGGGTGATTTGTGTCGGTAGCTTGAGTAGCTCGAGTGGCGGTTCATTGTGGACCTCCTTTCGTCACCGCAGTTCAGCGGCGCCATGTTCATTCTAAGCTTCTTGGCCTTGTGTATGCTATATATCAGACATGTATTGAAGTAGATGAGAAGTCCACATGGAATGATGTCGAAAAGGACCGACCAGCAGAGCCGGCGAATGCCGACTACTTCCGTGGAAAAGTACTTCCCGATCCAGAATAATTGCTGATCGTCCCTGTTACTGGCCACAATGGTTCTCTCCATGAATATTGGAATAGTGGCCAGGGCACAGCCGACGAATACCAGGCCAATGATCATACGAGTCCGCCGCAGCGATATCACTCTCCTTGCCTTGAATGGATGGCATACGGCTAGGTATCGCTCCGCCGCCATGTAAACAATCATGATTGTGCTGATGATGATGAAAATGGTTATGGTCGGACCAAGCATCCATTCCAAATAAAGCCAGACACTCCGATGGTCGTAACTGAAAGGAGAAAAGAGAGGGAAAATAACAGGATGTATTTGAAAAATGAGTTGATTTGCAACGTGTGCAACAAGAGCTCGATACGTTTCCAAAAAGGTTTATTTTCGCGTAATTATACACAAGTAGAATTGACATAATCTGGACCGAATATTCCTGATTTTTGTACAAACTTTTCAATGTTCAATTGTGTTTCAATATATCTTGGATTTTCGTTTTTTTCTTTAAACTTTCGGTCTATTTTGAAAGTACATAAGTTGCTAAAATACACTTTTTGAAATGTATCGAATACTTTTTGCACTCACTGTTTATTGGAGGGGTGGCAGATTAAAAATCCAAACACTGGATGGTCTTTGCATATTTTCCCCTGCCATGGTCAGAATATATATATACATATATATATATATACACACACATACACACAAACACACACACACACATATATGCATAATATATATATATATATATATATATATATATATATATATATATATATGTGTGTGTGTGTGTGTGCGTGTGTGTGTATGTGTGTGCTTGTATTAGGGGTGTGAAGTGACCTGACAAAATGTTGATGAAAGGTGAAGAGAAAAACTCAGGAGATAAGTGTTACATCTCAAAATGTTATATTATTCCGAAGGCATATTTTGATACATTTCGATATGGGCTAGCCATCTTTTTCGGAGAAAAATGTTTTCTGCTGTTCACAGAGAAAAATGTTCTTTATATGTTTGATGATGAAGAAGAGAATGTGAATATTTCTTTGTTGTTTGGTTATTTAGTAGGAACTGAAAGAGAAATGTATGCATCAGTATGAATGCGAGTTACATTCGGTTTGAAATGAGATGGGTCTGTGAGAGGCGGAGTCATGGCCAGATTGTTTACTTTCTTTATGGGTGTTTGACTTATCCTGGATAAGTTCTTTACTGTTTTTATCATCTAAAACAAGCCAAACACTCACAGAGACAGGAAACAAACATCCTCCGACCCAGCAATTCTCCTATGTAAACTGCTGCAAATATATTTTCTTTGAAAGTAATGGCTAGCCCCGTCAAAATAGATCGAGATACACCCAGGGGATGATAAAAAAAATTTGTGATGTAACACCTCCGATGATTATATATATATATATATATATATATATGTATGTATACGTATACGTCTATCTATCTAGCTGCTTAGATCATATTATTTATACCTATCAATCCAACTCAAAACCTACCTGTTGACCGGCTCTTTGATTCACTCTTCACCTCTCAATACCAATTTCTTTATTTTTCACCCAATACAATATGGGGTTAAATTGTACTAGAAAAATTGTTATGCTTATGTAATGAGTAGGGAGGACTTCAAGGCTGAAAAATCAGAGTTCAAAATTTTAGCTTTTACTTTGTTTCGAAACCCAATCTATGGCATTGCTGGAAAGTATATAACTGATTTTGTCGCTAGACAGACCTCTAAATATCAGTTTGCTCGCATCTATGATTGACTAAGTATCCAAGGTCATATCTATTAATCTATTGATTAGGAACCATCAACCCAAACTGTCACCTGAACTGTCAACATACGTTTCTTTAGTTTTCAAGTTGGCCTGCGTTTCTCTGAATTTTTTAGATGAGGTATTATTTTTATTTCTATTATTATTCGAACTATCCTCATATTGGTTGTTTTTCATACATACAACGTTTCGGCCGTTGTACTCTACGGCCTTCATCAGGTATCATCTGGTAGGTGTGGGGAAGTAACCAACCGAACCCTTTATTTTACCCTATATTGACCGCACTCCCCTCTTAGCATTAGTAGTATTATTATTGTCTCACACTGGGATTGAACCTAGAACCATCAGATTACTTGCAATAATTTTGTCTGATTCTGTAACCACTACGCTATGTGTCCATGATGATACCTGATGGAGGCCGTAGAGTACAACAGCCGAAACGGGAAAAACAACCAAGATGAGGATAGTCCGAATAATAATAGAAATAAGTTTCTTTAGTTTTTAAGCTGGCCTGACTGGCTGGCTGTATGTAGATATCATGCGTAAAGGCCACATCAATGAAGTTAGAAATCTTAAAATCGAAACATTGATTCCTTATTTACCCAGAAAATAATTTCAACCTACAATGTAGGTTTATACTAAATTGGTTTCTAGCTTGCATCCGGGTTAGGTCACGCTTTTTTAAAAAACTAAGCTTTTATTGTCTAACAAAAGGCGAGAGAAGTAACTTATTCAATGATCACTTTTTCGAATTTTAATTGCTCACCCTCAACAAAGCATGCTGCTAAAAAAAGCAGTTTCTATTGAATGACTAACCAATCCTGTTCATCTCTCTACCTATAGTTATATACAGAGGGAAACTCGATCTAGTACATGCTACCAGCAAACCAGTCCGCGGGGCTGGCTTGATAACCGCTGCCCTCTCTCTAAACTAACGTTAAAGAGGCACAGTGACATATATACAACGTCCTCTGCGACGATTGACTTCATTACTGTAATGATGGTCTGCGAGATTAGCTTGTTAAGTACCAGTTTATGGTGACATACCCATAGGTATCTACTATACTTTGCTTGGTGCAGGGTCCCCACTGAAGATCGTACTCACTACGTACAGTATCAACCATAATTGAGTACACTGTACCACTCAAAGAAATATAAATCTAATCTTCTTCTTAACTGAACTATTTTTAGTTGAAAACTATGCAATCAGAACGGGTATCACCAGACATTATTTATGACAAAACTCTAAAGCATAGGAACTTCTTGCCAAAAATATTTTTTCGTAGCGATATACTCATCTTTAGACGGCAACACATCTATATTCATATTTCAGAGCTTATAAGATTTTCCAGTGCATCAGAAGCATTCCAATATAAAGGGAAATATTTTAAAATAAAGTTTAGAGAGCATAATACCTATTAATGTTCACTTCTACTGGATCATGATCTGATTTCAGTTTGAAACCATCACTAATTGTGACGATTTCAAAACAAACCAGTCATTATCACCGTCAACAGCAGCTTTTCATCGTTAGGTACGGACCCTCCTTAGGATTCGTCAGACATCTCGATCATGGGTATCGCGGAGCCAGTATTTTCTGACCATGTCTATTTCGTTACGCCATCTTATATTTCGCCGGCCATAGTTTTGCATATGCCTTCGGGGATCCAAGTTGTGAGTCATGATGTCCATCAGTTGTCTGTCATTCTTGCAGCATGACCAACCCTTTGCCATTTGAGTTTTTAATGGGTTCTTTGATACCCTTAATTCCTGTATTTTCTCAAATATACTGAATTGTTTCGTGATCTCTCTATGTGACATTGACAACGTTTCTCTCATTTACACCTTGCATAGTTCTCAGGCTGAGAGCAAGTCTTTTAGTTAGGTTCCAAGTTTTAACTCCAAACGTGACTATCAGGAGGCTGCATTCGTTGTACACCCTTTTTCTGAAGACAAATGGGATATTCTTGCTCCAAAATGTTGAGCCTACTCTACCAGGAGCTTGTCTCCTCAGAATGATTCCTAGCTTGATTTCTTCTTCTCTTGGGGGTTCCATGGAGATTCGTTGTCTCAGGTAAAAATAGTGGATAAATGATATCGCTTTGTGATTCCAGTTGTTCACTTTTCTTGCCAATATTCCAGTATTCCGATTTCAGAAATAGCAAGTCCTAAAACGTTGTTAATTTGATTTTAAAACACTGAGCTCGTTTTAGTTTCACAGTCTCAGAAATAAACGTAGCTGGTAAATCTACCGCTCAGCCCACACTATACAATTATAACTCCCTTCAACGACCTTTAGCTAATAGAACGGGGGGATATTTTTTTAGAAATGGGCGTTTAATCAGTCACTAAATACGGTGAGTAAGAAACATTAATCCTATTCCTATTATTTTTGTAACTATTATTTCTTCCATCTTAAATCCAGTAGCGATCCATCACAACTACTCTGGTCATAATCCTATTCACATCAATAAAAAACGAGATTCGGGAATGAAGGATAAGCTATTATTTGTCTGTTCATCCACTACCCTACTGACTGAGCTACCACAGATCTAAAGTTGACAAAGGATCATATCTAAGCCCATAAACTCACTTAAAAAAGTTCCCGATCTCTCAGCACCTTATTTCTTGTTATTCTTTTTACGTACACTTAAACTTGCAATATCAATATTATATTGTTTTGATTAGATCAAGTACTGTAAACCATTGTTAATTTTCAACAAGAATTTTTTCATTTTGATGTTTAGTTGTTTTTCCGTTACAACTACCCAGACCATATTTCTAGAGTCAATAGTAAAGAGCGTGATTTAGAAATAAAAGAAAGCTCTCAACGAGACTCGAACTCTTGTCCTTTCGTCTCCGGAAGTCTATCTCACAGTAATAGCTGCTCTCGGAGTTTGATTTATGGGAGTCAAACGGCTTACAGAAAATAAGATATAATTATTCATTTTTCATTTTTCCTTTACTCTATGAGCCATAGTTGATGCTATCTTTATTTTTTTACATTGGTGTTATATGAAACATTCATACTTACCATTTTTCTTGGGGAATCACTGTGAACATCAAAACCAACAAACAAAACATAAAGTCAGAGAAAGCTAGGGCAATCATGCCATAGTGAGCTGACTTTTCCATTTTTGACAGATTCTTCTGCATTTTCTCCCTGCTCAGTACGATCATATTGAGCAGATTTCCAAGCAAGCCGATGACACAGACAGTTGGCACTGCAATTTCCATAATGTTTTTGCTGATCTGTGCCAGGACCAACTCGTCGGGGCTCTTGGGCCCCGTGTTGTTGAGGAAACTTCCATTCGTACAATTCATGGTCGCCTGAAAGAAAAAAATAATCCCTGAAATGTTAAATCACCAAACATGAAATATATATATATATATATATATATATATATATATATATATATATATATATTTAGGGTGTCTCAACTTCCTTGGATATATACATGTATGGGGTGTCTCCACTTCCTTTGATACACACACACACACACACACACACACACACACATATATATATATATATATATATATATATATATATATATATATATATATATATATATATATAACCAAGGAAGTGGAGACACCCCGAAAATATCCAATATATGTAAGGGAGAGTTATAACCGTTCAATGAAAATTTAATATATAATTCTTTTGTCTCTAATTTGTATTACCCTACCAATTATGGAATTATCTATTATAATGATACTTTCATAATTTCGATATTACAAAGATAACTAGCTGGAGATTAAGCATTTGGAATTCATGAAAAAATCAGATGAAATCTGTATACATTTTGAAACTATTACAGGAAAAGTTGAATATTTACTACGTATGATAATCAAACTCAGTACAACACTAACGAATACTCTTCGCTCAACGACAGGACTCTGATATTAAAAAAAAATTAACGAAAATTTATACACTCTAAAAATGAATGAACGTTTTTGAACTATTAAGAGAGAGAAAAAAATCACACGAATAGAAACCTTATTAAGAGAAGCGTTAAATTGGATCCTATATTACCTGTTTTTATTAACAAATGAGAGACTAAAGATGACATATATCTCAGGAGAGAGAGAGAGAGAGAGAGAGAGAGAGAGAGAGAGAGAGAGAGAGAGAGGGAGAGAGAGAGAAATGATACACTATAAAAAATGGACGAACGCTGTTGAACCATTAAAAGAGAGAGAGAAAAAAATCACAAATAGAAACCTTATTGGAAGAAGCGTTAAATTGGATTCTATATTCCCTCTTTTTATTAAGAAATGAGTGACTAAAGATGACATATGTCTGAGGAGAGAGAGAGAGAGAGAAAGGGAGAGAGAGAGAGTGGTAGAGAAAGAGATATATAGAGAGAATTTTATTGTTACAATTTTCATCTCCCTCTCTACCGAACAGCAAAAAGATTCTAAATGACATCTGGTGACCAGAAAATAGCATTCATTATTCAATTGCGAATTGGCAGCCAACTTGATGAGCAAGCAACAACTAGAGTCCAAACAATGAACTTACCACTCATCTATTTTGAAAATCCAGAATTCGCCACTGTTACAGTGGCGATTTAGCTATTCTTTCAATCCAATATGGCGTTTTTCCCTCCTCGTAGAAAATAATTATCTGCTTGCTGTTGCTCTTTGCGTGCTCAGAATTCGTCTGAAAAAAAAAAAAAAAGAACCAGAAGGCCATTTTAGCTTGGCAATTTTTCTAATCAGGAAATTCGTTGAATGAATAAATTGAAACAAATTGAGAAATCGTTTTATAATCAGTAAAACAGTAAAAGGAACCGTCTATCAAGTCAACAACAACATACGTTTTTTTCTGATTTCAATTTATCTGACTGACTGACTATACATGAGTGTATATTTATTGCACGTACATTCAGTCCCAATAGAGCCAGAAGGCCGAAAATGTAAGCATTCACTCCTCATTATGTCTAGAAATTTTTTTAATTCTCCGCCAAAATAGAGTTTTAGTGAGTGCATAATTGTGTGTGTAGGGGTTCAGTTTGTAATGTATGTTTATGCTAAATTGACCACTTAGTTTTCGTCCAACAGTTTTCACGCTTGTTATCTAAAAAAATTATTTTTTGAATACTTGGACTCTTTTGGGATCACCAACCAGCGAAATGCGAGAGAAAAAACTTATAAATGGATCAACCTTTTACTCACTTTTTTTAATTGATCGCCCCCCCAATACGACATGCTGTCAAAAGACATCGCTTAAGGTTTCCATTGAACAACTTTCCGGATGTATTCTATTCGAAGTAACCTGTAGAATTTTGAGAAAAGTCATTATCATTCCATGATCGAGAATTTGTTCGAACTTGCAAAACCATTCTTTTTGTTGCCTTTATTGTTACAAAAGGTTTCGGTCGATCAGTTCTTCGGTCACATCCACATGTAGACACCATTTAGGATGGGAGTCTTCTTTTCTTGTTTACTAACCATCGATTTATTCATATAAATATAATACCAAGTTTAATCTGCCTCAGGGCGTCACCCAGTGAAGATCAAACTCAAGGAAAAATCAAAAATAATTTTTGTAACGATCTCACTACGACAGACACGTAAAATCCTTATTCTAATATGTATTAAGAAGTCCATTTTGTTGGGAGGGACGCACAATATATATATATATATATATATATATATATATATATATATATATATATATATATATATAATGGATGACATAATGGAAAGTCTATAGCCACACTGAAGAGTTGTAATACAACGAAACAGCTGTCCTTTGATGACACAATAATTTGAAGTTATGTAAAGATTTTTCCAAGAATGAATGTTCTGTTAACGACATCACTGGCATTTTCCACTGGAAAACCACTAAAACAGAATATTTAAAAAAAATTTTTTGAGAATCTAAATGTTATCAATGGACGCGTCGAAATAAAGCCCGAAAGGATAGAACAACTTTTTTTTTCCAAAAATGAAAAATATTTTTTGAATCGGTCTAGTAGAGTACTGATGCCAAGTATGGACAGGAGAACTGGAACACACTAATACATCCACAAATACAGGCACATATAGAAAGGAATAGAACGCCTTTGCTGGTTACGGTTGTTCCATATATATATATATATGTATAAATTCTGATAATGATGACATGCAGTAGTATTTATTATAAAAATGCTCAATATTTTCAATATTTCAGTTATTTTTTAGGTGATAAATATACATGCATTCCTCATTCTGAATTACTTTCCCACTTCTCAGTGATTTTTAAGTGAGTACCCACTTGAACATAGCATAGATACGTGAGACAGGCTTGTAATGAAGATTCCATAAGTATCGAAGATCTATCTTTCAATCAATCTCTCTAAAAGTATATGTACATAAAAAAAGGAAAAAGAAGAAATACACACATACATACGCACACACACGCATATATATATATATATATATATATGTATATATATATATATATATACATATATATACATATATATGTATGTATAGATATTTATATATATATACATATATATATATAAATACACACACACACATATATATATATATATATATTATATATATATACATGTATAGCTTTGTTTCAAAAATAGATATCTAGTATAAAATAAGATTAAAATATGATGCACATAAAACCTTGTATAAAATGACAAATTATGTGTATAATATAAATCAAATGATGGAAGATGTAGTATTTGATCGACACTGCTCGAAACGGTTACACGGTAAACAACTGATGAGACAATTTATACATCGTATAATAATATCAAAGTATAGACGGAAAACACTTCCGAATATTACATAAATTGTTTTGATAGATATTTGGAAATAGGTGGCTGAAGTGACACACAAAAATTGAAGAAATCTTTTAATGTTTAGTGTTTAAAACTGTAAAGCCTTCTAGACTCTCTCTCTCTCTCTCTCTCTCTCTCTCTCTCTCTCTCTATATATATATATATATATATATATATATATACATAAATATATATATATATATATATATATATATATTGTGTGTATGTATGCATGTGTGTATGAGAAAGAGAGAGAAGAGGGGAGAGAGAGAGAACTATATTGCAGAAGTAGTTATGTCCTACTGAACAGCAATTAAATTCTGAACACAACATCTGGTGTTTAGGGAAAAACAGCTTTCATTATTCTATTCATAATTGACAGCCCACTGAATGATCACGCAAAAACAAAAGCCCAAACATTGCACTTACCACTCAGCTATTTGCCAATCCGGAATTTGCCTATGTAACAGTGGCGAATTAGCTATTCTAAAATGTGCATGGGGCTACCCAAAAGTTCTGTGAATATAAACAGATTTTCCCCGGGTTCTTATTGCTGTATACTTTACGCATCTCTCTAAATCGATATAAAGAACCCCATTTCACATCCATATTTGTCTTCTTTTTAGAGAGCCATTTCTTGCCTCACGTTTTCTGAACTCTCTGAATATTCCGTTACATCCCACTGAATATCAATTTCCAATCAATTTACCTTGTTTACCTACAAAAGAATGTTAGTTTGGATTCATAGTGTATAATCTACAATCACTGCTTTCGTGGACACTGGTTTGCTATCGATTATTTTGTTTAGGAAATCCATCAATCCTGACATTTATTGAGTAAATGTTTTCAATCAATTGCTTTTTGTTATACTGCTAGTCATTATCAAAATCAGAGAGCCTGAATTTCAAGAACAAAAACCAATGGATCTTTGTTGTTTTTTAAAATCTTAAATTCCAGCACTGTGCTGTGTGGGTTTTATGAAATCGGAACAAGTGAGTTGGTATTCTTCACTGGACATAATGTACCGTTACTTTAAATCTAAATGCACAAACTAAAAATCTTATCCCCTTTTGGGAACTATAAAAGTTTCAGATTCTTAAAACGTTATCATGAAATACAAAAATAAGCTAAATAAGATTTATAGAATGATGTGCTCTGGTCTTGATAATAGCTAGAAATATGGTCGAAAGCGCTAGTTTCCAGACGTTTAGATGATATTCACACTCGTTGTGTGTAGACATGAGCTAGTACCTAAACAAGAAAAATGTTCCCCGTATATGACCATTAACGAAACGTGCATTAACGAATGATATATGCCGAAATATACTTCACACACACACACACACACACACACACATATATATATATATATATATAGATAGATAGATAGAGAGAGAGAGAGAGAGAGTGTGTGTGTGAGAGAGAGAGTGAAAGACAGAGAGAGAGAGAGAGAGAGAGAGAGAGAGAGAGAGAGAGAGAGAGAGAGAGAGAGAGAGAGAACAGGCATAATTGCTCACCAAATTGGCAGATAGACTCGAAAGAATTATATAAAGAGATTCAAGTACTGGAAACTAGCAAACCGTGATTATATATATATATATATATATATATATATATATATATATATATATAGATAGATAGATAGATAGATGGATAAAGAGAGAGAGAGAGAGAGGGTGTGTGTGTGTGAGACAGAGACAGAGAGAGATAGATAGAGAGAAAGAGATAGACAGAGAGACAGAGAGAGAGAGAGAGAGAGTAAAAGAAAGATAGAAACGATTTATTCAAAAGAAAGTAAACAACGCTCACTTGTCATCAAACTGAACCCTGATTGGAATAATACCTTTAAAAAAAAATCGCTACACACAAAGTTCTTTTCTATTCCTTTGAGGAATTCACGAAACTTTTCGCTGGATTTTTCCGTCAACATGTCGTCTGTTTTTGTGCAGTCAGCGTAGATATTTCTTTTCTCGATTGGGTCAAAGGGAGGTTGTTTCGTCCAATTTAATCTGATGCTCAAAACACTTCAAAACATTCCAAACGTAAAGCTGCTATTAATATAATTTGCTATCCAATTTTTGGGTCTTTGCCCCCTTTATATTGTCTATAAAGGTCAAACTCTATATTTACAGGACGATGCAGGGGGGAGAGAAAAAAGATGTGTTTGCCGGTAATTTAAGAGCAATAAGAGAAGATGAGTCAGGAAAGAGCGAGATAACAACCACAGCCAGAGAGAGAGAGAGAGAGAGAGAGAGAGAGAGAGAGAGAGAGTCAAATATCATATGGACGTCATCTTCGAGACTGGAGACAAATCACGTGATCGTGAAAATGTCAGAAGGTCGAATGAGAAAATTACTGAATGAAGAACTAGATTGTTTATCCGAAGGATGACACTTTCCGTTGATCGAATCAGTAGATTTTCTTTTTGTTTTTAGTTAATCTTTACACTCCACTCGTGCCGGTTAATATAAATCTGTGATTTTCTTGTTTTGTACTAAGAGTTCGTTATATAGAGAACCTATCAGATTCCGAAAACGGCTGACCGAAATCTTAATGCAGATGCAGTCTTTTGCTGTGTATGGTGAAAAGCAATTACCTTCAAGACCGTAAAATTCCAGATAGTTGCAAAAACGAACAAAAGAATTTAGTTGCACAATGAAATTTTCCATTACAGCAATACTTTGAATAGTATTGTCTTGATAAGTGCTGATTTTATGTAGCACGGTTGAGATATTGCTGCACGAATTGATGTAACTAATCTGAGTATCAGCTGAAACCCCCTCCCAAAAAACATTGCCAGAAATAAAAAGACACCGAGCCGTGTGGTGTTCAACAGTACGGAAAATTTCGAAACTAATTAACCCAACTAATCAAGACATACTTGTACAAAGAATGATGGTTACTTCCTTTTATGTTTAAATTTGACTTCTGCTGTTTTGAACGGGGTTTTATTATTTCCTCTAAAAGGATATTACTTTCACAACAATTTTCATATATATATATATATATATATATATATATATATATATATATATATATATACATATATATATATATATATATATATATATATATTCAATAATCTATCTATCTATCTATCTATCTATCTATCTATCTATCTATCTATCTATGCACTCGTAACCATGGCATCGCTAGAAGCATTCTACTGGTAACTTCAAGTAACTTCGATATTTCTTTATCACTTTATTCCATCACATTCTCCTCCTCACAATTGTTCATCAATTTAGCTACACCATTGAGCATGCAAGCACAATGCTGACCGGGCCATAACTTCAAGGACCCCCTCCAAAATTGATGTTGATATCGGCCAATTCCTTGCTAAAGAAAGGTTACTTGTTCTCTCATGCAGGACCTTATCACCTCCTCTTGAATCGTTATCGTTGTCGTCGGCTAATCTTATTTCAGATATATTTCGCTTCTTTTTGAGACAAAGAAAGAACAGCGAAAAGAAGTGCCAGTGGCAGGCATTTATTCAAAGTTGATCCCAACTCACCAGGTATTTACCCACTCACTGTTATCTCAGGGCCATCCCCTGTGGTAGATTTTAAGATGACGAACCTATTGTTCATTCTATGGTCTAGTTGTGACATATGTATCAGTAGTTAGAAATAAAATAATGTCAAATAAAAAATGTGAAAACATACTGATCTTGCAAGATCTGATTGCTATATTATTAGCTACGGTCAGATTCAGCTCTACAGATCGCTTAGTTTTATATAACTCACCCAGCCCAAATCGTACACATATATCCTATATTCTTTAGTCTGTATTATTATATATATATATATATATATATATATATATATATATATATATATATATATATATATATATATATATATATATATATATATATACTGGGCAGAGATGAGATGTTAACCTCTGGGTCTGAAGCGAAGATTTCGATCCTACCTCGTGGTACTGGATTGGATAATAGATTGTCTATAGCCACACTTAAGAGTTGTAATACAACGAAACTGCTGTCTGTGGATGACACAATTATTCAATTATATATATATATATATATATATATATATATATATATATATATATATATATATTACAACTTCGGAATAGAGCATTCTGGTGGATGGGGAATTATGCGTATATAAATATATCGCTTAAATTCAACCTTACTGACCGTCCAGAGATGAAATGCCAGGAAGCAAAGGTTTTGAACCTAGATGGATAGAGATATTGGATAGTCTATAGCCACACTGAAGAGTTGCAATACAACGAAACAGCTGTCTGATGACTCGATTATTCAATTATATATATATATATATATATATATATATATATATATATATATATATATATAGTCCACCAAATCTTTAGTCTTTTAGGTGGCTATCGGTACATCTATATATATATATATATATATATATATATATATATATCTTTTAGGTGGCTATCGGTACATATATATATATATATATATATATATATATATATATATATATATACCGATAGGTCATATTTAAACGACTATAGTCCACCAAATCTTTAGTCTTTTAGGTGGCTATCGGTACATATATATATATATATATATATATATATATATATATATATATATATATACCGATAGCCACCTAAAAGACTAAAGATTTGGTGGACTATAGTCGTTTAAATATAATAGTCCACCAAATCTTTAGTCTTTTAGGTGGCTATCGGTACATATATATATATATATATATATATATATATATATATATATATATATATATACCGATAGCCACCTAAAAGACTAAAGATTTGGTGGACTATAGTCGTTTAAATATAACCTAAATGGTTTGTAGAAGTTTTCTGATCGTTAACTTAACGATAAATAAATCATCAAGCAATAGAATCGCTGAGATCTCAGCAAGGGACTATTTAAGTTATATTTTAGCGACTATAATCTATAAATACCCTGGTGTTTTTCAAGGGGCTGGGGGGTGTTTTCGTCGGTCCCAACCATACTGAATAATTATGGTTATTGCAGCTGGACGCGTTTTGGCTTGCTGGATAAAGGTAAATGATATAAAAAACCAACTTGAGGACATTTTAAATAGTAGACTGTTATTATCTTATCGAGATAATAACCTACCATTAAGTTCAGGGCAAAAGGAAGTGTGTGTTTGGAACCTTTCTTTTATTTTCCTTTTATTTATAAGTGAAAATAGATAAATAAAGAGATAACTATCAGACTTTACCATAGCCTTGCGATGTGGAGTCTTGGTAACGCGAATTCAGACTTACGCAAATACAAACCATAGTTTGTGCTTGCGTGTGTGAAGTTATTGCCACAACAAAGCCATGGAATTAGTATTTTTGATGTCTGTTGAAACAGGTCTGGTTAGTCAGTCAATAGAAACTGTCCCGTTACCAACGTTGTTTGGCAGCAGGTGATCAATTAGAAAAGAATTGGCAAAAAAAAAAATGATCAATGAATGCGTTATTTCTCTCGCCTTTTGTTGGGCAGCGATCACAAAAAGTATGAACTCGAAAAAAAAAGTGTGAATGCTGGTGGACACAAACCAAGGGACCAGTTCAGCATAAATTCCCCTTCAACCACAAAAAATGTACTTTGTGGGGTGGGGGGAGGGTTTCAATTTTTTTTTAGACATGATAAGGGGCGAGTGTTTGAATGGTCAAGTCTCTATCCCATTGGAACATCCTCTACGAGCGATAAATTCATACATAGCCAGCCAGCCAAACTTAGGAACTAAAGAAACCTATGTTGACTTTTGGCAACAATTTTAGTTGAACGTTCCAAACAAGTTCAAACTATTGATCAGACGTGATAGTGAACTCTGTCGAGGAGTTCAAATATAAAAACCAGAGATCGTGTAACGTTCCAGGTTACAGAGAATTTTTCCTTTTGAGATACAGTCTACAGGTTTCATCAATTTTTCAGTGATTCTGCCCGGCTTGCCATGTATGTATGTGCTACGTGTACAGGCCGTACTAGTTAAGTTACAAGGCTGAAAATTTAAACATCCCCCTCCTTTTCAGGTCTAGAAAAAACGTATAATTTGTATTTTGAACCCTCGCCCCCTAATCATGAAAACGAAATGAAACAGCGCATAACGATCGGTTGGAAAGAATTTGGTATGAATTGAGGCATATTAAAGAGTGCTTTGTCAATATGTTTGAAGCGTAAAGTATACTGAAAATGCATTAATACATGTTATAACTCACGGACGAGAAACATGGAAATTAACGAAACGAACCGAAAACATACTTAGAATCGTACAAGGGGGGGATTACGAGGAAAATATTATACGAATAATCGGCCAAAAAATAAAGTGGGGCTGGACACTTACCAAGAAGAGTTGGCAACAGATGGAGCAAATGATTGACCAATTGGTGCCAACGTGACAATTGAGGCAGTTGGAAAAGACCACAGATAAGACCGAGGGATGAGATGGAAAGCTTAGCTACGGCGCTATCACGGTCGTCATGGAATGAGTTGAGAAAGGCCATTGTCCTGCAGGGGTTTAACAATGGCAGCCGATGATGATGAGGTCAGCTTACATAGTGTCTCATTGATGACTTGGTCAACAGAAATGTGAACGTTTACAGACGGTAAACTTAATGAGGAATCAGTCCAAATGTCTCATATTCGTTTTAAGACTTCAGCCTATGAAATATGCTAGTATCTGTAATTAGATATTGTCCTCACTTGAGCAAGATCGAAAAATTGTTTTGCAGACAATGACCTATGAATGCCAGAGGCTAGTAAATTTAACACATGACGCGACTAAAATCGAAAAACCAGTCAATCATATAGGAGTAAATATGACTAAAAAAACATTATTTGAAAGAACAGACTCTATTTAAAACCAGCAAAGTTATTTATATATTTTGATAGCAATTGTCAAAATTTATTTGAGTAATGAAGCTATGTTTCGTATTGATTTTAAAATGATGATAATGTGAAGCTGTGTAGAGATTAATAAAATACTCTCTGAAAATGGACATTGACTGGTTTTCTCGAGCCTTGCTATGTTTAAATGATATGTATCAAGTCAGTTAAAGATATGAATTATGAATTTAAGCACGTCTACAATTCTGAAATAGAAATGCCTTGTTTAATTACAGCAAGTAGAAAAAGCAAGTTGTTGTCGACGAAAAAGGTGGGAAAAACGACCAATCAAGTGTCAGAAAGGGAGTACCAAGTGAGGTCAGACAGGTGTATAGTAGAGATAGAGCCCTCAGTTTTACCGTCACTAGTAGATACTGGTGATTACCCAGAAGAGAAGGGAGGGGTTCTATGTCAGTGGAGATAAATTTCGCATCTCCGTTCTGCTTGGCTGGGAAGTAGAACTATGAAATCGTTTTTCGGCAAAACAAACATTTTCTCTATCAGCGAGACGACAAAGCTGTCTTGGAATTGGGCCCTAATTAGAGGTTGTCCCATCCGTTGGGCCCTCTGATTCTTAGGGAGTGGGATGGTTTTTGCAAGTCATCTAGAGGAAAAAAAGAAAGCTGTCCAGTAATTTAGGAAATGAATATTCAAGGCAAAGAAAAATGAAATGAAATATTTTGTTAAAATCAATAGAGAGTAAGAAACGACAAATGTACAGAAGAAATATAGTCTTGGATTAAAAGGAAAGACGGAAGATATATGATACGAGACGATCCCAATAATCTTGAAAAGAAGAGTTTATAACAAATACATCTTCCCGATAGTCACTTATGGAGCTGAAATGTGTAACCTAACCAAGAGACAAACCCTCAAACTGAGAAGCGTGCAGCGTGCGAATGAGACAATCATGCTAAACCTTACATGGAGAGATCACAAGACAGCACAGTATATCAGGAAGAAAACAAGAGTCCAGGACATCGTAGAATGTATAAGAAAACTCAAATGGCAATGGGCTATTAATGTTGCAAGAATGGCAGACAAGCAATGGACATCACAATACACAACATGGATGCCCAGAGACCACATGCGAAACTGAGATCGACAAAATACAAGACGGAGAGATGAAGTAGACAAATTAAAAAACAAACTGGCTGCGCAATTCCCATCATAGAGAAATGTGGCAGATCCTGGGGAAGGCCTTTTTCAACGACGGACATTAGAAGACTGATGCTGATGATGATGATAATGATGTTTTCGGTGCAGCATTTGTTGAGGGAGAAGCTGTTGATCCTTAGGAGTCGTGAAGGGAGTGAAAGGAGAGTCAAGACGATTAAGATTCGACTGCCTTTCCTTCTTTTCGACTACTTTCCCTCATCTTCCTCTCTCTCTGACGTTGACTTTTTGAATCATTAAAAAGGCAATACCTTATTTCAAAAGAGAGTGACGTTTTCTTTTGTATTTCACAACTTGCATAATATGTACACACCTGTGTACATATGTGTCCTTTGCCTCAATTTCCATTTATATCTAAAAAGTATTTACCCATTCATGTTCCCTATAAGTATTAGGTCGCAACTCGAAGCTTACAATACAATATACAAAAAAATGTTTCCGCCTTCTTAGATAAAGGGCATTTTTCTTTCGTCACATTTTTTCAATTTCAAGAATTGATTCAAAAATCTAATTACATAACGTGGTGTGACTTAAGATTTGCGTTAAAAAAGAACCCTCGTCTTGCACACGCACTTAATCCCCTTCAAATGAACTCCATGAACCTATTCAGATCTGAACGAGAAAACATTTTTCTTTTGAAAGATATCTCGATTTTCATCGCAGTTAAAAATAAACATTGAGGAGACCTCATGACTCGATGCGATGATGACAAGAAAAGAAATGAACAGGAAATTTGTGCCCAATATCCATCCGAGTGGTTCGAAGTATTACGCTATTATTCTGCTTGTCAGTATGTACTAACATTACGCTCTCTGATGATCATTAATTCTCTTTGTATATTCCACCCTTTCCCTTCTCCTCAGCACCCATCCTTGTAATGAGAGAGGGTGCTTATATTGGAATAGGAGCCAGAGGGATCAACTTCTGAATTGTCATTCATTAATTATTCCCCCTTTCAAATGTCTGAAGACTAAAAATAAAGCTGTTGCTTCGATAGATCACACGAATAATGACAAATGACATAAACAATTTCCACGGGTCCTACTAGCATGTATAACCTGTTCAGTCCAATTACAGTCTATTTAACCAATCTCTTTAGTGTTCTCTATTTTTAAAACCTAGCTATGTAGTCTTGTTCATCCACTCAGGACAACTTTCGCTAAAGATATTTACTGAGTTTACCCTTGAATCGGAGCCACAGCATCCTGATGCATTCACAAACATTGAACTCATCACACTAGCAATGATCTGGTGAGGTACGGTTATTGAACATCGATCTTCAGCACTTACCTATTAGCTTAGTCTGGCACAGGGCTGTAACAGCAACATGCCTTGAAAGGATTTATGAAACAAATGATGAATCATAGAAAGATAATAAAATTACACGATTCAAAATTCTGTATTCTTATAAAACATATCGATCGTAGTATAATGGCTTTATACAAAATCGCAATATAAAATAAAATATTCATATAAATACCTAAAGATTATCGCTGATTCCTTCCAAGTAATTGATTTTCGGATACCCCACCTATTTTCCAACGGCAGATATCAGTCTTATCTTTGATATTGTATATTTCTTCTTTGGTTCTTATCTACTCAATCCGTGGGATTGCCATGTTGCAAAAACGGCGGACAATCGGTGGACATCTCGACTCGCGACACGGTTGAAACCAAAATTCAAATTTACACCTTTGGTGTGCTATCTATATTTTAACACTGTAGCTCAATTTGATCAACCACTCAAAGGATTTTTCAACGCCTCGAATCATTTTAACTGTTTTGTCCCCGAAGAGTACTCAATATTAGATACTTTCTCCGTGTTACCAACAGAGAAGTTAGAAGAAGATGAGCCTGCATTCCGATTTAACTTCTTGTGTCTGAAGCACGTTTGCGCATATTCTTGTCATTTTGCCCGCAAGGCTAGTGGAAAATTACCATCATATTTACTTGATTGGACCTCTCCAAACTGTAAAAAGAGTGTTGGTCGTTAAAATACACATTAAACACCTGCGTGTGGGAAGACCTGCAGAAACAGACGATAACGAGACTGATATCAGAATTGGAATTCAAACCACTATGATCAGATATAAGATGTGAAATCATCTACGTATCATAGAGATACGATTTGCAATGAACAAGCAGGCAAATCTACTATGATAATGACCTGATAATGAGAAAAAATGTGAAAGTAAGTGTATGTTACCGCGACATAACAAAACAACACTGAGATATTTGTTATTGCAATACCATCAAGATGCTCTGACTTCCAGAATTAAGCAACCCCTTGCCTAATTTGCAACTTAGTAATAATAATAGTTTATATTACATACATGCATTTATTTGCAAAAAATCATAACATAAATTCTATAAATAGGGAATGACTTGACATTGAATTTAATGCATCATTTAAATGAGTCTTAGTAAATAATTATCGTAATAATTGAGCTGATTTTAGAAGATTCTGAAATTAAGAGAACAATATTCTATTTTCATTCGTCTCATTGTGGCTTTAGTCTGGTAGGCTGAACCGGAAGAATAAAAACCGATGAAGAAACATTAATTATACATCAATGAAAACTGGATTCGTGCATTTAGAGAAAGTCTATCAACGGTCTCTTGTTTGACGTGACGTAGGTTGAGTTTAATCCTGACGTTTGGCTGCGTCCGTTCAACTGAATACGTTAATACAACGAGTATTCAACAAAAGAAAAACGTTCAATCATGTGCACAGCTGGTGCGTTCCAGGAACAGGATGTCAACACGACCAATACATGTTCTTCTCGACATCGCATAACGAAGTGAAGTTCACCATCATGGCGACGTTGAGGACCAGGCGCCATTATTGCTCGGTGACTTGATCTCTTAGAGTCATTCGTACCTTTCTTCTTCTTCTTGTGTTTATTTTTTTTATCTTTCTCGTTTAATTTTCTAATTTTCTTTTGTTCTTTTTCCTTCACATTTTTCTTTGTTTGTTTTTCTTCTTCTCCCAAAAAAAAAAAAAGAAAAAAAAAATGATATTTTTTGTTCCACTTCTTTCTCTTTTTTTCTTTTCGTGTTTCTTATTTCATCTTTAACTTTCTCGTCCCATTTTCGGATTTTCTTTTTCTTCACTATTTTTCTTTCTTCGAGAAAAAAAAATATGCGTAGTCTTTTTTTTAACCATTCATCCGTTTTTTTCCCGCATTTTTTCTTCACCTTCTTCCCATTTCACTTTCTCTTCTTATTTCTTTTTTGTTTCTCTTCATGTTTTTTCTTTCATCTTTCAGTTTCTCGGTTAATTTTTTGATTTTCTTTCGTTCTCTTTCTTTTCTCATTTTTCTTTCTTCTACAAAAAAAACAAAAAACATCACTACTTCTTGTTTCACTCTGTTCTTTCATTCTTTTTTTCCTATCGATTCCACCCAGCCCTGACAAATCTTTATTTCTCCCATTCGTTCTGATCGTTTAATTTCTCTTTCTCACAATCGAATTTTCCTCCCCCCCCCCACTCTTCTGTTAATTTTCCGCTAAACTCATCCTTTTCCTCTTTGCACGACATCATCATCATCATCATCATCATCATCATCATCATCATCATCATCATCATCATCATCATCATCATCATCATCATCATCATCAGTTGCGGTCTCCTATTTTCTTTCGTTGTTTTTCTTTTTCTAACCCTTCATTCGATTTTTTTTACGCGCCATTTTTTGCTTCACTTCCTTCCCATTCAACCTTTTCTTCTTCCTTCATTCCTTCCTCCCTGTTTTCATGATGTCTGTCACATTGACACCCACTTTCCCTACTTCATTAACATCTTTCTCCATTTCACTATTTCTCTTTTTTTTTATCTCTCTCAACCCTCTCCCTACCACGTCTCCCCTCCTCCATTCTATCCCTTCTATCCTCCTCTCTCCAGCCTTCCCCCCTACCCCTATTAATTTTCCATTCATCCTTCATTCTGATCAATACACTGACCGCCGTCCACATCTATTGACCCTTAACTTGTTAACCAGTCACGTTTATATCATAGTTCAATAGTAGTCGTCCCGGGTCTTGCAATCGCGACGGTTGCCGACCAGCAGCTCACGTCTGTACACACAAACTGTATGGACAGAGCTTAAAAATACCAATTGTAATCAGATTCCCAAGCTTGGATAACTTCCTTTGTCAAATGAAACTAAACATAACTCCAACCTCGGGTTAGCATTTCATCATCAAGATTCCTGAACGTGAAAACCTGCCGACCGGTTATATAGATCGATTTTACTCAACTAACTTCGATATATCAGTTCGGATGTGTATGATTTTAATGTTGTTTAGAATCTGTGAGATCTACTTATAAAATCCATTGTGCGACGTCTAGGTGAAACTTCTGCTGATAGAAATATCTCCTACCTACCACTTGAAATGATGAAAGCATCATGATCATCATGATGATCATCAGTTTTTTATCGTCCGTCGTTGGACATAGACCTTCTCTGCACCTCTCTATCGTGGGTGTCGCAGGGTCAATATTTCATGAACTTGTCCAGTTCATCTCGCCAACTCACCGGCCAGCCTGGATTCTGCTTATGAACTCTGAAGATCCATGTTGTGAGTCGGGATGTCCATCAGTTGTCTGCCATTCTTGCAACGTGGCCATCCCATTGCCATTTGAGTTTCCTAATAGTTTCTATGATATTTCTGACTTTTGTTTTTTCTCTAATATAGTTTTCTGTCTTTTGATCTCTCCAGATGAAGCTCAGCATGTTTCCCTCATGTGAACATTGCATTGTTCTCATTTTGCAGGTTAGTCTTTTGGTTACATCCCATGTATCAGCTACATTGTGGTTCAGTTACCTTTTGATAAAACTTCAGATGAAATCGATTAGGGGTAAACATTTCACGAATATATATATATATATATATATATATATATAGAGAGAGAGAGAGAGAGAGAGGGAGGGAGAAAGAGAGAGGGGGAGAGTGAGAAAGAGAAAGAGACACACAGACAGTGTTTTTTTTAGTAAAGATAATCTCATAGAAATTCAAACATATCTGTGTTTCTTTCACATTTTGTTGGCCAATGATCGCTAAAAGAGACTTGATTTTCACATTATAAGCGTGAATACTGTAGGGAAACGTACAAAGAAATCAATTTAGTATTGAGTTGCATAATATATTGATCAGACCCACAAAAAATCTACGTAGGGATTTTAAAAAAGCTCACTTTTAGTGATAATAAAGAGTAAACGTTGAAATTTCAATCCCTCTAACTCCATTGTTTTTGGGCCTGAACGCACGATACTTGCATATATTACACTTAGAGGTTGCTCACCAACATAGTATCAAATAACAAATCGATGATTGAAAAATAACTGATAACAGAAGCCGCGAGAATCTGTTGTCTGGTCAGTGATCTTGAGTTTCAACGTCAGGGATTGTAAACTTGAAAGCCTAAGAATCGGAATTGTTGTTGAGTTTAAAAAAAAATCTAATATGTATTTGCTAAGAACCAATGAACTCATTTAAAACATTCTTTGCGGCAAAATAAAATCTCATCGGAATATTTCTAGAAGTCTAACGCTGTCTATCTATTACAGGTTGCAAGAAACAATCTTGGTCTGAATATTGTCTCCCAAAATCTATCTATCCATCCATCTATCTATCTATCTTTCTATCCGTTTTATCACTGGGGCCACAATCACCAACCTAATTCAACAACAAGAATGTTAGCAATGTATAATTCCTTTGTCATTCGGATGTTTTTGTTGTGTCATCGCTACCGGACACCTCATTTGGCCTATAACCATACAAATTCACATTATTTCTGTAAATACCTTCTAAAAACGTATTTCATTATCTTGTTTTTGAAAGCAGACCTTGCTGTACTGAAAGCTTGCGAATCTTCTTCTTTTAATGACCTCGCAGAAACTCTCTGTCCTCGGTTGATGTAGTGGTCTACATTCTCCAGCTCTGCATTCTGGAATTCGTCGTTTCTTTGTCCCCAACATGTTTGTTGTACAAGCCATTTGCTTTGCTGAAGTTCATGTAGAGGCCAACTTTTTGCTTGCTTCAATCAGTTTGTCTAACATTATTTGGAGGCTGTGAAAATTCTTAGCAAAGAGGACGATGTAGTCAGCAAGTCTGAGGTTACTTGGGTATTCACCGTCTATCCTTATTCCTTGGTGTTCTCATTCTGTTTCGGGATATCATCTCAAGTCAGACTGTGAAAGGCTTTGAAGAGCTGTTATCACCTTGTATCACTCCCTTTTATAGTTGAAAGAGCTCAGGGTCTTTATGTAGCCTGATGAAGGAACTGCTGTGTCGATAGATGCGCTGCAGTAATGTGACTTATATGGGGTCTATATCTTGTGTTATTGCGTGAATGAGTTTTGGGATTTCCCCTCAATCGAAGGCCTTTTTTAAAGTCAACAAATGCTACCACTAGTGGCATTCTATATTCTGCTGCTTCCACTTTGTTGGTTAACTAAATGGAGATGGTCTACTGTTGAGTAGCTAAGGGTCTTTCCTTTGTTTATTTGATGGCTTGCTTCACTTCCTGCAGAGTAACTTCTATGAAATCCTCGAATTGATTAATCTCAGCTCGTATTTCCTGTTCATTTTCCTGCGTTCTTGTTTTGTGGAGTTGATTTTTTTGTAAAATTCCTGGGCACGTTCGACAATTCGGTTCCAATCCGTTGTCAAGTCTCCATTTGCTTCGAGCACACTATTCATAAGCTTTTCCCCTGTACTGAGAGACTTTCCAATTGTTTTGGCTCCCTTACCTTTTTCAAGAACCAAAATATCCTTGACGGTTTTGCATTCGTCGGCTAAGATGTAGTCTATACCGTTCTTGATTTCATAATTAGGGCTCCTTCAAGTCCACTTTCTATTGGCTTTGTTTCCAAAGGAGGTATTTATGATTTTGAACCCGTTTACTATTGAAAATATTACAAGATTCTCTGCTCCTAATTCAGATTTTCTCTCACCCTTTCTCTCTCTCTCTCACTCTCTCTCTCTCTCTCTCTCTCTATATATATATATATATATATATATATGTATATATATAAACTGCATTTACTTTGACTGCAACAACAATAAAAGTTCATTTTTATGTTTCCACCAACGAGAAGTTGGAAGCCAGCGTGATCAAAGCTTAAATGTATCGTCCATTTTGTTGCCGTCGGTGGCATTGTGCGATATAACAATATACATACTTCTTGTAAAGCTATTTTCTTATCGAAATCGTTCTGTCATTGTTCACGACGTCTTTCCTGATTACTCAGATGGGGAAAATTCTTATACATGCAATATTGCACGTGACCAACGCCTTTTGGTAGCATACCGTATCAGGGTGATCAATCAACGGATGTGATCAATGAATAACTTACTCATTTCACATTTTGTTGGTCAGTGATCAGGTAAAAAAATCTGAATTTTTCATAAAAACTCCAAACATACATAGATACTGTCTGACGCGAAAAAGTTTGAATTTTCACCCCCCCCCCAAACAACAAAAACAAAAAACAAAGGTAAATACTGTCTAACACAAACAAAGGGATCATTTTGGCATAAATTTACATCGTAAATTGAACAACCTCACTGACACCTAAGGGCAGTGTGGATCTTCAAAAAACAAAATAAATTCTAACTTATTTAAAATCAGAAGTATACGTTGGAATTTCCAATTCTCTGGATCAACTGCTGCGGTCTCTTCGCTGTGTATATGCATACTAGCTATGACAGAAATAACGGGCTCAGCACACCAAGCAGATTTTTTTGCTTCACAGCAAATAAACAAACCATACATATGACACAGAGCAATTTTCGTTTCATAACTGGAAATTTTGGCGTCAGGAAATATAACTAAAACCAAATTAAACAAAATCTTGAAGAATAGTGGCATATTTTTCCAGGGCAGGTAGATGAAAATAGTATGGAATCCCTGAATGCTGGGGAAAGATTATAGGATCACCTTGTAATTCGTATTTCTAAAATAAATACCATCACAAGCGTAAGAGTCGAAGGGAGAACTCATAGACATTATTGAACTGGTTGACTTGTTGTTTGACCGTGCTAATTGAAAGGAAACATGGATTCAACAAAACAGCTCCTAATTTGAACAGCAGGAAGAATTATACTACTCCTTAGCGAAAGAAATCCAACATGTGGCAAAAGACGTTGGTTGTTTATAATCAGCTGAGTCTAAAATGTGGTGCAAGTATAAACAAAACAGTAATATTACATAGGAAAACATTCAGATGGACCACTGAAAACGTCTAGGCATCAGGAAACTCAAAGCAATATGCTCTGAAAATATGAAATAAACAACAAAACGAATGAAATGTATCCATCTCTTTCGCCTTGCAGACAAATGGGCAAGCTTGCAGGGTAAGTTTCCAAAGGCTTGCACTTACTTGAGGAAGGCGTATGTTCCACTACAGATCTCAAATCTGATGCAAATAGACGTCAAGAAAATGAATCTTGCACTGTTTTTCTCACTGGTGAACTCACCCTTGATTAGATGAGATCAATTTTTGTCGGAATGTTGATAGTGTGTCCTGATTCTAAACATGACTTCCGCTTGGTCAACTGACCAGAAAGGGTACCACTACACTGTTCTCATACTTATTTATATTTTTCCCCTTTATTAGCCTACCTTTCAAACATAAAAGTGGACAGCATACAAATATTTTCCTGACGATTGCGCTCGAAAAAATAACCCTTACTATTTACAAAATCCAAATGGAGAAAAAAATTCGTTCAAGGCCCTCAAAATCATGTCCTATGAAAATGATACAAAACTATTAGAATAGACGAACAACAAATTGACGTTCAAGCTGATACACAAAACCTGAGCTGGCATAATTCGAAGCTCTTTAGAGACGGGAAACAGCGTTCGCGTGCTCTTACACCAGGAAGAAAAGACTGTGTCCTTCTATTTCTGCTTTATAAATATCTTGTTTTGGCTGAAGTTTAGAATCAATGCGAATAGAAATAAACGGCGATGTTAACCATGTCAAAAATACTGTCCCCACATTTTCAGCCACGTTTTAAAAATTGAGATCGAATAGCTATGGGCAAAAATATGAGCTGGACAAAGCTCTGATCTATCAAACTATCTGTTAGTTTATCTATCCATCTATCTATCTATCTATCTATCTATCTATCTATCTCAGTCTGCTCATTATACTCATAATAATAGCTTTTTTCCCTTTTTGTTCCTAGATACTGTGATATCTTACGATTGATCAAGTCGGAGAAGTGTTGAAAATGGTTATTATCCCCTTCAAGCTTAGCTTTTGTATTCAACTCATTCATCATCATCATCATCATCATCATTAGTCTTTTAACGTCCGTCGTTGGACATAGACCTTCCCAAGGATTCAGCATAATTCTCTATCACGGAGCCAGTATTTCCTGAATTAGTCTAGTTCATCTCTCCATCTTGTATTTTGTCGGCCTCGGTTTCTTATGTGATCTCTGGGGATCCATGTTGTGAGTCGTGATGTCCATCAGTTGTCTGCCATTCTTGCAACATGACCAGCCCATTACGATTTGAGTTTTCTAAAGGATTCTATGATGACTTTAACCCCTGTTTTCTTTGTAATATATTGGGCTGTCTTGTGATCTTTCCATGTAAGTTTGGGTATGATTCTCTCATGTCCACGTTTCATGCTTCTCAGTTTGCAGGCCTGTCTCTTGGTTAGGTTCCATGTTTCAGCTCCATAAGTGACCATCGGGAGAATGCACTGTTTGTACACACTTTTTTTTTTTATTGGGATCGTCTGTTTCTTGAAAGTTGAGCTTGCGCTGCCAAAGGCTTACCATCCGAGAGTGATTCTTCGCTTGATATTCTCCTGTTTTGCGGGTCTCATGGAGAGTAATTAGCTCATTGATAATTCGTAATTTACCCATGTTGCCCCAGAAAACCTACTTGAAAGCTGTCCCAAAAGCAAAGATAGCAGGGAACTTGGTGAAACTGCCCCTGAGACCCATATCTTAGACATCAGAAAATGACACTCACTAACTACGGACGAAAATCCCGTTGTACGGTATCATAAAAAATGGTCTTTTATTTTAAGTCATAGAGCTCAAATATGGAACCTAACCAGAAGACTGATCCTCAGTCCGAGACCCATACAACGTGCACATGAGAGAATCATGCCCAACCTCACATGGTGAGATTATGAGTAATCACCGTATATTAGAGAAAAAACAGTAGTCTGTGATAACAAAGAAACGATTAGAAAAACTCAAATGGCAATGGGCTGGACATTTTACAAGAATGACAGACAACCCACAGGACATCACGACTTACTGCATGGATATCCAGAGATCACATGCAATATTTTTTGCTACCGAGTGTTCAATGGCACAAGGAACTAGACACGCTCAGAAAGTACTGGCCCCATGAAAGAGAGGTCCGGCGAATCTTGAAGGATGTTTATGTCCAACAGCAGACGTGTAAAGGCTGCCGTTGCTGCTGTTGATGTCTTATCTATGGAAGTAAGGTCATGTTAGGCCATTCCATATCATTTTAAGGCATGCTATGTCATGAAATATCATGTTATTCATAATATGCCGTTTTACGTTGTATTATGTCATCTTATCTATTGAAATCTCATGCCATCAAGTCATTTTGAAAAGCATTTTAATATTTTTAATTGGCATGCAATGACGTCGCCTTTTCCCTCCGATTATGTACAAACCTGAATCTTGAAAATCGACTTCTGTCAAATATTTGTGCAAGTATATATTAATCTACATTCACTTCTTAGTTTTTTTTTCTCTGATGAATAATGTAACTCTCTTTTAAATGAATAAAAAAATCAAATTACCCCATTATACGCTTGCATGTAGATAAATTTCAAATTATCCCCCTCTGGTCACAAAAGCAATTCTGGCAGTTATGATACTTATTTCCTGTGCATTAAACATATAAGCAATTGGAGGGTAATAATCGCTGCCAAGGAAAAGAACTTGCATTGCACAGTATTGTTCATCTATCTATCCATCCATCCATCTATCTATCTATCTATCTATCTGTGTGTCTGTCTGTCTGTCTGTCTATCTATCTATCTATCTATCTTATTCTATGAATAACTATTTATCTTTTGAATCACTGTAGCCATCAAAGGTTTCTATTTTTTCTACTTATGCTTGTGTCCAAATGCTTATGTGAGTATGTGTAGCTTGTATGATCCAGTACTCCTGGCTATACCGTTTTGTCTACAGACTTGACATCAGTAAACTACGGTAGTACTGATGCCAATTCTTGAAAAAACAAACAAACAAACGCCCCAGTGATTTTTTGGCCTTAATTTTGACGGGTTTATTAACAATCCCTAGATTCTACAGAATCTCGATATTTTATATCCTTATTTAACAAAAATTTAGATGTTTTCCTGTGGACAATTTTCCAGAATCCAGATGTGTCTAAAGTTTTGAACTTTATTTCAGATGTTTTCCAGTTGGGAAACTCCAGTGATGTCATCAATTCAATTTATTCTGATCATATTTACTCTCCAATAGGATTCTTTTTTCATGACTTCAAATTTTGACGCAACAGTTGTTCAATTATTGACTTTGATGCGTAGTCTATCTATCTATCCATGTATGTATGTATGTATGTATGTATGTATGTGTGTATCTATCTATCTATCTATCTATCTATCTATCTATCTATCTATCTATCTATCTATCTATCAGCTGTCCTTTGTTCTCTGTACAGAAGTTGATTTCAGATATTTCTTCCGCATTGACGGTCATAATTCGATGAAATAATCTTTTAGAGCCGTTTTCAGTTTCCCAATCGATCTTGGGCGATGAGGCAAAATTCCATTCTGTCTACCCCCAAGCGAATTGTCTACACTTGAAGAGTGGACACGTCACATTTGATCCATGCCCCATCAATCGCCCGTTCAGTTATTCATTCAAAAATTCAGAAATCAAAATATGCCAGAGGCTGGGGTTCTTGAAAAACTGCCGACGCGCTAAGCCTTCGAGCAGTTGTGGAGCGATCATCCCATATGGCCTTATGACATCTTTGAAACTAGTTGAGAGTATTAAACCAATGCATCCTCACATGGAGCTAAAATGCGGAATCTAACCAAGAGACTGACCCTCAAACTGAACCATGCAACGTACATATGAAAGAATCTTGCTCTACCTCACATGGAGAGATCACAAGACAGCACAATATATTTGGAGGAAAAAGATGAGACAGCAAAGAATCCATTAGATAATACAAATGGCAATGCGCTTGTTGTATAATAAGGATGGCAGATAACTGCTGGACATCACAATTCTCAACATGGAACCCCCAGAGATCACATGGGTAATTGAGGCCGGCAGAATACAAGATGGAGAGACAAACTAGACGAATTCAGAAAGTTTTGGCTCTGCAACGCCCATGATAGACGTCTTGCTGATCGTGGGGAACGACCACGTCCATCGATGGACGTTAAAAGGCGGAAATCTTGGTACCCCCTGCCTCAGAGCAGGCAGTCCTGCGTTTCCATTTTTAGAACAACACCGGAAATGAGCAATTTTTCATCTTCATCATCAGTCTTCTAGCATCCATCGTTGAACATTGACTTTGTCCAGGATACGTCAGACCTCTCTACCATGGGCGTCGTGAGCCAATTCTTTCCGAACTTGTCTGCTTCGTCTCACCATCTTATAGATAAATTATAGACATATTATACTGGGAAGGTTTGAATCACACTGATGAGAACGTAACAAGGACCCACGAGCACACACACACACACACACACACACACACACACACACACACACACATATATATATATATATATATATATATATTTATTTATAAGATTCGCTGGTGAGGTTTCAATGACGTTGGAAGTAGTGTCCAATGATAGCGCTCTCAATAAGAATAGACGGAGGGGTGCTGGAAGAGGTTGACGAATACGTTTACTTAGGTCAGGTGATTAAGTAAAAGAACGGCCTTAGAAGCGAAATAGACGCATAACGATCAGTTATTTGCACCTCACACACATTTACAGCTATATACATATTCTAATCACAATTCTATAAAGAGCAAATGATATTCACTGGATGATTTTCATGTTAAATAAGATGCATTCTGTTTGTTTCTGTTCTGAGTCATATATCCTAGCCCCCTGCTCTTCTAACGAAGTAAATCTTTGTCGAATAACTACATGGCTAGGATAAGTATCATCCGTTGTCTTATACAATAACATAATCTGTTATCCGGTATAGTGAAAACCAAGAAGCTCTAAGTAACTGACTATTTTCTCATGGAAAGATAACCAGTGTTGGTCTTTTTTTTTATTTTGAATAAAAAGAACTTATCTTTTAGTACCCGACGATAAAAAATATGCCAGTAATTTCATGGTTTTGTCTTTATCTCATTTAATTTACTCTTGAACGTATTAACTGTAATATCATGCATCGTCTTAATTTACCCCGATAAGTGTGAACAATTTCCCATAACCACTGCAGATACATTGCTATCCCCCAACAATTGACTTAATTGTCTACCCGTACTATCATCCTGAAATCGGAAAAATTCCGAAACCCGTCAAATGTCCGGTCCCAAGTCATAAGAGTCAATGTGCCAGTATAAACCACATCACTACATTGTACCAAAAATTACTACAAACTACAGAATAAAGAACAATGAATTGTAAAATATATGGAATCGCCTGTGTTAACCGTGCTGTTATGAATGAGTTGGCATTGTCGGTATATTTTTTACTATTTGGTGGTTGCCCTAGTTACTTTTAGAAGGGACCATGTTTATTTATCTAGGATCATTTTTAATTCTTTAATACTTTTTTGTCAAACTCCAGTTCAAGTAGAAGTTGACTTTGTATCCCCTGCAACAGCAGCAACAACAACAACAACAATTCTCAACGAATTCAGGTCAGTAAACTCCTCTCTGTTTGTATATCCGGTCAAGTCAAACCAAACCAATAAATAAAACCAACATTTCCCTATCTTGATTTGAATCACGACCAAGTGATTGCTAGGTGACTCTCTTACCAACTGAGCCAAACTTTATTGATGATATGTACAAAACTTGCAGTAATCATCTTTACTTGGAATTGAAGTAGGTGTCGATTTTGACACTGTAGCTGCCAGGCTTGAATCGGCCTACTTAACCGTTGTTTGGCATAGGTCTTCTTTCAAGTAAGTGTAAGACATCGAGATTGAGATTGACTTTACTGTTGATACGTGGATACATGCCTTTCCCAGGGGAGGAGTGAACGCAAATTGTCTCAGCCAGAGTTTAAGCTCACCGATATCACACTCCGTAACGTTAGGCACTCGGTCACTCACACCTCCCTGCATTGATATATCATCATCATCATCATCATCCTTTGAGCGTTCGTTGATGGACATAGATCTCAAATAAAATTCGTCAGACCTCTCTCACATGGGCATCGTAGAGCCAATACTTTGTGGACTTCTTTGGACTTCACCATTTTATTTTTTGCCGGTCACATAATTATATGATATAAATGACTCTTATTTTTTATTTAATGTACTGTACCATCTTGTAATGTTCAGAATGATTCTAACCCCCTTTAATGGTACAGAGCATTGACAGATTCTACGACTCAACAAACTGCAAGTGCTGGAGACTTTTGATAATCTTTATTATTACCCCTCCAAACGATTCATCTCCCTATGAGCAGTGAATTAATCTTATCTTTGAGATAATCTCTCTGGTTGGAATAGGAGGCTACTTGAATCATAATTTCGGGAGGGTTGGCCTCTATAACAGCCTTCACATTAATAAGCTCAGACGAATTCCCCCTATATAATCCAGTTCACTTGATACGCCTATTATAACCGGATGGATTTTGAAAATTCAGTTAGCGTGTTTCAGGGGAGCTGGATAACCAAATCGTACTCTACTGACACCGCACGGACGACCATTGGCTCATCGTAATTTCTATCTAATGTTCGATTTTTTACCTGATCTGTCTTTTGCCTTAAACTAAGCCAATATACATTTCAGAAAGAATACTATAGACTAGGAAGACAGAGTATGTGCTTATCCACAAGTTCATACTTAGGAGCGTTACTGCATGTATGATTAGTATATATCTAAGATAGTCATTTTGGTTTATATACATGTAAGATATATAGAAATACTATGAATTTTTTTGGATTATGTATATGTACACATATGTGTATCTATACAAAACAATGAATAAACACGCACACACACACGCACACGAACACACTCATATATATATATATATATATATATATATATATATATATATATATATATATGATTGGATGGATAGGTTATATCCAACATGATAGTGAAATTCTTCATAGACAATGGAAAAAACATAGATTAGGTGAATAGGTATTTATCCACAGAACTTTTTCAGGGTGAAAGCCTACATCCATATCGCTGATTATGCCAGCTCCATTCTGCGAAACATCTATTGATTAATACCTATTCACATAATCTGTGATTTCTTCATCATCTATACAAATTTTGAATATATATATATATATATATATATATATATATATATATATATATATATAATGAGTATAATCGTTTCTTAATGACCCATTAGAGAACGTTCCAATAATAAAATGAAAGAAAGAATTGAAAATCTCTTCAAAGTGGAACAGAATGTGCAATCTGTAATTAGCCACCGGATATATATATATATATATATATATATATATATATATATATATATATATATATATATATATATATATATATATATGTATATATATATATATGTATATATATATATATATATATATATATATATATATATATATATATATATATATATATATATGTATGAACAAAAAATATACATTGTTGAAAATAACAGACGCAGTTTGTCATTTTAAATTTTCGTTAATCTTTTTGATACGTTTCAAACCTGGTAGTTCATTGATCATTATCAAGTAAATATGATAAAGATATTATTATTTCTTTTTATAATAATTTCATTTACTTACATTTTACGAGTTGATTTCAGTTACACATCTAAATACATTTATGAATAATCATGCTAGGTAACAAGCAACTCTTGAAATACATATATTTCAAACATTTCTTTTAAAATGAATTTTTAAAAAATCCATATGAACTGTGAATCATTTTTTCATAATTTATAGTTGTTTATAATGATGAATTTAATTTTTCAAAGTTTCATATCCAAATAACAGCTTCCTTTTATGATTTATTTTATATAGAATCAAATTAAATCTACTGCTCATCAAAGAAAATTTCGTTGGTACCGTGTTATTGACCGGCACGAGAAGGCCTTTCTAACTGCCGCTAATGAACCGAAATTCTTTCGATCTTTCTCCCAAATTATTGTGCTCGCGTCAGAAGGGGTTATCCAAAATGTATAAATACAATCTTCATTACCGATCACCGTGTCCGAATGATAGTGTGATCCCCTGTAATTCGGTAGGCAATGATTCAATACATTGCCCAGTGATACCAAGGACTTTGAAAGTGGTATTCAATGCTTCTCCGCAATGAAGAACAATGATTGAAGAACTTCTCGAAACTAAAAGGTTACGGCAAATCTCGTTGGGTTCACCATTTCCCGTCAGTCAAGCGTGTCAGCATTTAGGTGGGTAAGCGTTGGAAATTTCCAGGTGCTAGAAACATACCGAAGCTCCAACAGGCCTGGCAAGCCGGAAGTGGTTCTTACGAGGAGGTTCTTGTGTCTACCTCAGACCACAACACCCTCAATGATGGCAGAAGCAGTGGATGATTCTACTTACACGTTTTCATTCATAAGGTTGAATTTTTTAAGATTATAATCGGCTATGTGAGCTATGCCAAACTGCTGGAGGTGGAAATTTTTAACACTTAAGATTATAAGAGTCAAATGAGTACAATTTTTTTTCTTTTTCGACTCTAATATTACATCGTGAATGTACCTAATTAAATTTCAAGGAAGAACCACAGCTGGTATTAACAATTGATGAATGCGTTCATTTTTTACGAACACTTTCCACTCGATGGATTGCACAGTCGTCTTTTGAAGTTTTCGAGAGGGTCATAGTTTATATGAATAAAATCAAAATATGTTATGAATTAAAAATACACTCAAGCTATTTGTTTGTCACTCAATAGAAACCACTATGTTACAACGTCTTTTGGCAGTATGCTGTGTTAAGGTGATCAATTAAAGAATTGGGAAAAAGGTCTGATCAATGAATAAGTAACTTCTCTCACATTTTGTCGGGGAGTAACCGCTAAAAAGTGGAATTTTCGAAAAAGCAATCATGAATGCCACCGGGTACAAACTGAAGGAAGAATTTAGCATAAAATTACATTGAAATTTGAAAAAAAACTTCGTTAAGTAGCAATTTTCAAAGATCAACAGGAAACCTGCTCCAAATAATGAGTCAATATTTACATTTTCAGCCCGCTAGATCCATCTAAGCGGTCTGAACGTGCAACATACACATAGAAAGTCATCTAGTCAGCTAGACGGACAGTTCTACTGAAAAACTTACGGTTTCTAATGAATTCTACATTCATGAATGCACCTCTACATAAAGATCAGGAAAAAAAGATTTTAATGTCAGTTTGAGTCTGACTGGAAAAGTTCCAACACGTTGAGGAAAAACTCCAACACTTGAAATAAGCATTACTCATTTTCATGTTGACCTAATGAATTTTGCTTCTTCAGGTAGAAACTAACCAAATAACTAAAGAATAAATCGAATTTATATATATATATATATATATATATATATATATATATATATATATATGTAAAATTTTAACACTGTCATATTCAGCAGATGCATGGCAAAAGCATGAATAAGTGGTAGAAAAAGTTTTAAATTTGTTTATTTTAAGTTTTTATTGTTGAAATAATCCCGGAAAGAATTTCCAACTGGCAACTCCCAAAGGAAAATTCGCCAGAAAAAATGTTTAAATGTATCAATAGCTACGCATGAATTGATAGAATAAATTTGAAAATGTTGTTCCAGGAAAGAGACAAAGAAAAGCCTGTGAAAAGTGCTGTAAATTACGAGCATGATGATTTGAGACCAAACCATGTTTAAAAATGCACTATTCTTACAATAGTTTCAGTGCAAAATAATTGGAGTCTTATATAAATTTATGAGTTGGTATATTCATGTGCGCATGTGTGTATGAGCGTGTGTGTGTATATGTATGTCTGCCAGAGTACTTATTTATTCAGACTTATGAATCAGTCGGAATGTTGTAGCAGCAATGATAGCAACAAAAAGCACGTGTTGGTCGAAATGTTGTAGCAACACCAAAAACAGAACGTCAGACATCAGTGCTCGGTCTTGCATCTCTCAAAGCGTAGGGGAAGTGGTACCTTGGGGACGAATCTCCTGGTCTGAAATTATGCTTGAATCCACTAAAATACCTATCACATATGTCATGGCCATGAGAGATATCTTATCTAACTTTCACACACCCTCAAGGGTGCGTGCACACGTGCACAAACACATAGACATGAAAGTAATACACAGAAACGCATCCACACACACGCAAACAAACACCCACGAATACATTTTTGATAATCATTTTTTTCTCTTGTATATTGATACCAGGATGATTGAACTTCTAGTTTGAAAAAAAAACTTCATAAAACTTCCTATAATACACATGCACACACGCACACACGCACGCGCGCACACCCATAAGTATATATATATATATATATATATATATATATATATGTGAGCACAAATTGTTGAAAATAACTAACAAACTCTGTTCATCTAATCTATTTCCTAATCTTCTAGTTTGCATAGAAACCTTTCATTGATGTCATCGATTTTTCAAACGTCCCAATGCTGGTGGTTCGAGAAATTCCGACCATCATTGGTAATTATATATATGTATATATATATCAGTGGTGTCCAAAGACCTTTTGAGTTTGGCCATGCAAAAAGTATTCATGGATTCTACTGAATCATTCATTAAATTGAATTATAAATTTGTGTTTGTAACATGGCTGTGGGGATCGTTGTTCAATACAAGAATGTAGTTGTACTCACAAGATTTCTATGCAATTTCCCAGCGTAATTACATAATTTTACTAAAATTCCGACATTTTCGAGGTTTTGGTAGTCGTGTCAAAAAGATAAGAAACTCGATTTTCAAAAAAAAATTCAAAAATAGAATTTAGTTCAGAGAAAATCGATTCAAAGGAAATTATAATGATAAATTGACTGGATTATGCGAAGATATTACTTATTTATTTCTGGAAATAAAGTGAAAAACCATTTTTAAAGAAGAGAAACAAAAAAAAGATACATCTGATAGTTATGGATCTGATTCACTTAGAAACAGTTACATCTAATACATTTTTGAATTTGAAAAAAAGATAGGATAGGGAAACGAATTAACTCCCTTGAGTTACCTCCTAATTCCGAAAAATACCGTTGGAGTTTTACCACCAGATCCCTTACATCAAAGCTGCTATACAATGTGATACCGAGCCTACCTTAGTTTTTCCCTTTTCTTTTCTATGGAACGGGCCAAACGAAGTTTTGTGCTCTTGTAAATAAAAAGGTAAATCTTTCGAAGTGTGCAGACAAAAGACTCTTCCTGGAATTATACCTCCTTTTGATACGCTTTATTCATTACTTACAAAAATACTGTAGAACTGAAAAGAAAGAAAAAAACTCTTTTCTTCTTATTTCACTGAAGCATACAAGATAAAATTGTTCTTTGAGGCCCTACATTGACAGTCAGAATATACTCGGAATCTGCATTATGACCAGGGATGGAAATAGGTTTTCAGAGCTACATGTACAATGATGTTGCACTCGGTGATATATGGAAATACAAAAGACTTAAAAACTGAAAATATGTGTAACCACACTCCCTTATCTTGATTGCATACTCTGCACAAATTTTTTCATGACATTATGAAGAAAAAGTCACCGGGAGACTATTGCTGAATCGGAAAAATCATCGACCTACTACGGTCAAATTCTTTCTAGTGTTTAACGGAGTTAACAGATTATTAAGCTTCTCCTGTTTCCCGAACTCACCAATTTCGAAAGTTTTGTTTCCTAAAATCATACAAAGTGAGTTACGAACAATGGTACTTTAAATCATTCGTAGAATTGCTGAATTACGCAAACAAAACTACAAATAGTACAGACATATCTGCTAGCTATCACAGACTGTAATAACAGCTTTGTTCCTTCAAACAGTCGGAAAACTACTTATTCATGTGAATGTTGTTATGAAACCCTTCATTATTATTGCTCCTTTTATTATATCGTACATAACTTACACACGAGCAAGAACCTTACACCCACAAAGGTTTATATTTCTTAAGACTTACATAATTAGAATCAAAGGCTACTATACAATTTATAGATTTAATCTAATTATTCCGAGTCAGACCTTAGGCATAATAGTTATTAAATGAATTATGTTCTTTTGTAGAGAAGGCAAAACGATTATTGAAAAGTTGCAAAACAGTCTGCCACCATTAATCAAACGTGCCAATCTCTCACTGTCTCATTCTCTTTCTGCGTCCGTCTGTCAGTCACTTTCTGTCTGTTCGTCTGTGTGTGTGTGTGTGTGTCTCTCTCTCTCTCTCTCTTTATATATATATATATATATATATATATATATATATATATATATATATATATATATGTAAACCCTTGTTTTAAACGATTAGTATGGGCAGACGTTGATTGCATCATCATAATCATCAGTCTTTTAATGTCCACCGTTGTACATAGACCTTCCCCAGGATCCGCTACAATTCTCTATCTTGGGCGTCGCTTAGCCAGTATTTTCTGAATTAGTCTAGTTCATCTCTCCATCTTGTATTTAGTAGACCTCAGTTTCGCATGTGGTTTCAGGGGATCCATGTTGTGAATCGTGATGTTCATTGGTTGTCTTTCATTATCGCAACGTGATCAGCCGTTTAATCGAATGTTACTCGAGAAGGGTCAGATTCCTTCTTTTTACTCTTGTTGTATTCAAATTCAAATATTTCTAGGCAAAAGTAGCTTTGATACAATGCAGAATATGGATTTATTGAATTATGATATAAATAACTCATGACTGCGTTAGGGTCACTAAAATCTTTAAAAAAAATTTTTCCATACCATTCCATTCTAATACTTCCAGTCCCATTTCAACTTCTTCATTTGTAGTTCCTGCGAATTGGATTTGCAAACTTTAACAAAATAAGTAGCCGTTCGTTGAGCTTTAGGAGTGGAAAATTTATTCATTATCATTTTTAGCGTACGTCACTGTTTCCCTGTTCTTCATGCATGAGTCTGTGGTTTTTAGTGTCTGTTATTGGCCATCCATTGCTGTTACATACGAAAAAAAAGAAGGTTAAAACTTAATAGTAAGAGCTTGGCTACAGAAAGACATAAAGAAACGTCACCAGCCTAACGGTTCATCTACCACTAGCTTTAAAAGAAAGTGAGGGAAATAGACAGAAAAAGTGTACTCAGCCTAATGATTAATCCACCTGTGGCCTCGAAAGCAAGGCAGAAATTAATGAAGGAAAAGCCTAATCAACCTGATTGTTAATCCGCCACTGACTTCGAAAGCAAAAAAAACAAAAACAAAAAAAAAAAACAAAAGAAAAGTGTCACCCTGGATGGATCTATTGGTTATAAACCAAACGCCCCTAACCACTGAGCAACAGATGTGTTGATTAGAAATGAAACTTAATTTTATTTATACATACTATTATGGTTTGGTTTGTTTACGTGATGTATTTATTAGTTTTCATCAAGAAGAAAACAAAATATTTATGCACTTCATTATCATTCAATAATCATCATTATTAGTCTTTTAGCGACTGTCATTAGTCATAGACCTTCCCCAGGACCCGCCACACCTCTCTATCATGGTTGTCAGGGAGCCAATGCTTTCCAAATTC
Source organism: Thysanoteuthis rhombus (assembly GCA_963457665.1). NCBI lineage: Eukaryota > Metazoa > Mollusca > Cephalopoda > Oegopsida > Thysanoteuthidae > Thysanoteuthis > Thysanoteuthis major. The sequence continues at coordinate 30,133,799 of OY735227.1, forward strand.
ATCTTGTTCGTCTCTTTATCTTGTTTTCTGCCGGCCTCAGTTGTGCATGTTGTAAATCGTGATGTCAATCGTTTGACTACAATTCTTACTACACGGCCATTTGAGTTTTGTAATGGATTCTATGATGTCTCAGACTCCTAGTGTTCTCTCCCTGAGTTATTGCACTGTCTCATTATCTCTTGATGTGAGGGAGAGTACGATTCTTTGATGTGCACGTTGCATGCTTCTCAGTTTGCCAGTCAGTCTCTTGGTTAGGTTCCATGTTTCAGCTCCATAAATAACTATCGGGAGGATGCATTAGTTGGACACCTTCTTTTTAGGATTAATGGAATTTCCTTGTTCTCGAAGGTTGAGCTTGCTCTGTCAAAGGCTTGCCATCCGAGAGTGATTATTCGTTTGATTTCTTCCCCTTTCGAGGTTTTCATAGAGATTCGTTGCCCTTGGTAGACGTAAGTGTATACTTTCTCCAGTTTTGCTTGTTGTGTAACAGATAATCAAGGTTGTTTCTTTGGAAATGGTTTTCGTGATAGTGATTTTCTTAAATTGAATAATTAGATAAGGGAACTACGGTGAAAAGCAAATGAGATACAGAACTTTGAAAAATCTTTTAAAACAAAACAGCGGTCATTTAAATAAAAACAAAACAAAATTTATTGAATGAACAACGATCCTTGCCTTCACAACGTTTGTTTTTTTACCAATGGCAATAGATTCCAACACGGCGTCATCAATCTATCAGAGTTTTTTTTTACCGACTCTTTAAATTCAATGCTGAAATCTTAACATCTTCAATTTCAACATCTAATTAAACGCGATAACAAAGTCAACTCTGTGAAAATTTGACAACAAGTCGGTTAAGTTTGAAAACAGAAAGGGTCAATTTCTGAAGTGCCGAAAATGTTTATAGCAAAAGACATGTTTTTCAATCAACTTTACTTTCCGTTCCATATACAAGTTTATACATCTTCTTTCAAATTTTATGATAAGTGACGCCATTTTGACTTGTGTTGGTTGCAAAATTATTCAATGAATTAAGTTAACATTCAAACATTGCAAATGACTACAATCTAAGTCAGGGCAAAGTGAGAGCGTTCCCAGTCTTTTGAAGTTTTATATCCTAAATTGATTCAAATGTAATCCGAAGATATGTTGTTGTCTATGGAAATTATCTAAGAAATTATCCAAATATGAGCCGAACCTCCGTAAAAATAGCTGAAAATAAGTGCCCCCCCCTATGCTTAAGAGTTACATTGAGACCATCCTCTAATAAAACCTTTAAAATATCATTTTAATTGAAACTAACAAATTTTCGGGCAGATCTAGAGTCTTGTGAACTTGAGGAACTTAGAACTGAAAGAGAAAATATTGTCCAAAAAAAACCGCAAGGTTAAAAAAATAAGATAAAACAGATCTTGACAAAAAATGTAAACCCTACCAATATATATGTATATATATATATTTTTGTGTCATCCACAGACAGCTGTTTCGTTGTATTACAACTCTTTGGTGTGGCTATAGACAATCCATTATCCCATCCAGTACCACGAGGCAGGATTAAAACCTTCGCTTCAGAGGCTGATATCCTACCTCTGAGCCCCAGAACTGGACGGTCAGTGAGACTGAATTTAAGTGATATATTAATTATAAGTTAAATTCCCCGTCCACCAGAGTGTTCTATTACTATGGAAGAGCATTGTATAAGCTTACAATGGACGAGTTACATCACTTAAAGAATGCTCAACCCTGAAAGGAGGAGCGTTATATATATATATATATATATATATGGTACAGCTTTAAAGTCGTAAAAAATATTTTATGTTTTATATTTCATATAAGTGGGTGAAATTGTCAGACCTACTACGACTCATAAAAAGGTGATCCCTATGTATAGGGCGTTTAAGGTCACAGGAGTGGAGGCTGATGGAATACCTGGAACGTCCCGAATAGAAATATTCGTATTTCGTTTATTGATTATTGTGCTGTTTGCCTTTTCTTTTAGTTTATAAAGTTAACTAAAAAAAAAAAAATGATTTCTCTAAGAAAGATTCTCAGTTATTTTAGATTTAGACTTAGTGCCAGCTAAATTAATCCTATTGAATACCATGCAACGTGCACAGGAGAGGATCATGCTCAACTTCACATGGAGAGATCACAAGACAGCAGAGTATATTAGAGAAAAGACAAGAATGAGAAATGTATAGAGACCATTAGAAAACTCGAATGACAATGGGCTAGTCATGAAGCAAGAATGCCAGACAAAAAATGGACATTCATAATGTGGATCTCCACAGATCATATACGAAACTAAGACCCACAACATATGAGATAGAGTAACAAACAAGGGAAGTTCAGAAACTACTGGCTCCACGACGCCCATGACAGAGAGGGCTGGTGAATCTTGGGGAAGGTCTATGTCCAACGACGCATGCTAAAATGCTGAACTGCTGCTGCTGACGATAATGATGATGATGATAGCAATATTTTTTCCCGTTTATTACGGCTTATGGATTAGTTATGGGAGAATGGTTTGCTCGAGATCTCAGTCAACAACTGTATTCCTTGTCAACTCTCGTGACATGCTATGGGCAAGAAAAATTTGTCTGGCTATGCGACAGAGCATACAGATAAAATCAATATATATATATATATATATATATATATGAATAATGCTCCTCTATTCAGGGTTGAGCACACTTTAAGTGGGGTAACTCATCCATCATACGCTTATGCAATGCTCTTCCATAGGAATAGAGCACTCTGCTGGATGAGGAATTTCTGTGTAAATAGATATATCGCTTAAATTCAGCTTTACTGACCGTCCAGTTTCGTAGTCATGAGGTATGATATCGGCCTCCGGGTCTGAAGTGAAGGTTTTAATTCTGCCTCGCAGTACTGGATGGGATAATGGAAAGTCTATAGCCCCACTGAAGAGATGTAATACATCGAAAGAGCCGTCTGTGGATGATACAATATATATATATATATATATATATATATATATATATATATATATGTATATATAAGTGTCATCACGACACATAAACCCAACAGTGCCTAAATAAATAACTTCTTTCTTTGTTTTTGTCCCTAATTATTAAGGTCTTGGATCTTTGAAATGGCTTAACGTATAGTCAAAATACTGAGTCGAGAAACATAGAGACAATTCTCATATACACCGGAGAATGGGTCACTAGACAGTGTAAAATGAATAGAAAAAAAGTTAAGCTGCTGCAGGATCGAACCTAAGTCAAGGGTTATGAGCGACCTTACTTTTAAGTGGCTATATAATCCGTCAGAAGCTCAATTTCTGCATAAATCCAATTTTTGTTTAATTATGTATTCTATTTATTATGTCTAGGCTGTATAACTCTGTCTCAGTATAAGAACCGGAGGTTATTTCAAATAGAGTTTCAAATGATATGAGGTATTCATTGGTAGTCTGCTGGATCATATATCGATTTCTTAAAGGAATATATATATATATATATATATATATATATATATATATATATATATATATATATATATATATATATATATATGTGTGTGTGTGTGTGAGTGTGTGTGTGTGTGTGTGTGTGTGTGTGAAAGCGAATGGAAATTCAGACTTTTTGATTATTGTTTTATTACTATGCACTGATATCTGCAATATGGAAATTAAGAAAGGAAAAGCGTTCTAGAGGAAAGCGTATAGATTGACTCTATTGTGTTAAGTTTGTATCGACGGAGACGAGCATGCGCAGACGGAAGTGAAAGCGATCGTGTCAAGAAAAGGAAAAAAATAGAGATGAGTAAATAAATATAAGAATATAAAGAGTGGGCAATCAGACACGATTTTCATCACTTCCGTTTGTCCCCCCGCTTGTTACTTCAAACTGCCGACCTCTCAACAGGCGTTACGCGAGATGCCAGACGTGACGTGAAAGTATAATAAAAGTTTAATATTGAGGAAAAAAAATTAAAAAAAAAGAAGATAAAAGACATAAAGAACCGATACGTTGAGTACACACACACATACACACACACACAAACTTACTTACATACATACATGCATAAACGAGTGTACACATGCAATTACAAACGCGCTCGCACGCGTGCATGCATGCACGTACTCACTCATATACATGAAGTCACTCAGGCAAACGCATACACACTGGCATAAACACACATGCGTACACATACATAAGCTCGCTCGAAAACGGAGAAAGGTGATCGAGAGATATAGAAAGCCGTATTCGCAGGTAGACCAACATCCCTAGCCCTTTGATGAAAAAAGCATTCATCATCATCATCATCATCATCATCATCATCATCATCGTCTCCAACGTCCACCATTAGACAAAGCTGTTTTCGCCAATAAACCTGAACCTGTCCAAATCTTCATGCCATCTTATTTTCTATAGGCGATAGTTTTGCATATGATTTCTGGGTATCAGCGTTGTGAGTAGTGATGTTCGCCGATTGTCTGATATTCTTGCAATATGACCGGCCCATTGCCATTTGACTTTTCTAATGGATTATATGATGTCTATGGCTCCTATTATTTCTCGGTGCTGTTTTGTGATCTCTCTATGTGATGTTTGGCATGGTTCTTATTCATGTGCGTTGCATGGTTCTCAGTTTGAAGGTCAATCTTCTGGTGAGGTTCCATGTTTTAGCTCCATAGGAGACTATGCTAGTATACTCTTTGTTTCAACATAATCTCCTTCCTAGCCACTGCTCTCAAGTGATTAATCTTAGTAACATAAATGGAAAATTATGAAGTGAAAATCGATGCACCATGATATACGTATATATATATATATATATATATATATATATATATATATATATGTGTGTGTGTGTGTGTGTGTGTGTGCATGTGTGAGTGTGTAAATCAAATAGTACGTAGTATGATGAGAAGAGAAAATCGACCGTTCATTTCAAATCAAAATTATATTTTCTAACATAATATCCTCCCTAGTTAATGCATTTTATTTCGTGCTCAGTATTAATAAGATGATAAAAAAATTTACAAAAGGATGTTCAAATCGAAATTATGCTGATAACTACAGGTCAGCCTTCGGTTTAATTGATATGCCTTCGCTTTTGTAGATAAAAAGATACGTAGATAGACTGAGATAGGTAGATAGATAGATAAATAGAGAGAGAGAGAGAGAGTGAGAGAGAGAGTGTGTGTGTGTGTGAGAGAGAAAGAGAGAGAGGGAGAGAGAGAGAGAGAGAGAGAGAGAGAGAGAGAGAGAGAGAAGGAGATCAATGAGTCAGTAACCAGACACTTAGAGAAAGCATTTATTTCAAAAACAAATATTCTATATGCCAACATAATATCATTCCTTGACAATGCACTTAACCCATTTAAAAAAAAACAAAAAAAGAAACAAAAAACAAAAATCGCTTAGATCGAACATTATACAGTGAAAATTTCAGATTAAAATTTAGTGAAAAACTGTGTCAGTCGAGAGTCTCATTGATCTATAGGAAGCAGAAATCAATAGGCTTCTAAGACTGAGTCACAGAGAGAGAGAGAGAGAGAGAGAGAGAGAGAGAGAGAGAGAGAGAGAGAGAGAGAGAGAGAGAGCGATGAGATTGCATTAAACGTTAGTCACTCTATTGAAGGAGTCTGGTAAACTACGTCTTTTGGCAGCATATGCTATATTAGGGTGATCAAATAAAGAATTGAAAGAATGGGGGGTGGTCAATTGATAAGTTACTTCTCTCGCTTCTTCTTAGATAACAACGAGTAAAGAGTTGGAATTTTCAAAAAGCTGAATCCATATAATGAAGATTAGCATTTATTCTTGCTTCCACTAAATTACTTGCGGTGTATCAGTCTAGCAATATTGTTAACTCTACTCAACATTGCACGTGTACAAACCAATATATATATATATATATATATATATATATATATATATATATATATATATATATATAAAGGAAAGCAAAGCAAAGACAATATAAGAAGGAGGAAGCCGATAATCTAATCTAAAACTCCACAAAGAAACCGTTCACCAAAAACTGTCAACATAAATTTCCTCAGTTTTTAAGTTGGTCTGGCTAAATATCTATGCATTGCTAGTACATGATGCACCCAAAGAACTAAAAACAGTTACTCTTTATTATGTCTTGAAAAAAAAATGTTAATAGAGGGGGGATAATTTTACAATGTGGGGTTATGCTAAATTGGTCATGGGTTTATGTCCAGCAGCATTGACGTACGATTTAAAAAAAAAAATTCCGACTTTTTCGTGATCACTGCCCGGAAAAACCCAGAGAGAAAAAATTAATTCATTTTTTCTTTTTCCGATTATCTTATTGATCACTCCAACACAGCATGCTGCCAATAGATGATGGTCTTGTGACTGTTTCTATTGAGTGACTAAAGAGATTTGTAACTCATAGTGATTGAAAGACAAATCAATATGGAAGGACTATAGTGGCTCGGTCTTAGGTAAATCGATTAGCCTGGGTTGAGGTAGAAAAGAGCATAGCTACGTTGATGTAACTTGATTTACGTCAATAGAGAGATAAGAACAAACTTAAATAGGTAAGTAAGAAAAAACTTAGATTGAAAAGATAGTATCCGATAAATTTCAAAAATGGCTTCCTTAACATCTTTATCAAGCTTCAGAATTGACCGAAATTGAACCAAAGATTAAAAGATACAAAAAGTCAAAAAATATTAAAACAAGACCAAACATTTAAAAGTTATGTACAAAAATCAGAAACGAAACAAGTCATGACGACACACTTTATCGACCCCAAACCACTAGATAATCAAACGATCATTTCAGCTGACACACGCATGCGCGCACACGCCACTGCTAATCTTTTCTTTCAACTCACATACATAATCATTATTACAACACACAATCCTTTTCCCGGGCTTATTTTCTTGATCTAAGAATAAATACATAAATCTGTATTAACCAGGTCCGGTTAGCGGTTAACACATCACACATAACACTGAACATTGAACATTTTTGGTTGTTTTTTTCGATCTAATTCTCATTCCCTGATTTCAGGCATATATTCACCAAAATGTACCTTGATACATCCCCGGGAAACACGGACTTGAGATAATCAACATCCAAAATATATCACTATCCAAGCGTTCCAAAATACTTTGAAATCCACACCGTAAATGATAAACACGCCAGAATGTTATTAGTTACCCTCACTGCTGACCTATACACACTGTCCAGGTCTGTCCTAGTTTTCCCGAAGTTTTGAAATTCACTTAATCACAAATAATCGCTAAAACCAGACATGGGTTCTATATAACAGACACCTTTTGTACCTCCATCACTTTTCAGAAGAAGCCTGGATGACTTGACGAAACGTAAAAATAAATTCAAGAAATCTCATTTGTGTACAACATGGTCTTTGAAATTATCATTTCACTCTGATATATATATATATATATATATATATATATATATATATATATATATATATATGGTACTATTATTCCACAAGAGGAGTCCAATAAGTGTAAGAGATATGTTAGACGTACAGGATAGTCACGCTGGTTTGGAAAGAAATTGGATTTAGTTACTTGAATATTTAGTGGAGTCTAAAGTTATATTTTCAGTTCGCAGGAAAAAATATTGACCAATTTCAATGAGATTTTCGGAAGAGATGGGGATCGAGAGATACAGAGATAGGATATTTAGTTTCCCGGGTGAAAGAGTTAAAAGATTTGTCGTATGATAACTCTGTCATCTGTGGCGTGTGGTCAGTATAGACGGGGTCCTTAGAAATAGGGAGTGGCGAGTATTGACCCCTCCCGTTTCATTGAGTCTATGGGGAATGATAGTACGTACATATCTAAATATGCACATGAAAGTACACACGCATCTACATGCACAAACAGAAGCACAAACACACACATACATATTCACAAACACATATGTGAGGTCAGTTTACACATATATAAGTACCTCATACACATGATTTATCTAGGCCAAGTGATATATTGACCGTGTAATGGCGGGAGATCATTTCAAATAAGAGTTTCAATGTAATATAACGCAATTTATATTCATTGAGTCGGATCATATATCCATTTCTTAATAACAGACACGCACGCACACACACGTGTATATATATATATATATATATATATATATATACATATATATATGTATATATATATATATATATATATATATATATATATATATATATATATATATATATATATAAGAACCAAACAAACACATGGGCAGATACATAAAAAGATATAGACAATGAGAAATTGAGAGAAAGTAATAGCGGTAACTGGAAAAAGAGCGACATTTCACGGTGGTCTAAAGACGGAGAGAATCACAATAGATTAAAATAGATAAAAAAGAAACGAAAAGAAGAGGGTCTATTTGTGAGCTGGGGGTATCTATAGACTCCATTGATATCACACACACATCTAATACAGAGTCTTGTCATTCACAAGCGGTAATGGAATATAGTGTAAGGTCAAAAGAAGGACATGTTCGTCGCTGCATTTCTTCCGATGACGTATCACCTGATACAGATTGACCTTTCAGACGTTTTTCGATCCGATTTATATTCCAATTGCGTGATTAGATATTCGAGTGTTTGCTGAACTGGTATGAGAAAAGTAGAAGGGAAGGATTGAATGTATTGGAATTATATATATATATATCTATGAAACTCACTGACCGTTCTTTTGTAAAGCACAAAGCACGTCTCTTTATTTTTTCGTTTGTAGTTGACTGTGTAGATCAAATACTTTTGTTACATGCTGCATACATCGCCCCAGAATATGTCTATTCAAAAAGGAAAAAAACTTTTGCGTACTTGAAGCAGGTTTTAGACTATTTTAATGTCAATTAGCAAATGGCACTAAGTGTATTACCAATATTGAAACACCGTCATCTGATGGGCAATACTCTAATATATATATATATATATATATATGTATGTATGTCCATATATATGTTTGTGCATGTGTGTGTGCCTTTACATATATATATATATATATATATATATATATATATATATATATATATATATATATATATGTATATATATATATATATATGTGTGTGTGTTTGTGTGTATATACATTTGCATACATACAGTATAGATCATACAGAGTGGAGGGGCGAAAGAGAGAGAGAGAGACAGAAAGAGAAAGATATATAGATAGATAGAGAGAGACGGAGAAACTTAACATTCTTTTTCCTTCTCTTCTTTCTCTTATCATCATCATTATTATTGATATCATGATTATTTTTATGATTATCAGTATCATTATTACAAGACCTATGAATGCATTCATCGACTACTTTTATCAACTAGTGAGCTGTACTTCCAAGTATTGAAAGCTTTCTATCCATCTATCTTTTCAATCTATATCGATGTACCCCGAACCCCCATTGTACCACAGCTACATCAACTAACTGACGGATCCTCTTTTTCTTCTACTACATCTGGTCATTTAGCTTAAATTGTGTTATATGCTCGAACTTTTGAGTCTCAAAATATTTTTATTTTTATGTTCTCCAGTAAACATCTGGTCTATTCTCATACTTTTTATCAGCATGTTCAATCTAGATTATTGAACCTAACCGAGAGACTGGTCTGCAAACTGAGAAACATGCAACATGTGCATGAGACAGTCATGCTCAACCCCACATAGAGAGATCACAAGACAGCACAGTATATCAGGGAGAAAACAAGTCGAAAACATCATAGAATCTATTAAAAAACTTAAATAGCGATGGGTAGGCCATCTTGCAAGAATGGTAGACAACTGATGAACATCACAACTCACAATATTGATCCCCAGAAATCACATGCGAAACCAAGGCCGACAGAATACAAGATGGAGAGATGAACTAGACAAATTCAGAAAATGTTGGCTCTGCGACGCCCATTATAGAGAATTTTGGCGGATTCTGAGGAAAGTCTATGTCCAACGAAAGACTGAGTATGAAGTGAATCATCTTTTCTCTTTGTTGTTTCAAATTTGGATGAGGAGAAAGGAAAAGAACTCAAACCTCCACCCTAGTATTTGGCGAAGTATCATATCCTACTCACACAGTTCAGTTTTGGATCAATTTTCCTCGAGGCTCAGAGAATCTTGAAGAGCTTAAAGGCCGAAGAAGGAAGCAATGGAGAAAGAATCGAGAGAGACACTCCTTCTATTTGAGCTCGTGTGAGCAGATCAAGTATTGCTATCCAATTGCTATGGATAAGTTCCTTGTGAATTGACAAAAAAAACCCAGCAAAGTTACAAGATTTGTTCGATCTGTCGTTAAGGATTCGGAATTGTTTCTTCAGAAATTCAACGAATTAGAAATCAATGTTTTGCATCATACATCGTATTCTCAATATATTTCCTCTTCTGATTTCATTTTTTTCCCAAACAACTTGGTAACATCGAAAGCTGAGCAGTTGCAGAAGAAGATTCAGGATAATCTAATAACTTCAGGAATAAATTGTATAAACTACTTCCTTACACGTTGGCAGCTGCATGTTGAAATAAATATTGTAAAGATATTTTAATGCAGCTGATGAATGATAATTGATATATAAAACTTGATATTTGAGAATCTGTAGATGATAGCCAGTAGCTGATAATTGAAACATTATAGTTGATAATCTATATATCATTAACAGGTGTTACTTCTTAGTTGAAGGATGATAGGTGTCAGAAAATTTATTTTAATTTCAATACAGTTCACAGCAATAGATTCGAAACCTCATACTTTCCATGTAATGTTGAATCAAGTAGCGCTCAAAGTTATGACAAAAGAAACGTGGGCCTTAATCTACAATGCTTATCCGTAAGTTGTGTCTTTCTACATGGGTTTATATATTTTCAAATCTTAAATCTCAACAAACTCTTTGTATCGTTGGATATCTTAATGTATTCTTATGTTCAGGTCACATAACATAGCTCCTTCAAAGTCAGTTTCCTCATTTAGAAAGAATCCAGCCATTTAATATAAACGTGAAAATAGCTTATCTAGGGCGATGACACCTTAGTCCCTTCAAAATATCTCCTCCGGGACATCACAAACTTATCTCACTGCCCCCTATATTTTTCAAAACTGTCTGCAAAGTTCCCTGTCGGGATTGCTTTCAGTTTCCTAATCACGTCCTCTGTGATCTCGACCATGGTCTGAAATCTCTGTCGGAAGACCGGCACTCGCATTGAGTCAAATTTTTTTTCTGAGGGGTTCAGTGACAAATCTTAGTGATACGATTTTCTACCTTACAGCCTGTGCGTGACATGAAGGAAGGGCAGGTTCAGTCATCGTAAATGAAATGTTCACGCAGTACACATTCTCACTCAACCGAGTAAGCCCACGGAAAAGTGTTTGTTCACGCATTTGTAGTAGAGTCGCCGCTGATTAGTTGCCATTTAACATCCAGGAAGCACAAACTTTTCTGAGGATATTCCGTACAAGGAAAAATGAAATGGTGCAATCATTCAGTTCCACTTCATTCTCCTCGGTTTGATATCACGCTAAGCCAGGCTCAATAAATATTAAATACAAGAGGTCTACTTGCCCATAATGAGGAGGTAGGATTCATCAGAGAAGAAATGAAACTTCAAGGGTCCAATTTGGAGCCTTATCTTCGTATGAATTTTATTAAGGGATCTTATTCATCGTCATCACCATCATCAACTTTCTAGCGTCCATCGTTGGACACAGACCCTCAGATCCCAACCCAGAGATTCGCCACATCACTTTATCATGAGCGTCATTGAGTCAGTGCTTCCTAAACTTGCTTTGTTCGTCATGCCATCTTACATTTGCCGGACCTGTTTTCGCATGTTAACTCTGGGGATGCAAGTTGTAAACTGTGATGCCAAATCGTGTTGTCCAGCATAATTCCTGCATCATGACCAGCCCATCACCATTTTCGTTTTCTAATACATTCTATGACATTTTTGATTCCTATTTTGCCTGTAAAACATTGTGCTGCCTTGTGATCTCTCAATGTTATGTTGATCATGATTCTCTCTTGTGCACGTTGCATGGTCATCGTTGATAGCTGAATGCCTGCTGCCTTAAGCCAACTTTAGGAGGGTTAAGTGTCATTTTTTATGCGATTCAAAAAAACAGTTGATCAGATATGAGACAAACTTCAAACTTTGTCCACACCTCCAACGGTTTCATTCTTATCAAATGTATTTTCTCAGGATATATTTGAATTGAAAGTTCGGTTTGATTATCAACGTCTTACTCTCCAGATATTTCCAGAGGAAAAATGCCTGTGGTGAAATCTCGAAGAAAAACCCATAAAAAACAAATCTGTAATTGTGGACGCATGACTTCAAAACGAACTATTATATACTACATAAGTGACTACGTAAAAGGTGAAAAAAAAAGAGTAAGTAGTAAGAAAAAATGTTTTGAAAAAATATGTTATTCTTCCGAAGCTTTCTATTGTATTCATGTAACGCCTATGACTCGGTTGAAACCCTGTTTTCTTTTTTTTACTTTATTTTGCGCTATTTTCTTTATTTTTGAAGAGGAAATACGAAAATTGGTTTCTCAGCACGAATGCCAACTTTGACCAGAACAGTTGGAGATACGGAAGAAAAAATATAAAGCAAAAAAGAAAAAGAAAAAAAGAAAAAAGGAAAAAACAAAAAAATAAACAAGATTATATTTTGAGTTTATGCATTATATTTGGGAAGCTTTATCAAAATTATTCTTTGGTTATCGAACTGAAAAACTCACGCATAAAAATGAGTGATTTCTATCTTATTTCTTGAGGCTGGAAGAAGACGTGCTATGCAATAGGAATGTGAGTAAACATATTGAAGAACACTTAGGCTCTACATAATAGATCATACATAGAAAGCAATATTCTTACAATAGTGAATGCATTAATTCTGGACAACTCAATTTCTTGCTTATTCCAAAAGCAATTTCTATTTGCAATAGAAGGATATTTTACAATACATTTCTTAAGTAAAATTATTAAAGATGTCCCCATAGTAAAATCACCAGCAATACATTTAGATTATATGTTTAGAAGTCTTATTCTATTAGTATTGCTCACATTAAAACCTGACCATTGACAATGTCCTGATTATGAATACATTAAGAGACCATTACAATAGATTTCTGGAAGAAATTTATGTATTAAGCTTTCCCTGCTAAAATCAATGCATCTTTATTGTAAAATCATTTACAACCCATTCTTATAGTCAAATCATTTACAACTCATTCTTATTGTAAAATCATTTACAAGGCATTACTATAGTAAAATCGTCTACAACGCATTTCCATATCAAAATCATTCTCCTCCTGCTAACGAAGTTGGCGACTTAGTTATATTACCCCTTGCCATTCCGTCCATCTTTACACCTGTCAGTTCACACGATACCGCTAAAAGTTCTCAATGAATTACAATGGAATCCCATTTACGGATGGGTTATGGATGGATGGAGATTAATTAAGTTTTGAGACGTATCCAGATGGTTATTTCCGATATTGAGATATTTTCCATTGTCCACACATCCATGTATTTGCTCATGCCCGTCTGCATTATATCTCTAAATGAAGTTTTGTGGACAAGTAAGTTAAGGAAAGAGTGATTTATTTTATTGGTAAATCGTGGACGGCGTAGGAAATGGTATGAACTCTCTGAATGCTTCGTAGTTTTCACTACTTTCTTCTAATTTCCAATGCATTCTTATGATAAAATCGATTAGAACGCCCTCCCTAAGAAGGATAATTCCCGATGAATTTCTATAGTTAAGTAAATTTCTGTGAATTCCTTTAGTAAAATCATTCACAATACATTCCTATTGTTAAATGATTCACAGTACCTTCTTATTTTAAAATCATTTTCAATGTACTTCAGTGATATAATGATTTTTAATGACTTTCTACAGCGAGATCACAATACATTCCTATTGCAAAATCACTTGCTGTAAATTTCTACTCATGCTTTTAGTATTTGTTGTATGGCTATACATGTAATGTCTAAAATAAATGGCAGTTTTGAAGTATTCGCTTAAATTTGATGATTCACCGTCAGATTTTGTAACTTTCACCTTTGTATCTTTTTAAGCAAATTCAAGCCCCAATCTACACGCAGTGTATTTAAATCAAGCAAAGACGTATCTTCAGTGGCCAGGAAGAGAAGCAGGCATAACAGATTTATTCTATGTCTGATTCGGAACAATATTTTAGCAAAACATAAGTTATTGATATTTTCAACTTCAGAAAGACTTTTCAAACTTTTCCGACATCGATCTCAAATCTCGAGTGGTTTCATTCCAGATATGAGTATGGAAAGCTGTTCTTTTCTAAATGGAATGAGAGTAATTTCCTGATGGCAGACACTGCAACGTCGCTACGTGACCGTACAACCAGCGCAGGCTAAGTCAATATTTGCGTAGATATTATTATCCGCCCGGATACATGCTTTAAGAAGAGCAAGAAGGACACGTCTTATGTTTTATGAAAGACGTTGGTAGAGATACAGCAAGATAATGCTACGTACTACAGGGTGCTTCAAAAATGGGGCCTTGAGTCAGATTAAAGCAGGTTTAGTATAAAACTAAACTTGAAGACCTCAACATCAGGTAATGGTTACCCACCTAATCTTGTAGAACAATATTGCTATAATGAATTCAATCCTTGATAGATAATCCTGATATGTAGCCTAGTGAAAAATAAAAGTAAATTTAGTACAAACCCATATTTAAGGAATTCGACTTTGGGTGAATAGTTAGACTGGTAGTCTCAGCGGACATCGCTGCGATAGTGAGTTCGATCCTCGCTGGGCTCTCTAAATATGTAGCTTTGTGTCGGATTAAAGTGAATATATTACAGCTCTATATGTGTACAGTAGTCAACTTGAACCATACCAATGATACTTAAAGTTCTCAAAAAATTCCCGATAAAGATACTCAGTCTTCAAGTAGGCATGATGGGTCCAGTTTGAGTGTATTGTGTTGTTTTTGCATATTATTCAAGTAATTGTAGCGGGTTGATAGACGGATACAGTAACTATTACACCAAGCTTACGAAGACACGACAATAAAAATCGAAAATTCAAAGCTGAAAAAAGTAGGCCACTACATCTACCTAGGACAACGAATGTCCAAGAAATCTCAAAAGAAGAAAGAAATCAGTTGAATAATAATTCTTAACTTTCCGTACATCAAGCTTAGTCTTCAAGAACAAAAAAATCCCGTTAGTTCTGTAAAAGGAGGTATGCAAAAAATGCATCTTCCCAAAAATCACCAATGGGGTTGAAACGTAGTACTTAACCAAAAGATAAGGCTCCCATACTGAGAACCATACGATGTTCACAGGAAAAAAATCATGCTCAACATCACATAGAGAGACTGCAAGACAGCACAGTATATCAGAGAATAACAGGATTAACCTATCGGCATCACAACTCACACTCTGGATCCACGGAGATAATATGCAATATGTGGCCGGCAGATAAGAAAAATGGTATCACGTACAAGTTCAGAAAGTATGAGTTCGGCAACGCCCATGCTAAAGAGATCTCTCGGATCTTGAGGAGGTCTATGTCCAGCAACGGACACTAAAAGGCAGCTGCTGTTGATGTTCGTGATCCATAGCGGCTGCTATAACTCGTATTTCGTTGGCATCTATGGGTTTACGTTCTTTTTAATGCCCCTCCCCATGTCCCATCAACCAAGTAGTAGGCATGATTATATTCAGACCATGATTTCTCTTTTAACATGTCAATCTGTCAGTTCAGGTCAACAGTATGTGGTTATTTGTCTTATGTAAAGAGTTACCGGTTCATATTCCATCGAAAGCAGTTCCGATGAATAGACGATAACCGCCTGACTATCTCATTATTATCTTATATATATACAATCCAACTCACTAGTAATGTTAAGAAAATTAAATGCAAACAATTAGGCTCACGTAAAAATGGCCCTAACACAAGGATACAGATAGAAGTAAGATGATATATCTCCTATAACTGAGACCACTACATTAAAACTGATAGATTAACAACATACTGATATGGAAAGTAATTTACAACATCTGGTCATGGAAAGAAAAAGGAATCATCATCAGAGAGATCAACAAGCGAACGAGAAAAAAAAAAGAAATATAAACAGAGTGAAGCATTTTTCACCCAGACACACTTCCCGATAACTTCCTAAATAGATATCTTGATAAATCGAATCATCTGCCAGAAGAAGCCCAAGACGGCAGACAGAAACATGAACACATTTTTAGAGTGAATCCATTATTTCACCATATACATACACACACACACACACACACACACACACATATATATGTATATATATATATATATATATAATGTGGTACAAATCAGGCTAGCAGTATAACATAATATAATAATATATCAATAATATAAAGCTACTTCTGAAATGTAATGGATTTATTTCATTGAGTGCTCGATACATACAACATTACATTTTGGAGTTGAGTTGTTTTAGAGTAGAGCTGGAAATAAATAGTAGATTGTGGATTCGCCACACAAACTAGCTCATGTTTCAGCCCCCTTTGGGCCTCATCAGACGAATGATTGTATATGTTTTTTTTTGGGAGGGGGGTCTATTTGTTAGGAATTTGGTGAGAATGTTGTAAGTGTGGTAGTGGGTGGTGTAGGGATATTCATTTTGTCAAAGGGTTTTGAACTCCATATAGGGGTCATTCCTGCAAGGATGCTTAGTAGTGGCCTTTGAGTAATTTCTATCTTGACCTAGGTATCGTGGCATTGGGTTTAATTGCCCCTGTCAGTATCTTCTGTAGCTCGAGTGGATAGTATTAATCTTGATTTTCAATTTATAATGTGTTTGGGTATGTTTGAAGGTAAATGATGGTGATGGGAAGTTTTTGGGATGATGGACATGAGGATGAATTGTCTACTTAACTTTTTGATTTATTGATATTGTTTCATTTTGATTAAAAGAAATTTAGAGCGGTGCCTGCACTGTTTTATTGTCTCATTCTTTCTATCTAGTAGGTATTCCTTGGTTTTTTTTGTGATTCAAGTAAAATTCAGAATTTCAATTTTTTCATTAAGGCAGAGATTGCATGAATTTTCTGAATTTTTACATGTATTGGATTGTCTGAGAATTTTCCACTTAACTGTTGGCTTGTGGTTCATTTGGTGTAGTTTCCAGTCGTAGGCTGATAGGGGCGTGCTGTTTTTGTATCTTTCGTTTGTGAACGATGATATGTGGTTGGCTAATCTAAGCTTAAAGGGTGTGTTCGATATGCCGATGTATATCTTATATCTAAGGGTTTTTCCTGAGTTGATATCTCTGCCTGGTATGCTATGTTGGATCTAAGGCATTTGTTTTGCAGGGGGCAGTTTTTCTTGTTTGGGCAGTTGCAGACAGATTTTTTTGTACAAGTGTTTTCTTTACTTCTATTAATGATCCTATTGAAATTTTCTGTACAACTAAAACCCCTTTGACAAAATGAATATCCCCATACCACTCACTACCACACTCACAAAATTCTCACCAAATTTCAAATAAATAGACTCCTCCCCCAAAAACATAGACAATCATTAGTCTGATGAGGCCCAAAGAGGGCTGAAACATGAGCTAGTTCGTGTAGCGAATCCACAATATATATATATATATATATAGCTTTCCAAGTTTGCTCAGCTTTTTATTGCTTATACACTTATGTGACCTCAGATCGTTGTTAGGAAAAATCAGCCTCAGGAAAAAACTAAGAAGGAAAACCTATATAAAGGCTTATAAAAACAAATATCGATCAGGTTTTAAACGATTACCTCCCTCTCCTTGCTCGACAAAGAAAAAACATTTTTCTCAAAGATAGCCACTGGCGAAGGGAAACAAAGAAAATTGCCCAAAGAGTTTTTCAGGCCTTTGAACTCTTGGTAGTTAATGTTGTTAACACGATGTTCCGGCCGACCTATCCATATAAACAAGAAGAAGGTATTCAATCATTCGAAAATCTCTTTGAATGTAAATGACCCTTCTCGAAACTATTGAAAAAAAAATTGCGTTTAACATAGCAACTCAAACAGATCCTATGTGGAAAACATTTTTCGCTGACTTTGGTGGCATTCAAAAGTACTTATTATGAAATGCTGGATATCTAAGAAACAAATTGTTTTGTTCAAATGAAGCAAGGGTAAATAGCAGATCCTTTTCGATTAATGTTTGATGAAGTATTGTGATCGAATATTTTTCTAAATTTCGACTTCTCCAAACTTCAAATCAATTTTAGTTCCGATTCGAGTTTTCCGTCTATGGCAACGAGTGGACACTACAATTGAAAATGAGGAATAAACATCCGGAGAGAATCGAATCCAAATCTTTCATGCCAGGGGTAAGTTCAGATCACTCTGCCACAGGGCTTTCATGGTGTCCCGAAGTCAGTTTTCACCTTTTAAACTCACTTTTGACTCTGACAATCGGAGCCATATTCGCGTTGTTGCTGTGCATGTTTTGAAAACTAAAATTCTTATAGGAGCAATTTTAATAATGTATTATCATAATTAGATCAAGTATTGTAACGGTTACAAGACAAAAATTCCGAAGGCTAATTTATAAAAGGTCCAATTTGAAAAGGTCCGATGAACATGAGGTCCAATGGACATATTACCCATGCAAAAAAGTCAAATAATACAATAACTCCAATGCAATGAAGGCAAATGCAGTGAAAGCCAATGCAAAAAGGACCAATGCAGTATGTGCCAATGATGCAAACACGTCCGATGCAAATACGTCCATTTCAATGAGCTCCAATGATGAAAAAACCAATGCAAAAAGTGCCTATTTATACGTATATACACTCATGCCATATATGCATAGTACATGTACACGCGTATGTAGGCGTGCCTCATATCATTCCCATGAAGTATTCTCTAGAATCACTCTGTTGGTGTCATTTCAAGTGCCTTTTCACCTCTTTTATTGAAAATTGTATTTTAACTGACCCTTATCTTTCAACTAATTCGTTCTCAATAGTCGCTGGAATTGCTTTTTAGAAGATTTTTCTGTAAGATTTTAAAAAGCAATTCTAGCGACATCAGAGAACCAGCCAATTAAGATATCAAAGTCAACTAATAAACAAACCTTCAATGACAGAGGCGAAAAGGCAATTGAAGTGACATCAGAGAGGTGTTTCTAGGAAATACTACATTGAGATGGTGTATCGCACGTTTACATATATGTGTACTTCTGTGCGTGCATCATGTGTGTATGTTGTGTATGCATAAATTGGCCCTTTTTGCAAGAGGGCCAATGCAAGGACGTCCAATGCAATAAGGTCCAATGTACAAGGGCTGATGCAGTGAGAAGGGCCAATAATGCAAACATGTTCAATGCAATGAGGTCCAATGCACAAAGACTAAATGCTCAAATGGCTAATTTAAACATGTATAAACATAACATACACGCACGATACCTACGCAATATGCACATACACATATATATACACGTGCCTCACGTCATCCCCTTGTAGCATTTCTGAGAACTGCTCCTCTGGTGTCGTTCAAATTACTTTAATCTCTGTCATGGAAGGTTTGTTTCTTAACTGACTTGGGTATTTTTATTGGCTAGATTTTTTTATAACTGCCGAAATCGCATCTTTCGAAAAAATATAGTAAAAAGCAATTCAAGCAAAATCCGAAAACCAATCAATTGAATTATAAAAGTCAGTTAGGAACAAACGTTCAATGACAAAGGGGATAGTGATAGTATGAGACACTTGGATATATATGCCTACGTTTATATATGCGTATATAAATAATATGCGTGGACATATGAATTATGAATTGGCCTTTTGAGCATCAGGTTTTCTTGCATTGGGTCTCATTGCGTCGACGTGTTTGCGTTATCATTATGGAGTTGTTTGTATTATAGGACTTCATTGCATTGGAAGTTTTTATCTTTGAACCATTTGCAATGGATGAAGTAGCTTAGCACCTTTGTAACTCAATATTTTATTACCTTTGACTTTTTATCCCTATCTCACTTTTCAGTTGTTTTTACATCTTACTAGGTTTCATCTCTTTTGACCGCTGATTACGATAGATGATAGCAACCCTCTTGTCTTTACTTGTGAATGCAGATATCTCATGATTCCGTTTCTTAATATGTCGAAATGCTTTTAGTCACATTTAGTCACACGAAATGCTCGATTGCACCCTTTACAAATACTTTTAGATAACCTTTTGGATTTTTTACATTGATTTACAAAAAAAAGTTTTCCCTGTGTTCTTCAGATATATTCCACCCCAGGGTACCGGAGTCCCTCTGTAATTACGGGCTATGTGGGTCCCTACACCGTCTCTGAATACGTCCAGATCTATGAAGATGGGAATTTGCAAACACACGTATTGATTTATGCAAATATTGAATAGCCTGAAAACAAAACCCTTTCGAGGTGCTTGATCAATAGAATATTATTTTTATTTCTTTTTCTAAACAGGAAAAATGAAAAAAAAAATAATGAAAGGAAGAATGAGAAAAAAAGGACAAAAACAAAACCAGTATTTAGATCCTATTTTGAAAAGATTTGTGATCAGTCACAAGAAAACCTTCAACCAAATTATAAATCAAACAAATCTCTTTCGTGCGATGAAAGGATAAACTGTTTTTGATGCAAAACATTCCTTTGACTTGTTATTTTATCTTTTAGTAATTACGACCGACAACTGCTTTTTTAGGAATTTTCCATATTCACAAACAATTACGACGTTTTTGTTCGTAGTAATCGGATTTAGAGGAGTTTAACTAAAGAAGAAAAGAAAGTAAATAATTATTTCTACCAACTTACTCGGTTAGAATACTATACCAACCACTAAACAAAAATACATATGAATATAATAAAAGGGGAATCGTACCACCTATAAAAAAAGACATCCCCCCAAAATGTCCTAAATAGGAAGCTAAAGTAAACTGAATATTTTGCCTGCAGAAGCGTAAACAGGGCAGGAACATAAACGTATTTGAGTAGCAAATCTTAACTCCATTATATTTTAAGCTCTATTCGAAATCAATTAAATGTTTAATGATGAATGTATCGAGCATTTTATGAAATAAACCCATCATACATTGGATATTGTGTTTTATTATCATACTGCATCCCTGATTTGTATTGTGCAGTATAGTTCCTTGATTAATACTCTAGTAGAGCACTCGAACAGATATTATTTCCACCAGCAAAACAAATGGAAAAATCAAATATCGAACTTTCCCTTAAGGACATTCCCATCCCCAACAAACACTACCACGAAATACAGCCACGGGAAAAAACAGAAAATCTTATCGGATGCATAAGGTGGAAAAGCTTTTTCTTATAATAACTAACCGGAAAAACAAAACAGCTTAAAAACACAAGAAGCCAACGACCTAGTATATTATTAAAAAATGGAACAGGACTTCCTTACTATCGTCACCAACATTACGTTGAAAAAGATACTACAAACCCATACCAGAAGAATTTAAAAGGAAATAGAATAAATCAACAAATCTAACAATATATTCGTGAAAGAAGATGAGAGTAACAATATATATATGAAAAGAACAATCAGACCCACAACAAACACCTAATCAACAATTTCACACAGAACTATAAAAAATACCAAGAAAACCAACCACGAAGCAATCATATATAAGGAGGGAATAAACATCACTGACAAATTAAACATAAGTAAATAAAAAGATGCATACATACTTATGAAGGACCAAAAAGCTTTTATAAACAAATCCACCACTAGACTAATCAACCCCACTAAATCACAGATAAGAAGAATTAGTAAGAAAATATTAGAAAGCATAAACAATAATATCAAACAGCAATTAGGAAGTATAAACAATAATATCAAACGATAATTACAGCGAAACTAATGGATAAATACCAATGAGGCCATCACCTTGTCTAGGAACATCAAGGAGAAAAATACTTGTGCTTTTGTGCTATTCGGCATCATGGACTTCTACCCCTCAATATCCAAAGAAATCTTTGAGGAAGCTATGAAATTTGCAAAGTTCTTAACTGATATTAACAACAGAGATATAGAAATATCAAACACTGTAGACTGACGGTGCTATTCATCCATCAAAAACAATGGACTAAAAAAAACGATGTCTGCGGTTTTGATGTTTTTATTGGCAGTCTCGTTCCAACCGAGATGTCTAACCTAGTCGGTTCGTATATTTGATATAACCTCACCAGAAAACTAGATTCTAAAGATATAGGGCTGTACCGGGACGACGGCCTACTAATCGTCGAAAATAGCAACGTGCAAAATGTGAAAAAATTAAAGTAAATCATCGAAGAAATGAAAAATCAGAACTTTGAAGTCGAAATGTTGAAAAGTTAAACAGAAACTAGACTAATGCATAATTCCTTGAATGAAACAATATTCAACAATGTTAGAAATAAATACATTAAAGCCCTGAAGAATAACAGTTCTACCAAAACCAGCTTTGAATATAATAAAACAGTTAAGTATAATAGACAAAAATATAGCAGTCAAGTATAATAGACAAAAATATAGCAACAAAAACAAAAAAAGAGGTAAATAGTCATCTGGTATACACTAAAAGTGTTAAAAACTAACAAAAGAAAAACATTCATTCAATTTAAAAAAATACCCCAAAGAACACTTTCCCGTGAAACCCACTGAGTAAGATATCCATCAAGAACATTAAAACAAACGTACGTGCGACAAAATATTGTAACCCCATGCAACCTATGCCTGGATGAAAAATTCGAAACGTTCATTTTTGCCAATAAATCAACAAAAATAAATAGAATTATTAAATAGGAAAAAATTTATTAACGTTAAAATGCTGGTACGCTCAAAATTTCTAGTAACAAACTTAACTCACTAACCCACATATAGATATACTAAAAATAACCACCATTGATATCTTATTTATCTTGGCACCTTCAAGGACAACCCAATCATCATAATTTTCTTAGACATGAGGAAACAGACCAATCCCACTGGAATCAAATGAACAACTTATATCATATGGAAGGTATCTCTAACATTTGATGACTGATTTAAGTAAGAATGAATACTCTTTGAGAGGAAACCTCCCACGAGATATAACAACCACACGATAACGAAAACACCCACACAAAGACCTCCCGGTTTTGTAATTCATAACCACCAACAGACGTATATCCCCATTAAATAAACAAAAAATACAGTAAGCAATGACCAACAAATAAAAACATGTATAAATAGTATAAAAGGAAGATCGTACCTCCTAGAAAAATAGGCATCCCCAAAAATACCCCAAATAGGAAGCTAAAATAAACAGAATCATTCGCTTGAAGATACCTAAACAGGACAGAAACATAAACGTAATTGTGTAGCAAAACTTTACTTCATTATATTTTAAGCTTTTCTCTAAATCAACTGAAGATTGAATGTATGGAGCCGCTTTATGAAATAAACCCATCTTACATCGGATGTTGTATTATATTATATTGCATCCCTGTTTTCTATTATGTATATATGTATATATGTTGGCTTTTTTTCAACGTCTTATATACATATATAAGTACTTATGATGCAGGAAAACTAACTTTGTGGTTTGTAGAAAAAAACTGCCGAATTCTTCGGTTGAATATGTTGGTAGAAATCATCTCAAAGTTTTTCTTTGTAATTAGAATTCTTAAAGATGATATCATAAGTTGGTTTGAATGCAGTCTAGGTTTGAAAGCCCCACAACAGATTTGATATTCACATGTGTGAACTCTAAATAATACACAGACAGCAAGTTTTGTCTGTTGTTAAACTTACTAATCCCTAATCGTAAAATACGTTTTTTTGTGTGACACTTGTAAGTAAGCCCTGTTTCAAAAAATCAAATGAAGTGTAGTATAAAATAATATTAATATACAGACCACTTGATACCCTGTATAAGATAGCGAACTATATGTATGTCATAAGCTATGTATTAAAACATAGGTTGGAGGCAGGTGGTGTCTGATCAATACTACTGGGGTACCATGTGAATATAACTGTTATTTTTTTATTCCCCAAAACGGTTACATGGTTAACAACTGATGATCCCAACATGAGAACTAATTTACTAATAGTACCACAATAACAAAGTATATGTAAAACAAAAGGAAAAACTGAAGAAAGATACATGAGTTGCATTGATAGGTATTCGGAAATAAGTGAATGAAGTGACACAAAAAACTTTTGAAAAAATTTTTTCCTAATGTTTTGCACTTAAAGTAGCAAAGCTTTGTAAAATATCTATCTCTTTCTCCCTTTCTCTCTCTCTGTTTGTCTGTCTGTCTGTCTGTCTCTCTCCCCCTCTCTCTCTCTCTCTCTCTATATATATATATATATATATATATATAATCAGTCTTTTAACGTCAGTCGTTGGACATACACCTTCCCCAGGATTTGCCATAATTATCTATCATGGGCGTCGCAGAGCCAGCATTTTCTGAATCTGTCCAATTCATCTCTCCATCTCATGTTCTGTTGGCCTCAATTTCTTACGTGATTTCTGTGGATCCTTGTTGTGAGACGTGATGTCCATCAGTTGTCTTTCATTCTTGCAACATGGCCTGCCCATTGCCATTTGAGATTTTTTAATAGTTTCTATGATGTCTCGAACCCCCGTTTTTTTCCTTATATTACTGTCTTGTGATCTCTCCATGTAAGGTTGAGTATGATTCTCTCTTGCGCACGTTGATCAATTTTCTACCAATTACAAATAGATTCCCTTCAAAAATCCTACTAAATAGCATAATGTCTGTCGCTGTCAATGTTGGAAATGGATGGGGGTGTATACATACTTCTCGCTCAATACCTGGTGATGGAGACCTAGTTCACGAAACTTAGCCTCACCGTATACCCAGTTCCTGAAACCTGTTTCCATCACGGTTTGAGAGCTAATCGTGGCACTACTGGCATGGTTTTTGTTTTTGGATAGGCTGAACGAAATCATCAAGAGAAAAACAAATAATATTTTTTTGACAATCTACGCACACACACGGGTACTTGCGCACAGATGCATACACACAAAAACATTAACTCATACATGCCTATATACACACATCACACAAATATCTCCACACGCACACACACATTCACACACACAAATAAGAGAAAGAGAGAATCCTGAAATTTTAGATAATAACGTTTTTCTTGCACATGGATACCTGCGATAGAGCTACATGTATAATTTAAATGGATAGCTTGTAATTTTATAACAGGGAACATTGTTAATAATCTTACTATGTATTGTGAATTATTCTTTCCGTAAAAATGTATTGAAAATCACGAAAAAGGACATTATCAGTGGTAACGAATAAATACAAGCATTGCTAACAAAACAAAGTTACAATAGTATGATTTAAACGCATCAGTTATAATAAACCTAAAAAAACATTGCAAATGATTGTATGATATGAATGCACAGTAAAATCATTTCTATTTTTGAAATACTTCTGGAAATCGTCTAAGAAATCAATAATCAGTTGCCAGAAATTAAAGCACACATTACTGTTAGAATAGGTTTTTCTATACATTATCTATCGTGTAGTATGTGTATATTCTTTAGTGTTTTTCTCGAATTCATATTATGTACCTTGTTTTCTCTGTGTTGTAAGGAATAATGCAGAGAGATCAGACGTTTTTTATGTGTGCACTTGTTTTCTTAGTTGTCAGAGGATATCTTAGATGAATCTTCCTAAAAGGGTAATCATAACTTTTCATGTTCATTTTTTTTATTTTAGAGTCCCTTTTTTCTGCTTTTGGTACAACGTTGGTATTCGTGCTGAGGGTCCCATTTTTCGTGTTATGTTATCTGTCTTTCTGAAGACAGACACAAGAGAATCGAGAGAAATAAAAAGAAGTTTTAAACAAAATGATGGATATTATGTATGTGCAATGAAGGACTTCCTTAAGGTGTGCATATTGTTACCAGACGTATTTTCTTTTTCTATTTATTCATGTCGCATTTAATCGTAGTTTGCGAAGTCACGTATCTGGAATGAAGGATTTACATTGTGCCGTTAATGACATCTTTTTGAATCGTCTCGAGAGTCAGATTTTAATGACCAAATAAAAAAGCGTTTGTAAGGTTGGTAGCCGAAAGATATTTTCGATAAATCTTCCTAAAACCTAGACGTGTAAATGGTAATCATAGTCTTTTTCCTCTCAAATTTATTCTTCTTTTTCGGGCAACATTGGTATTCGAGGTGAGTATCCGATTTTTGTCTTTTATTATTCACCTTTATGAGTCAGAGGTAGGAGGACGAAAATCGAAATTCTAAGAAAAAGCATCCAATTCGAAAAACATAGTCAAGGTTCGAACTCTGCTTTCTATCTGATCAAATCCTGTCGTCAATGAGATGAAATAGAGTGAAGTTGTATACCGTGTGACTGTCACATTCACAATGACCGAGGGTGTTAAACTTCAAGTCTCGTGTATTTTTTGGTCAAAATATAGCATCATGCAGTTGTGTAAAGCTCTACAGTCCAGATGTGGCCCTCTGCAAATTTGCTGTTTTACCCGGAGATCGTTGCCAAAATTGAACAGGAGGCGACATGGAAGCTGATGGCCATCCTAGAAAAGAACTTTGCAGACCCTTTGGAAAGTAAAAAGGGATGCTGGTATCAGCTTATGAGGTTCCAAGGGGAGGACTTTGAAGGAAACTTCTGCATTCTTTTTTCCAGTCAATATATATATATATATATATATAGTGTGTACTTTAGAGAGTGAGACAGACTCGGGAGTGAAGTGTTTGGTGGTAAGGTTTATAAATCCTTATAAGTCAATAGTCCATACATGTTTCGGGATTCTTCCCATCATCAGTGGTGTGTGCTGTGTGAGTGTGTATTAAAATGTACCATGTGGAACCAGAGTCCACTGCCAGGAGCTAAGCATTGTGGGTGAGTTTTATTGTCAGGGCTGCTGGAGGCCTCCAGCTGAATGGAAGAATGTCCAGTTGGTATCAGGTCATATATATATATATATATATATATATATATATATATATATATATATATATATACCTATTTATAATCCACTTGTGGTTTTGTGGTGTATAGTAAGCAAAGTTTAGCAAATAAACTATGTGTACAGATATCTATGCCAACGGTAAAATCATGTTGAATACATCAGTTCTCTTGCGATCACCGAAGATCGGCAACTCTTAGCCGGGTCAATATCTAGATGAGTGACCACTGGGGGATATCAGGTACCGTAGGCGAAAATGGTCAAGTGAGTCCTGCTCCTTTTGGTACTTGTCGTCTCTGTTCATTCAGCAGAACGTGAGCTGAGACAAGAGCAACTTGTGATACGAGAAGCTTGGACAGGGACAACTGATGCAATTGGTAGCGTAAGAGTACCAACTCATTAACATGTATGTACATCTGTATATGTGAGATTGCTTGAATGTGTGTGTGTGTGTGTGTGTGTGTGCATGCTTTCTCAATTTGGCTGTTGCTTTCACTTTTAGACTTGACCCATTAAAAATGAATGAGTACGAGACACCCTAACTCAGATATTCATCAATCATCTAAATACACCTTTTCTTGGAAGTCATCTGATATCCCACTGATGACCTCACACACAACCCAGCCATGTTCTGATTTTATTTTACAATGACTTTCCACTTAATTATTTACTAATCCCACCCACTACAAGACACAGACCCTATATGAATACACCATCCCCCGCATCTCAATTATACTATCTCGATAAAGTCAATATGCCCTGGCGAAACGTTGAAATGTATTGTAATTTCATTTTGTGAAATTTTCATTTCAACTTTATATTTTCGGATAAATCATTATCCCCACTGATACACTGATCATGTCTCAACTAATATACTAAGTCAACCATTATAGATAAATCATTACACGTGCACGTGTGTGTTCCCTTTTTATGTATTGAAAGACAGGCCTGTGTGGTGGGAGAGATGGTCACGATTTTTTTTCATAATAGCAACGGTGGTTGTAAGCGTTCCTGAGTAAGGGTATCCTCTGTTTTTTGAAGTCTGTTTTACGCTACTTTTCAGGTTTTACAAAATAGGCGATATTAGTTTTCATAGATGCAGTACGCTCCCTCAACCTCTAACCATAGACGTCTGTACCTCCGACCATCCCAACTTCTGGCAACTCGAACTAACAACCTGGTCTTCAAACAATTTTTCTATATACATTTAATAGTAATTTCGTCTTCGATTCACTCCATCTCAGCTTATAAAAGATTTTTTTATAGGAGCTCTCTTGTTTTGAAAAGCATGTAAACCTGTTGAAAAAGATTATTTGAATTTCGATGTTGAAGGCTTTTCTCTCTTTCGTTCTTTTTTTTTTTTGTCGACGATAATATTCCAGGTTCACTATTTGTCGATAACTAGATGCAGGACACTGAATTTGAGTCGACATAAAATATGTCTGAGCAGACAAGTGGAGAAGCAATTGAGTTCGTTCCTTTATAGTGAAGGACATGATCTGGAATGTTTTCTCTCCCATTGAATCCAAATCAACACCTAAATTAGCTTACATACTTGCAAATTATTAAAAGTAATTAATATTCATCAACATGACGAAATTATTATTTATATTCTGTAGAGAAAATAGAGAAAAACGGAGACAAATATTTAAAAAAAATGAATCGAATCGGTGTTATATAGAACGAAATCACTGGACAGTAAAACCTTGGCACCACATCATCATCATCATCATCATCATCATCATCAGTCTTTCAGCGTCAACTGTTTGACATAGACCTCCCTCAAGATTTGCCAGACCTCACTTGTCATGGGGTGGGAGGGTGGGCAAAGCCAGCACTGTCTGAACTCGTTTAATTCGTAACGCCATCTTATTTTCCTACAAGCCACGGTTTTACATATGATCTCTGTGGATCCACATCGTGAATCGTTATACTTATCGGTTATCTGACATCCATTCAGCATGACCAGCCCATTGCCATTTATGTTTTTCAATTGATTCTACGATATCTCTGACTCTTGTTTTTTTCTGCTAATACACTGTGGTGTCTTGTAATCTATCCTATTGATGCTGAGCATGATTTTCTCCTGTGCGCGTTGAATGTTTCTCAGATAAGGAGTAAATCTTTTTGCATAGGTTCATCGTTTCAGCTTCATAAGACGACTATCAGGAGGATACATTGGTTGTAATCCTTTTTTTACGAGTGATGGGAAACGTACTATTAAGAAATGATGTAGTACCGTGGAAAAGTAATAATTGTTATGAGACAGAGGCAGTATCATTTTCTCATATTTCTAAGTCTGTTCATTTTCTATTATGGAGTCACCAATAAGATGCTGATACTTCACTCAGCTTGCTATTACTCTTATACTGGCATCGAATGTCTCTGCCTCAGCTTCCCATATGTTTACAATTGTCCCTGCTTGTAATACGTTAAATAGAGGCGGCAAGGACCCGAGGTGGCGTAGCTCGTTTCGCCGATCCCGTTTACGCCACCTGGGGTTCTGAAGCGTCACCCATCGAGGTACATTTTATTGTGATGCAAGAGAGCCAACGTATTACATATGATTTGGCACACTCGATTCAAGTGGAAGCTAATTTAAAAAAAAAAAGGAATGGTTCTAGATTGAACTTAGACGATTTCAGAAAGATCACGCAAATGGTGCATCAAGAGGCACCTACCGTAGACCAATGTTGACTAACAATGACAGAGTGGAGTTTTTGAAGGTTCGTAGTTCACAAGGTTCTTTGTAACTAGTGCAGAACTAACCTGAACTCAACAACCATCTGCTTACTAAGGAAAAATGTGTAGCGTGCACATCTCTCTTGCTATCGGTCGTGATTTCCAATGACACTAAACACTTCAAGAGCGAAGGAGATTTCACTGATCTTTGTAAATGTTTACATGAGATACTCGAAACTCCTATTGTTGATTAAAGTTTATCATACCAGGTCGGTAGCTTTTGTTGGTTACTTTTGTCTTAAATGGATATTTCGAAACCCAGACTTGGGTCAGACAACGTTTCGCTTAATTATAAGTAGAAGGATACCAAAACCGATTGTGGAGTGACATTTGTCATATTTTTTATGTATGCCATTGCTGGTAAGTTACAATGACCTTGTGCCAGACTATAGAAAATTCGGGAAACATCCATAAGTGCAATTATTTGCCTAGCATTTTTTTCCATTGAAATAGAATTCATTCGTAAGCAGAGGCTTGAGCCTTGAGTAAGGTATGGAATACGTTATTAAATATTTAAATGGAATTACCAGAGACACACTGGTTATAACTTGCATTCAGCATTCGTCCGTCTACCATCGGATACAATTTTTATTTTTAAAAAATCCCTCTCAGATGCAGACCCGGCTTGCTATGGAGTTAGCTCGAAAAGTATTCAGTCATTTGATATAACCGAAAAAATTGCGTACCCTGGACAGTGATGCATTAGTCCCTTTGAAAGTACTCTCCTTGGGGCCTCACACAATTATCCCAGCATTCCTTACTCTTTTCAAAAAAAGTCTGCAAAGTTTCTTCCCAGAATTGCCCTTAACTGCTCCGTCTGTGTGTCGCAAATGCAACATAGAAAACGATCATGGAGTTAAAATAGGATTTTTTCACTTGCTGTTTATCCACCAGAACTGTCATGTTTCGCTCAAAGCAATACTTTTAGTCTGGTCAGCAGTTGCAACGATTTCTCAAAGAACACTGCAACTCAAAATCAGAATCATCCTTTGTTCCAGCAGTAAGATATCCCAAGTTTACAGAAGGCTAGTTAATCTAATTTGATGAACAAATAAGGATACTAAACTGGAAAAAGTGTTGGGTAGATTATTATAAAGAAACAAAATCTAATTTGTTACACGTAAAAACAGGAGTCCGGGACATCATTGAAACTGTTAGAAAACTCAAATGGCAATGGGCTGGACATGTTGCAAGAATTGCAGATAACTGCTCGACATCACAACACACAACATGAATCCCGAGAGATCAGGTGCGAGGCTTTCGCCGACGGAAAGTGAGATAGCGAGACGAGCTAGATAAATTTAGAAAGTACTGGTTCCGCAATGCCACTGATAGGGAGATCTAGGGAAGGTTTATGTCGAATGACGGATGCTAACGGACTAATGATGGAATATTCGTTTATTTCCAAGCAGTATTTTACATATTTGAACAGAAATTTGAAGATTAGAATTAAAGAAAGAGAGGAAAATAGCAAAGAAATAAAAGGAAAAAAGGAAAATATAAGATAATTGGAAAGGGAAAAAAGAAGGGAAGAAAGACAGACAGGATGAAAGTAAGAAAGAAAGAAAGAAAGAAAGGAAACGAAACGAAACGAAACGAAGCGAAACGAAATAGAATTAAGCAAGAAAAAAAGAAGAAATAATTAGGAGGAGAGAAGAAAGGAACGAAAGAAGACAAGAAAGAAAAATAGAAAAGTATTAAAAGTAAAGAAAGAAGGAAAGAAGGAAAGAAAGAAAAATAGAAAAGAACCTGAAGGAAAAAAAGGAAGATTGAAAAAAGAAAGGGAGATTGAAAAAAGGAAGGAAGAAAGAAAAAAAAAGTCAAATTGAAAGATTTAGGTTAACACATTATTCTTTTATCAAGTTGGTCTAAAGAAAAAGTTTCTTCAGTGAATAAATATACATAAATCAAAAACTTTACCACAAGAAAATGCTGCGAAATTTTGCATCAACCTGAAATAATGGAGTGCACGATCTTGCCCGAAGGTTATAATAAAAAGCCTGGAAAATGCTTTGGTAACTGAATACTCTGAATTATCAAAAAATGAAGAAAACCTCTCCATATGAAAGGATACACAATTCAGCTCAAACATGGCGGAAAATCATAGAAAACCAGACAACTACTTTGATGACCGTCTATTAATGCTACGTATCATAATGTATGATATAGTGAAACTATTTTCCTCGTATAGGTGTCCATATTTCATCACGTTTTGGCTGTGTTCCCTCCGGCTTTCATCGGGTGTTGTGGGTTCCCGGAATGGAATCACTACTCAGAGTGCTTGCTCAGTTGTACTGGATCCACCATATCCTTTTAAAAAAAAAATCCAAATAGTGTTATCGGGGTACTTTCGAGTATTCTTCCTTGCATTGCGTAATCCATTTTTTCACTTTTGCTCTTCTAAAGAAGTTTCTTAGCATAATGATTAAGAAAAATACTATGCGTTTATATGAACTAGAGAGTTTGTCAAAAAAAAAAAAAAAAAACCGCTGGGATTTTTAACATCAAACTTATACTCAGCTTAAAACAATTAGTATTTTCCCTTTGAAAAAGAAATGATCGAATAGAGAACAAGCCGTTTTGTTATCGTTTTTTTATTTTCCTTCTTCTAATTTCTTCTCCTCATTTTGTATTTTTCATATTCTCTCCGAATACTAGATTTTTTCAATACAGATAGAGGAATGATTTTTTATTGTCTCGTACCCAACCAATTTTATGTTCTTTTTTCTTTTGAAGTAAGTTTTCATCTAAATGCCAATAAACTTGAAGTAGGCGTTGTTTACAAGAGAGGAATGATAAAACGCTGGAGCAACACGAATTACCTCGGTAAAAAAAATACGAAACCAACGGAAAGAAAGAATACACAACCAGACTGGTTACTGCAGGGCAAAACTCGACTCCAACTTCTGTTCCAAGGGGAGATAATTACCGCAATTTTTGTTTTGCACATAAAATAAAAAGGAAATATAAAAAATATATGATCTTTTGTAAAAACCTATCCATTAGAGAGAAATAAACCGGCGTGTATGAATGATAGATTTTCGTTGAACATTACAACTTATTAATTTAGCTCAACCAGAAAAACAGCCTGCGAAAAATCAGTCTGTCGTGAGATCGAATCCTGGTAGGGATATGTTGTGTATACATTCGATGTGATTTGTTCTTGTTACGGTAGGGACACAAAATTAAGATTTTGAACTGGATTTTGACAAAAGCATCGGCTCAAAGATAAAGAGACGAAGACAACCTTTAAAAAAATGTCTTTATTTGTTAAACCTTAATCCATGTTTTTGCCTCAAAGTGTATTTCCGTGTAAGTCGAGTAAATATACTTTCAGACGTACTAATAAACTAAGGTTTTATAAATTAGTCATTACAGTTGTTTTACTCTCAAAAAAGTGTTTCTTTGGATTTACTAGAAAATTACACTTTTGAAAAATAATTTGTTAACTTGAAATCATGGGTTGTCTTGAAAGACATTTGTGATCAAATATTATAAATATCACTTAGATATAAACTAATAAATTAACTCGTAACAAATTAAGAGATTTTCTTGAAGTTTGTCTACGTAAAACTTCTTTCAGTTAGGATAATATTGTTTTCGACACGGATGCAATTTGTCCAGGGGGCCAGATTCCGAATAATAATAATAATAATAATAATAATAATAATAATAATAATAATAATAATAATAATAATAATAATAATGATGATGATGATGATGATGAGGAGGAGGAGGAGGAGGAGAAGAAGAAGAAGAAGAAGAAGAAGAAGAAGAAGAAGAAGAAGAAGAAGAAGAAGACGAACATTGGGATGGATAGACTATAAAAAAAGCATACAACATAATTCCACACATCTAGATACTTGAATGCCTCAGAATTTTCAAGATCAGTGAACCAGTGGTAATTTTCATTACCGACTCTATGAAAAGTAGACTTGACATCTACAGGAGAAAATTTAGCAGGGTCAAGAATAAAAAAGGGAATCTTCCAGGGAGACTCATTGTCTCCATTACTATTAGTTCTATGATACTGCTCTGAAAAACAGCAAAGGATACCAATTCTCCAGAACAAGAGAAAAGTCAACCACCTAATGTACATGGACGATATTGCATTATTTGCAAAGAACAGGGAAGAACTCGAGACGCTGATCAACAGAGTGGAGGAATACAGTGATGACATTAGGATGGAGGTAGGAATAGAGAAATTTGCAATAATGGTAATACACAAAGGAAGGCTGACAGCGGCATATGGAATCGGACTCCTTGCCTGCAGGAAGATTAGAGAAGTGACTACACAAGACCAAGACCGATACAAATAACTAGGAATTATTGAATGTAACACGATAGAACGGGAATAATGAAAGAGAAAATAAAAGGAGAATACCTTAGGAGGATGAGGAAAATATTAGAGACCAAACTAAAAAGCAGGAAGTTTATAGAAAGAATGAACATATGGACCATATCGATACTAAGATACAAAAGCCCATTCCTTGGATGGACAATGGAAGAACTCCAGTCAATGGACCAGCGAACGAGGAAGCTTATGACGATGTACAAAGCCTTACATCCCAGAGATGACACAGATAGGCAGTACGTGAAGAAAAAAAAAGTGACTGAGAGCTCTTCAGCATAGTGAAGACATGATAAAGAGCGCTAGAAGCAGTTAAACGAACAACAAAAAAGTAGAAAACAATGGTGTAGCACAGCAAACAAGGAAAGGAAATGGCAATAGAAAAAATACACGGGGTATTCAACAGACAGATACAGGATGTGGTAGATGAGAGATCATGGACATGGCTACGAAGAGAAAATCTGGAGAGGGAAACAAAATCGGTCGTCATTGCAGCTCAAATCAAATACATCAGAACAATCTATATCAAAACAGAAATCGACAGAACACAAACAACAAATGGCGCCTATGAGGGGAGAGAGATGAGACCGTAAGACACAAAACTAGTGAATGTAGTCAACTAGCCCAGAAGGAGTATAATCACAGATATGATAAAGTAGCGACAGAGATAAACTGGGAACTGAGCAAACAAATGGGATTTAACCATGCAAAAAAGTGGTATCAGTACAAACAAGAGGCAGCCCTGGAGAATAAAAAAACACAAATTACTTTGGGACTTTGACACCCAAACAGACCACCCCGTCCAAGCGAGAAGACCAGACCTAGTGATCGTGGATAAGAAGAGAGAAACCTGCCTAATAATGGACGAGGCTGTACCTGCACACCAAAGAGTAAGGAGGAAAGAGAGTAAAAAGCTGGAAAAATTCATTGGTGGCAAGAGAACTGCAGAAATCGCCGAACATAAAAGCCAGGGTAGTGCCAGTAATCATGAGTGCACTGGGAACCATAACAAAGACACTGAAAACGATACTGAAAGAACTAGGGATAGAAGGGAGGGTTGAAACTTTGTACACAACAGCAGGAACTAAACGAATACTGAGGAAATTGCTAGAAATATAAGATCTACGACTCCAGCTGTTAGCAGTGGCTTAATAGAGGAGGAGGGAAATCATCAAAATGGTAACGGAGGTATGAACCACAGCACTGCTGTGATAAGTGGGGGAGAGATGAGATGAGAGGAGGGCTAAAGACCTGGGGAGACTTACTGCTACTCAGCCTTCAGCGATAACCACCGAGCAAGTGGTGTGAAACTGTAAACCACAGTACTGTTGTGGACTATGAAAGTGTGGAGAAGAGGGCTGGAGACCTGAGGAGACTTGCTGTCACTCAACCTCCAGTGGTAGCTACCAGGCAACTGGTACAAAATTGCTGATTAAAATAGTAATGATGATGATAATGGTATCAACAAAATGACAATATTTAGGAGTGGTATTCAAAAATAAATACAGACCAAGAGAGAGGTACAGACTGACACTCTTATATATATGTATGTATATATATATATATATATATATATATATATATATATATATATATATATATATATATATATTCTAGGGTTGGGCATTCTTAAGTAGGGTGCCTGTCTGCAAAAAGCAAATATGCAACGCTCTTCCCACCCTTGAACTGAGCACTCAGGTAGAAGGCGAGTTACGTATAAATAAGTATTCGCTAAATACGGTTCTAGCAACCGCCCAGATCCATGTAGGGGAGAGATAGTACGCTGGACGCTGGGTCTAGAGCTAAACGTTTCAATCCCAACTGATGGAACTATATACATATATATATGATTCCTTGGTTGTTAGAGTTATTTCTCAAATACTTATGTGTAGAGAGTATGGAAGATAGCAATCATTCCCTTCAAACTTCGCTTTTGTGACCAAGACAGAGATATTCATAAATAGTTGTTTTTCTCAGTATGTTTGATTAAAAATGTGCAACTTCGCCCATTGACCAAATAGAAGTATGTACATATCAAATTAAAACCGTCCAGGTCTCAAAATGAGAGTTTGAAGGGGATTATCGACATTATAATACTTTATAGACATAATCGATTCAAAAAAACAAAAAACAAA
>OY735227.1:30174988-30347488 GCA_963457665.1 Thysanoteuthis rhombus
AGAATTTGCTCACATTTACGGATGACTTAAGTTGATTGGAATGTCGGATAATGAAACAATTGTTTTGATTAATTATAAAAAAAATTAAAGGTTAAATCAATTCATCGAAGTTGAGGGCATTGGGGTCAAATATGCATTCGATTGAGGATAAAACGTAATAATTATGATTAAATAATAGAAGGTGGATGGATAGTGATTGTGGCTCTGATTGGTTGAAAAAAGAGAACAGTTAATGCAATGGATTAGAAGAAGAGGAAGAATACGAGAAGGAAGAGAAAATGCTGGGAAGAAGAAGAAGAAGAAGAAGAAGAAGAAGAAGAAGAAGAAGAAGAAGAAGAAGAAGAAGAAGAAGAAGAAGAAGAAGAAGAAAAGTCAATAT
Source organism: Thysanoteuthis rhombus (assembly GCA_963457665.1). NCBI lineage: Eukaryota > Metazoa > Mollusca > Cephalopoda > Oegopsida > Thysanoteuthidae > Thysanoteuthis > Thysanoteuthis major. Next base: position 30,175,368 of record OY735227.1, read on the forward strand.
TGTGTCAGAAAAGGAGAAATTGTTTGGCATAAAAGGAAGAAAAAAAAAAGAAAGAGAAAAAAATATAATGATAATGATAAATATTGTACCAGAAAATAAAATAGAATAGCTGTTATAAGAAGAAGAAAAAAAGGAAGAAGAAGAAGAAGGAGAAAAACAAGATCAATATTGTGTCAGAAAAAAAGAAAAATATTTCGCATATAAGGAAGAAAAAAGAAGGAAGAGAAGAAAATGAATAATACTAAATATTGTATGAGAAAATAAAAGAAAATAATTGTTAGAGGAAAAAGATGGAAAAGGAAATATAAGGAATCATAGCAACCATGTATACTCCTTTTTTACCGTGTAAATTAAGCGGAGAAGGTTACAGAATGAGTTTATCTTCAGGAGAATACTACCAGTATGGTTTGAATCATGAGTACATGATAAAAAACAGATCTGGTTGGCCATTTGATAAGGTGAATAAAATGACTGTCAATTTATTGTATTTTGGGGCTGTTGTTACAAAAAGGTACAGATTTTGAAGAAACGTGCCTGAATGTACTTGGACACAAACTAAGGGTCAGATTTTGCATACACTTTCATTGCAAATTGAACATCCTAATAAAAACCTATTTGGGGGTGCATTTTTAAAAAACAGATAAAAAACCCCAAATATCTCCTCTACTCGCTGAGTGAGTGGTGTGTATGTGTGCCAACTTTCAGGTTTCTGCTATGAATGGTCAGGTTCGGGCCAAGTCTGGATGCAGGTACACATAAATAACCTGAACCCAGTAACAGTGATTAAACCAGTCTGTTGTGGACAGCGCTGATTTAAAAGGGCCGGGACATAAGAAGAAAATAGAGTAAAAAAAGTCAGTAAAAATGTCAAAAATATCTGTAAGGAAAGGTCACATGAGAACAACAGACAAAAATCAGGTAACATTAACAAGAGAGAGAAAGTCTTTTTTTGTCGTGATTGACAATGGAATGATACCGAAGATTATTGTATAGGGCGCATATCTGAGATGAGTATATAAAGATTCTGGCGAATCCAGTTGATGGAAATCCCACTTCATCTCTCAGCCTAGCTGATGTAATCCAGAGGAGAGCAGAGAATGATACATTTGGCATATAGTAGCTGCCAGAGGGGTCAAAGCTGGCATCCAAGCGTATTATGGGGGTGTCTGCTCTGGAATTCAGCGTCATTCTTCTCCTAGACTGGTTGCCTTTCCAAGGATAGAAAGCACAGTCTAACCAACTAGTATAACCTGAACTCGGGCAAGGGTGCAGACATGAATACATTCTTGTTCCAAGGTCACTAGTTCGAAGTGAACTTAACCAGCATCGACCGGAATATGAACTCAGCTAGCCGATTCCATTATTTGCGTCATCAACCGCTTTGCCACTCGCATCACCATAACAGAGAAATAAACGCCCCTGTAATCTAATCAATAAACATTCAACAGAAGGAAAAACAAAACGTTCGTGTGGATCATTTTTTTAAACATTGAGGAAGCCGAAACGGATCTGGTTAGTCTTTCAATAGGAACTGTCACGCAACAATGTTTTTGGTGGCATGCAGTTTTGGGGCAATCAATTAAAAGATTTATGAAGAAGTTGATCGATGGATAAGTTACCACTCTCACGTTTTGTTTGGTCACTAAAACATGTCGAATTGAAAAAAAAAGCATGAACACCACCACGCAAAAAAAGGGACCAATTTGGCACAAACGTACATTGTAAATTGAACCCTCTGCCCGTCCCAATATTTTAGAGGGAGGTTTTCAAAGGACAACATTTTTACTAGATCTAATATAGAGTAAATGTGTAAATATTCAGCTCTTTTGTTCCGTTGATGTTATCCGTACGCATGACACGTAGAGGGCCAGCCAGGTACAATCACGTAAAAAAAGAAGAAATCTATGTTGACTAAAATGATAGTATTGGTTGATGGTTAATGCATAATAAAGAGTAAATGAATAAATATTAAACCCTTTACTTCCATTGGTGCTGTCCGTATGCACGGCACATGCATAGCCAAAGAGGCAGAATCACGTAAGAAATGAAGAAACTTATGTTGACTATGTTAATAGTATTGGTTGATGGTTTCTAATTTGAAATAATGATACGAGCAATAACAATCCAAGCCTTGAAGCTTGTGGCAAAATAAAAAAGATTCCCTTGCAGCAAATAATTGTTTCGAATCAGATCTGGAGATTTTGACAGAGAACCAGATATCAGAGTTGTGACTGAGTTAGATCTAAAAATTGTGATAAAAAATCAGATCTAGAGATTTTGACAAGGAATCAGATGTAAAAGTTGTGACCGTGTCGGATCCAAATATTGCGACAGAGAATCAGATCTGAAGATTTTAACGAAGAATCAGATCTTGAAGTTGTAACAAAGAATCGGATTTAAAAGATTTTGACAAAGAATCAGATGTAGAAATTGTGACTGAATCTGATCTTAAAATTGTGACAAAGAATCTGATCTGAAAGTTGTGAAAAATAGAATCATATCTGAAATGTACTACAAGAAAAAAAAAGCAAGAAACACATTTGTGTGGTTTCATCGGGAAAAACAGTTTCTCTCCTTGAAAGACCACAAATTAAATTAAACAAAAAGGATGAAATGTGCTCTAAAAAAATACAATTCCTCTCTCACGCCTACGTTCCATCGTCCACACGCTCAAAACCTTCAAATAGTTTCTCCTAACGTCTGACTCCGTTTCTCTTGTCTCCTTTACGCCATGTGAACTCTAAATCCCCCTAACCTTCCTACTGCATTATGTGTCCCCAAAAAAGGAATTTCCACAAATCTCTTTCTCATCGTTAGCGAAGATTCCCTTGCAGCTTTTACTCTTTTCAAAGCTTTCACGTTTGCTATATGCACTGTCCATGATATTTTTAACATAGTCGATGGAACTCAGTTGTCTAAATTCTTTCTTCCAATGACGAAACCATCGAACATTCATTGCCATATAAGAGATTAGAGATTAAATTGCTGCACAACGCACTCATTTTTTAATGTTATTTTTCTATCTTTGAATATCTGGCTCAGTTCCGGAGAAGCTTCCTTTGCTATTCCTGTTCGTTTTCAAATTTCCGTCGTCTCTTACTGCGTGTGAGAATTCTTTTAATATTTATTTACAAAGCGGTGCTAAGATAACTAGTCGCTGGTAAAATCGTCGCCGATGAATTGGTCGCCGATCACTTGGTCACTTTTAGATTTGTTGTCAGGTCAGTTTGTCGATAGGGCTATTTGCGTCTGGTACCTATTCAGATTTATTTAGGTTTCTTGGTTGAAACAATTTATTTAGGGGTCAAATTTTCTTAGCATATTCGAATTCAGTTACTCCAAAATGATAGAATCAATGCATGGTGGCCGAGTAATTACCATTCCTGATGAATGAAAAAACTAAATTAGAGATGAAGAAAAAAACTACACACACATTCATATATATATATATATATATATATATATATATATATATATATATATATATATATATATATACTGTCTGTCCAGTTCAACGTAGGGCAGGGGTAGGACTGGTCTGAATGTTTTGATCCTGCCTCGTGGTACTGGAAGGGATGTTGGATAGTCTATAGCCACACCAAAGAGTTATAATACAACGAGACAGCTGTCTATGGATGACACAATAATATATATATATATAATAATAATTGATAAACTGCTGTCTGTGGGTGACACAATTATCAATTATATATATATATATATATATATATATATATATATTATTGTGTCATCCACAGACAGCTGTTTCGTTGTATAACAACTCTTCAGTGTGGCTATTGACTATCCATTATCCCATCCAGCACCACGAGGTAGGATCGTAACCTTCGCTTCAGACCCGGAGGCCGGTATCCCACCTCTGCTTCACGGAACCAGACGCTCAGTAAAGTTGAATTTAAGTTATATATTCATTTAGCATATATTCCCCATATACATATAAACACGATGTTTTGGAATAGTGAATATGCAATGCTTGATTCGCACTAACGAAAGTAATGAATAGGTTACGATGATTGAATTGTCAAACCTTGTTTCATCAGTAAGTGCAAGATTTTACCGTTTCAAATATCAAAGCGAAATCATTTTACATTTCGTAATGCCCATCGCTTAATTGCACCAATTGAACTTGAGGATATAATAGACAGCGTATTATCACAAATCAGTTGCCGATCAATACGAATATTAAACGTTGAAGGCAAGCTGATTCCAATTATCCTGCAAACTCATTCACATTCGTCGAGTTTTCTATTTCAAGTATATACTTGTAAGTTGCCAGTGATGAAGATTTAATGCTTCCACGTCATGTGTCTCACCGGTTACTGAGGCTGTGTGGTACCGTGGTACAATTCGATTCGCCATATACCAAGGACTTTGGGAATGGTACTCAATGCTTTTCCTCAAAGCATTCGGAGCAAAGACTACGATTTAAAGACATTCACCCAATGTTGAGGATCTGCGGCCAAATCATATTAGATGGACTGGTTATTGTAAGATTTACCGAAGTTTGGCAACATTAAGCTTATTTGTTCTTTGATGGGTGAACTTTGGAAATTCAAGGTGCCGTAAGCAGAACGAAGCTTTGAGAACGAGGATGAATACATACATACTTCATCTAGCACAGTGTGGATTGGCAGAGAAAAAAAAGAAGATTTTCCCCAAGAGAATATTTCTACGTATATACTTGTAAAATATGGAAGTTTTTATGAGTTGCATATCAAGTGGCAAAAGTATAAATCGTCGTTTAATGGTCGATAATATTTCTTTATTTGTTGTATCGATCACGTTCTCTTCATAAATTGAAATATTACACATCAACACACACACACACACACATACAGCAGCGCACATGTTCCACACGGACACACACATACACACGAACGCCCACAACCACACACTTTTGCATACACATTCACGCACACGTACTCCCATGTACTCAAAAATCAATGCAAACATACACGAACACATTCACACATGCCCGAACTCAGGAATTTACAACTACGCTCATACACGCACAAATCAATATCCACACGCACACACGTTCACACATCTGCATCAGCACACATACACCTGCACATACACACATACACCTGCACACACATGTACATAAAAATAACCATATTCCCACAAATATCTACACATGACCATTAACGCACGCACGCACGCACAAGCATTCACTTTCTCACACTTACCCTAACAAATCCACACTCACACATACAGACATCTGTATCAGCACTCACATTTTTACTGCTACACACGTACACAAGCTAATCCACACACACATGCAAACACACACACACACACACATAAAACATTTATATCAACGTACGCACCAATATGCATGCACAAACACACACACTCACAATGTACATCAACATTCACAGTTTCACATCCACAAATTAATTTGTATTTACACAGATACATTCAAACATGTATATCAACACACGCTTTAATAAGCACATGAACACATACACATTTACATATACATGTGCCTGTATGCTTCTATGTGTATGTGTGCTTATCTGTCTGTATGATGATACATACACGTATATATTATGGTAGGAATGAATTTTTTTCTTCAATTTCTACGTATTTTAACAAGGAAACAAACAATATCTCGAATATTTTTTCTTATGGAAGTTTGTATTTTTTCTCAAAACATTGAATTCTTTTTTTTTTCAACATTTTGCATTCATTTTTTTTTTTACTTTTCAACTCCTTCCCAGAATTTTTCAGTCTAAAATAAGAGGAAAAATGAGGATAAATAATTTTTGACTACTATTTATTTTTAATTTCAAACTTATTACTTCCTTTTTATTATCACAACTTACTCAAGCTGCCAGAATAGAGAGAGAGAGAGAGAGAGAGAGAGAGAGAGAGAGAGAGAGAGAGAGAGAGAGAGGGAGAGAGAGAGAGAGATTCTCTCGTAGTTAATATGAATTGCATATTTCTCACCATCTGTCATGGTCGGTATTTGAGCTGAGTTAAAAACCTAAATTTGAATGTCAAGACTTGGAGGCAATCCCAAACTTGAAATATTAGTGCAATACAAATTATTTACCTTATTTTGGCCCGGTGCCAAGCTCATCTATTTATATACGTATCAATCTATGTACGTAGAAAGAAGACTGGATGACCTCCGAAATTACAGAAAAAAAAAGAAGACTGCATCATAATATGAATACACATGGCTGACTCAAAATTGCTGTCGAGATTTCACGAGAATTAGACGAGAATACAGGTTTGCAAGTTTTGTTTAACCTCGTTTCACGTCCACTGATAGGAGCTAAGCCTCTATAATCAAGTTTCTCATTCGTCGTAAGATCCAGAAAGCGCATCTTCAGCATACTACGAACTATCTTCTTTGGACTCCTGAAGAGTAGACCCAGGGTCACTTAAGGGATGAACCCAAGTTCAACGCATTGGAATCTTATGGTGAAAAAGATTCCAAGGTGTAGGTAAGAGGCTTGCCCGTCAATGTGCTCAGGCAAGTCTGAAGTTTTGGGTGCTGTCTTATAGCTGTCGTTGGCCTCTTATTTCGTCTGCTTTGGTAGGTGAATGCGGAAGTCTGAACCTCTTTGACAGCATATCGTTTCATACCTTCATCAACTTGAGAATCATGCTCCCATTTTCACGCAGGATATTGCCCTCTGTCAACCAAGCGAGAAAGTTAAGGGATTCATGAACCAGCGGGGACGTTCAATAATGAACTAAGCTCGCTGAAACTCAGACTTAAATTAAACATCATAATTCAAGGTCATCATGCATGGTATCGGAGAAAAAAACGCTGGGACCGCTCAAAGGGGCTCCTTTGAAGGTGGGAGAAGGAATTAGGAGCTGAGCTCCAAGGTTCGACTTCCCAAAACCTGTGGGTAGCACTTCGTATATACATATGTTTGTTGTTTGGGTACAAGGTGATCTGTTGACAGAATGATATCTGGAAGGTGAAGAGAAATTCAAGGAGATGAACAAGTATTACATTTTGGAAAAAAATTATAATAACATGGGCGTATTCTGACATAACTTGATGGTGTTTTGCAATCTTTGAACTCTACCATCCGCCATGGTCATAAAAGACCCTAAAAGTAATAAATCTAATGTGAAAGAACAAGGTTGAAATCAAGACATTCTCTTAGAATATACAGCTCAGCATTCACTCATAGCTCCAAAATCCAGACCATACCTATTGACATGTAACTTAAAACCACCAGTAAGACACACACTACAAACCTGACGAACAAAATAACAATAAAACAAAAGAAAAACTCCGCCGTTCATTGCAACACCCACAAGAATCTCCCCAAATCTCCAAGCAGGAATTTAAAACATACATAATCATTCGCCTGGAGATACCCAAAGAGGGCAGAAACATAAAGGTGTTTATGTAGCAGATCTACTTTCTACTATATATATATATATATATATATATATATATATATATATATATATATAAAGTGCGTTACATTATTCCAAAACTCTATTTAAAAAGATCTCCTGTTATTGCACGAGGAAAGAATCATTGGAAGTGGACAACGTAAATAGGATAAACAATTAAAGAAAATGTGGTTGCTGTAGGAATCTTAACCTGCGACCAATAGGGTAGGCGCTTCAACGTAGTATTGCACTTACCAAATATCTTGATAGTCACCGGTAATGCAAAGGCATGTTGCACAATTCATAAATTTATCATGTTGGATTATACATCCATTTCATAATGATATATACGTATATCATCCACAGACAGCTGTATTGTATTACAACGCTCTAGTGTGGCTATAGACTATCTGATATCCCATTCAGTAACCCTTTATAGTAAATTTTAGTTGGTGATTGTTACCGGGAGCTTCTTATCATATTCCATATTCTGAAAATACTGGATATAATACTGAAATCAAATTGATGCTCGAATGGCGAGTCCGGTAGCCATTCAAATAAACATTTATTTTCTTCGCGTAATACTTCACAATTCCCAAGTGCAATCTCTGCAAATATTCGATTGTTTGCGCTCACTGCTTCAATCCTTGAGTACCTTCCCCAAATATTTGTCATTGTTTTCTTTGATAGATAAATATTTGTACTGTCATACACACACAAACACGCGTATATAAATATGTATATATATATATATATATATATATATATATATATATATATGGATATGCATACAGATATAGTATCAAAATACACACACACACACACACACACACACACACCTATATATATATATATATATATATATATATATATATATATGTATATATATATAATCAGACGGTATATATATATATATATATATATATGCACAATCAGACTGTTTATGTATGTATATATATATATATATATATATATATACATATATATATATATATATATATATATATATATATATATATATATATATATATATATATATATATATATATATATATACCGTCCGATTGCATATGTGTGTATGCTTATGTCTATGTATGCGTAACAAAGAGAATATTGGTAAGCAACCCAGATGGAATATATGATTATCATAAAGAGTTTTCTTTTCAAATCATGTCATAAGAAAAAGTAACATATTTGGAAAAAGAGATTAAATCCACCCTCCTTCCTGAATAGTCGCTTTTGTTGTTCTTATTGTTCTCCTGCTGTGGGCAAGTATGTGAATCTTGTTTTCAGTGGAATTCTTTAGTCTTCTGAGACAGAAAAATGCTTCAAGCTCCTCCATTTTGGATTATTTTGTCGCGTATTTGGTTATCGAATTACAGGAAAAAGATCAATATCAGAAAGTGAACATCGAGGAAATATGATTGCTTTGCAAATACTGAATTTTCCTCGAAAGAGATCAGAAATAATAATAATAATAATAATAATAATAATAATAATAATAATAATAATAATAATAATAATAATAAGTATAATAATAATGATGATAATAATAAGTGCAACGTCAAAATTTGACGTCATGCAAGAAAAAAACGATGAATGAATATGGTCAGGATAGAATCTAATTATAACATCTCTGGCGTTTTCCTCTTAGAAAATATCCAAAAGAAGAGTGTAAATATCTATACGGACCGACCCCAACCCCCAATTTGAGTGAAAGACTGGGGTTGATTAATGTTGATGATAAGGGGAAAAAACATAGCTTTCCAGATCGTAGACATGGCTCTGACAGCGGATTACACAGTAAAAAGAATGAGGAATTGAAGAAAAGAAAATGTTTAGCTATTTTCCCAGGAGCTGAGAAAAGAGTGAAATATTATCAGGATTGTTTCATTTATTATAGGTTAAGACAAGGTTGCGTTTTGTTACCATGAAATCGTTAAAATTGATGCAAGTATCAATCTATTGGTTTCGAGTTGCCTGAATATTTCAGAGTAAGTATTCCCATCACTCTTAATTTTTGACGATTCTTTTTTTTCATTCAATTTCTATAGATCTTTATAACAACGCTCAGGTCAGTATACATTTTTCGACGAATAACTGATCAAAGAAGATATAGGAATTCTGACTGGATTCGAACTCACATCCCATGTTTTTGGGGAGCAAGTCTGAACGGAAGTGCACCTTATCGATCAGGCGTAGGAATGAAAATCGGAAGAGGGAGGATGTCATTACAGCCGACTCCATTGTCACGGTATCATTTAGAAGTGCCGCTATAATGAATGCACCGTAATAACGGATGGATTTTATACGAAGTGTTTCAGTGATGAAAAACTAAAAATAGACAAAAATGATTCATTCTGTTAGAATTTCACTTCAGGCAGGATTACTTTGGCGGTAATATTTAAGCGTTTACTAATTTTAGTTTTCAAAATAACACTCTGGAATCATATTGTGCTGTTACTGCAGGCTAATCTCCGACAGTAGTCTCGCGAGAATATAAAAACAAACGTGCCTTTAGAAAACGTGTGCCATCAAGTAGCGTAGAAGGAGTGCAGTTACCACGAGAGTTTACTCTATACGGCAAAATTTTAATGATGTCCGCTATTTTGTCTTTACAGCCCAATCAATATCTTTGAGAGCTTGCTTAACCACGATGGGGTCTTATCACAATTACACAGGCTATTCAGGATACCAGCGCAAACTGTCAGTTCTGTTGACACCCATTTTAAAAACGCCATTAAGATTTAAAGAATTTTGTTCTTTATTTCTTTCTTGTTTTTGCTAGGAAGAATAAAATCATAAAATACTTAAAAGAGAGAAAAAAATTTCCATGTAGAATCGGACTCAATATTAAATTTTAATCTACAAAATGAATATTTCGGTGCTGTTTTTGATGATATTTTAAATTTAAAAAAAATCAAGGTCGGTAATAGAAAAAATTACTAAAATACAGTAATATTTTTTCTGTTTTTTCAAAAATCAGAAATACTTCCTTTCATTATTACGGAACAGAACTGTTTAAAATCTTAGGGCTTTTTCCATGAATAAACAACAAAAATACTTTTTTTTTGCATTTGGTAGGGGGCAACCGTTGATCAGTCAAAGATCTGTCTACGAAGTGCAAGATAAACTTGTCAAAAAAATAATGCAGTAAGTGCAATGTCGGCTGACCAGTACGGAAAGTAATACTTGTAACGAATATTTCGAGACAACTTTTTTTTCAAATTCAGTATGTGTCGTTATTCCAATTCCAAGTATGTTTTTTCTCGGACTATATTTTTTTGATGTATTCACACTGAGTTACGCTGGAATTGTGACCAATGTCATGATTTTTTAAAAATATTAATACAATATAAAAGAGTGTCCTTTTTGGTAATGATACATACAACAGGCTTTTATACAACTATTGTCTTCCGTAGAAAATCCCCGGAAAGCAATTGCAAAAAACACTTCCTGTAATTTATATATTCATTTTCAAATTTCATTCCTGGCATTTCTTATATGATAATCACAAAATTCTAGTGGTGGCCTCCTATCAAAAGAATGAATCAAGAATTTTCAAAAAATAATCGATTTTAGAAAAAAAATGCTAAGAAATTAAAATCTAATGTCAAGATTTTTTCTTTTAAAAAATAACCATACATTCCAACTTGATGAATTTAAAAAAAATGTTGCCAATAAGAACAATGCTTTAACTTTATTTTCCAGTTTTTTTTTCACAGAACACCACGGATTTTCTCTCCTGAAAATGTGAACAGACTTGATATTTACATTGTCTTGGCTTTCACGTATGCTTGCATTATGCGTGACATCAGACCCGTAATTATCAATATTTCCAATGGGGGTCGAGGCATAATCATAACGTAAAATATTTCTTCTCAAAATTTGGATGAGAAACGTTATAAAAATAAATTTTTGTGCTTTATTGGAGAGGTATTGAAAATTTTATTAAAATCCAATGAGAATGAAATCTTCGGAGATGTTTCCAATGCTAATTGCTACTGCATACGTTTTGTTTATATTGTCATGGAATTCATGCTATTTTCTCATATATACTTGCTCCTATAAGTGGTACACAAGTAATAGTTATCTCATACTCTTCTACCTATTCTTCTCACTAATGTCAACGAGATTCAGACGATGAAATTAAGTTTTATATGATTCAAGCGTTTTTTTTTCTCTGGCAAGGTATCGATTATCGATAATTATTTCAGCGGAGTCCGAGCCAAACTCAAAGTGACGTCGTAGCAATTCTTTTGAGTTGCAGTGTTCAAAAGCGAAGATCAGAAAATTTAGATAAACATCAATAATGGCGGGAGAAATGATAGCAAAAAAAAATAAATGAAAGTGATAATTTTGAAGAATTTGTTTGATAAATCCTATTAGTGATATCACGCCAGTTTTGATAAAAATATCATGCTCAAAATATTCTCATGAATTTTGCGATTTATATCACGATATTTTTTAATTAAATCTTGTTATAGCAAAAGCAAGTCTAATGATGTTTCGATTGAATGGGGAAAGCGTGAAAGTATTCATTGTGGGATTTAGAAAAGAAATTTTAATTAAAGCGTCTATAGAGAATGTGAAGACTACTTAATTGTCTCATCTTATTCTATTAATTAGAAACTATCAACCAAAGTTGCCAGCATAAATGTCAAGGTAGGTTTCTTTCAGTTTTCAAACCGGTCTGGCTGGCTATGTATGTATGTATAACGCATACAAGCGGCACCTATAGAGTTAAAGGACTTGAAATTTCAATATTATGATGTCGAGAAATTTTTGCAAGCGATGTTCAGTTTGCAATGTAAGTTTATGCTAAATTGATCCTTTAGTTAGTAGCTGCCTGTTTTTTTTCTTTTAGATTCAGACTTTTTCAATGATCACAGCCTAATAATAGGCGAGAGAAGTAACTTGATCGCCCCTATTTAAAAAAAAAATTGATCATCTCTAACACGACATGCTGCCATAAGACTTTGGTCATATGACGGTTCCTATTAAGCGATTACCAGACAAGTTCTATGGATTTTCAATTATTTTTCTTATCAGGTGAAAACCCAATTATACATCTGAGAAGGGTGATACCGTGGAAACTTCTAATTTTCGTAAGTAATTTTAAAATAAGTTTTTGGTATTCATGGACATTTCTGTTAGAAAAACAAAATCATGGATATACAAGTTTTCCCCATTATCCGAAAGATGCATTCTTATGAATATCTTTTGAAAGTCGAAATGGAATAAACTATTGATTTACAAGACGAAAAATATTTTGATGGATACGATGTACGACTGAGTCAGCGGATGTTTTAGCAGTGGAAGTGAGGAGAGACTGAGCGTAGGGTAGAAAGGGATAGAGTGAGTGCCGCCTCTATAGTAGCTTGTTGCAAAAGAAATGCTGAACGCTATTTTCGCGTCTCGTCTCTTTTTCGTAAAAGCAGTAAGTACCTCAAAACAAACTCTCAAAAAGTGGGGACTAACCGTATTTGAATTAAATCAGATGATTTTCTTTTTAGAAAATAAAACTAGAAATTCGTTTCAATTGATGAGTCCATTGTTCTAGTTGGTATATAGGGGTTATTTTTTGTCAACAATCTTGTTACTTTTAAATGGTCGAGTCCATGGTTACGGACATGGAACCAAGAAAATCCCTCTGTTCGTTATTTAGATACAGAAGGCTGAGAATTGATCTGATACACATTTACAAAATAACACTCAGCGTGAACACAGACACTCTCTTCAATACATACTGACTGAGTGAACTCGTGCTACAAAGAGCATAAAGAACCACAGAGGTCATAATCATAAATACCGAATGAACCACTATTCAGGTATTGAAGACATATTTATAACATTGGGATCTCTTTCGTATTGTTAATCCTTGTCAGACAAAACAGTAAACTCTATCTCTATTGACAGGTTAAAAACAACAGAAGAAACTACCTTACCGTACAAGTGTAAAAATCTTTCAAAATAATCACACTTTAAGCGCCAACACCTATTTTACAAATGCTCGAATTATCTTCAGTTTGTAGTGTTCATGATGACATTAGATGGGAAATCGTTTTGTCTCTTGATCACAGGGCTTCTGTCAGCCATATATTCTTTTCTGTATTACGAATACAGTTTATGAAAGAAACCAAGTAATGAGAGTAGGCTTGTATATTTGGATGATATATATATATATATATATATATATATATATATGACAGAATGATATATACGATAGAATAATGATAAATTGCATTATATCATATAGAAACTCTTTCTTGGGTGCCCCGTCGTTACATGGTTTATATATCACTCGGACAAGACAACGCAAATAGAATATACAATTGAAAATAATGGTGTTGCTGCAAGAATCAAAACTGAGACTGATAAAGTAACCGCTTCAACGTAGCATTGCTCTTACTATTGAGCTAAATAGTCGCATTGTAATGCAAAACAGTTATCTCGGCCTTTGCATCACCGGCAGCTTCAAAATGAATTGAAATAATGGAAAATTGATGAGTATGACGGAAAGTGCTTTAGCAAGAAACTTATCCTGTTTTTTGATACTCCTGAAACAGAGCTACAGTAAAACAGCGGATGACTTCCATATTGAAGAGTGAAATTAAAGATACAAATACAAATAAAGAACCTAAAATTATATGATAAACAGTCATAGGATAGCATGTTGAAAGGACAAAGATCAATTTGAAAACGGCTCGAGTAACACACGATCGTGGATACTTTGAGACTATATATGAAGATTCAGCATTACTATATATATACTGGAGGCCATAATGCATTTGGTTAAAGTGTGTACTCGTTTTTTTGTACAGTTCAAGCAAATTCATAGCCCATTTCTTAGAATTTGATAAAAATCCAAATAAATGTTCTCCCGTGCTTTTATCAAAATGTGACTAAACTCGTTTAAGTGGATGAGTCCCTTGTTTTAGATGGTAGGAAAAACATATTTATCGGCAAAAGTGTTTCCTTCGAGTGAGAGATACTGGCTGTTCATTGCGTGCATATGAACAGTGTATATTTTTGCGTGTGTGCATGTGTGCCTTTGTATGTGCATTTGGGTTTGTGCCTACATGTATGTTTTCATGTATATAGACGAGGATGCGTATGCCTGAGTTACAATTTCGGAATAAAAACCCGTTAAGAAACTGTCCAAAAAGGATCTACTTTTTTTTCATATCATTAATAAATAATTAGATTTTGCATATCATTTCAATAACGAATAGAGAAAATATACACCTTAGTGACATCGGAACGAAACTATTTGTCACTGTTAGAAGAGAAGGAAAGATTATGTATAAAAGGAAAATGCAGTATCCTGATCTTTAATTAAAACTGTTACGAGAACTGTCAACTCAGGTTTCTCCAATTTTCAAGTTGCTCAGGCTATCTGACTTGCCAAGTATATATTGTGCGCTAAAACCACATGAATCGAGCCAGAGAGCTGAAAATCAAGACGTTTACTCCTTATTATATTATCAATAATATTTTTTGTTGAGGTTGAATTTGCAATGAAAATCTTTCGCTGAATCGATTGCTTGGTGTGAATCGGGCAGCATTCACACTTGCTTCATGAAAGATCAGACTTTTTTTTTATCACCATCATGATCATCTTCCTCATCGTCATCAGTCTTTTAATGTCTGTCTTTGGTCATAGACTTTTCCCAGGATTTGCCACATTTCCCTATTTGGGCATCGCTAAGCCAGCATTTTCTGAATTCGTCTAATTGGTCTTTCCAACTTATATTCTACCGGCCTCAGTTTCGCATGTGATCTCTCGGGATGTCAATTGGTTGTCTGCCATTCTTGCAACATGGCCGACCTATTGCAATTTCAGTTTTCTAGTACATTCTATGATGTCCCTGATTCTTGTCTTCTCCCGGATGTATAGTGCTGTCTAGTGGTCTCTTTTTGTGAGGTTGAGCATGATCCCCTCATGTGTGCGTTGCATGGTTCTCAGTTTACAGGTTTGTCTCTTGGTTAAGTTCCATGTTTCAGTTCCATAAGTGACTATCGGGAGGGTGCATTGGTTGTATACTTTCTCTTTTTAATAATGGGATTGTCTCGTTTTTCGAGGTTAAGCTTACTCTGCCAAAGGCTTGCCATACTAGAGTGATTCCTCGCTTGATTTCTTCTTTTGTGGGTTTCATAGAAATTCATTGTCCTAGGTAGATGTTGTGGTCTACTTTTTCCAATTTTGCACCTTTGATTTTAACAGTTGTGTTCTCATTCTCGATGTGGTTGTTGCACATAAACCTTCGTTTTACGGATTTTCACGTGTAGGCTGATTTCCTTGCTTTCTTCGTTTAGTTTATCTAGCATTAGTTAGAGGTCATAGAGCCTTCTTGAATTCTATAAATGCTACAGCAAGTGGCATTTTGTATTCTGCTACTTTTTATTTCAGCTAATTTTCTGAATGCAGATGGCCAATGGTCAAGTAACTTCTTCTAAATCCAGCTCGTTCCCGTGGTTGGTTTCTATCTAGTGTTTTATTGATCCAGTTGGTGACTTTTTTTGTGATCACTGTACAAAACAGTAAAATTTGAACGTCTATTCAATCTTGTCATATATTTTGCCGTTCATGATTTCACAAATGATCTCTGGGGATCCATGTTTTAAATTGCAATGTCGTAACGTGGCTAGCCCATTGCTATTTGATTTTTCTAATGGATTCTACGATGCAATCATCGATTCTCCCATTCGGGTTGGAGTCGCATATCAATTCGAATGGACACTAGAGATTTATTCTCGACTGTACCCCAGCTTGACTCTCGATAAAGTTGGAAGTATTTCCGAACGTCTGCGGTTTATGCCAAAAACTTTCAGGTATTTTTGGAAGTTCTCACATTTCTAAAAACACCTTCCCATGTGCCCGAAAAGATAAAACATCATGGTCTTTTGATAAAGGAAAAAGATGAATGAAGAATGTTTATTGGCTGGTTGGCATGTGGGACTGATCAGTCGGCGCTTCTCTATAGAGTGAGAGGAATATGTACGAGGATAGATCAAATCAGTAACCTGAAACATAGTTATAGAACATGAGCAGCCTCAGACGAAATTCGAACTCCGATCGTAGGTTATAAATTTCAGGGATTATAACATTGCATCTCCCTGAATAAATAAAAAATGTGTACGCTTGTATATCTACGTACACAATAATCTGCTTTCCTATTTTCCTACTAATATATATATATATATATATATATATATATATATATATATATATATATATATGTGTGTGTGTGTGTGTGTGTGTGTGTGTGTGTGTGTGTGTGTGTGTATCATGGCCAGGAATTTTAAACCCCCCCGAATAGTAAAATTGAAATAGGTTCTTCAAATGAGCAAGAATTACGAGAAACATTAACATACAGGAATCACCGTTTCATTCCAAATGACGCTAGAACAAATTTAATGTCGCTTTTATACAAACCAACATCGAAACAAAATATACTCGTATTTTTAGATGGACTCATTATTACAGTTGTACATATCTAATCAAACAACCATGAGGCCTGGCTATTGCCCGACCACAAAAAATGTCGGAGAGCAGAAACCTTTTCTAGTTACGTAGAAAACAGAATTTTATTATAATTTATATGATATAAATTATATCATAGTAAATGACAATCGTCTGTGTTAGATCAGGTTTTTAAGTCGGTTGCATGTATAAATATCAGTACCTTGCATGAATTAATCACATTAGCTCACGCATGTAAGAGACAATAATCTAAAATATTATCTAAAAGAAATAGATCTTTTATCTAAATTTATCTAAAAAATACCAGCGCAAGATTTGGACGCTGTTAGTCCCAAAATGATCATAGAGACACAAAGGGGCATATTTTGGAAAAAAAAAATCAAAACACAAAACTGATTTTAGATGGTGCTTAGTGGTGTACTCATGCAAATTTCCAAGGTAGTAGTCCCCCAAAATAAGACGTACACACACACACACACACACACACACAGAAGGGCTAATCTGTGGACCACATCGCCATTTTAGAGATAGGGTCATTCGAATAGAAAGTTGGAAGTAAATTCAGAAAACTGTCCAATTCTATGCTAAAATAAACACGAAAATTTGTAGAATTTAGAGTTAGATCGTTACTTGTTAGATTTTTTTACATATTTGGTTGAAGCAGTTGGTTCGTGAGTAGCTAAATTACGTTTGTAGCTGTTGTTTGGAACCAAAATGGAGGAACATATGAATAGAGACAAATTTAAAAGACACCGAACAAGAGGATTTGCCAAAACATAAAACTCTGAATTAGAGAAGTACATCTTGTATTATTCATTAGCCGCTGGAACCCTGACTTCTGACCGGCTTTTTCAGCTATTTGTCAACTTTATATAATTGACCAAAATATGTAAAGACTCGGTTTATCTAACCAAATGAACTCAAACCAAGGGTCCAATTTAGGATCATATTTATACCGTGAATCTATCCCCTCGTTGAAAATTTTACAACTTTGAGAATTGAGAAAAATATGCTAAAATATGCTTTAGGGTCCCATCAGTAATCACCAAAGATTTGATGGCCATAATCTAAGCCGTCCTTGAGTTATGAAACGACAGTCATACAGACATACATTTGGTTAATTTTAGTAAGATTTTATACATCTTGGTATATTTGGGTATTTGGGTAAACAAGAGGATTTGCCAAAACATAAAACTCTGAATTAGAGAAGTACATCTTGTATTATTCATTAGCCGCTGGAACCCTGACTTCTGACCGGCTTTTTCAGCTATTTGTCAACTTTATATAATTGACCAAAATATGTAAAGACTCGGTTTATCTAACCAAATGAACTCAAACCAAGGGTCCAATTTAGGATCATATTTATACCGTGAATCTATCCCCTCGTTGAAAATTTTACAACTTTGAGAATTGAGAAAAATATGCTAAAATATGCTTTAGGGTCCCATCAGTAATCACCAAAGATTTGATGGCCATAATCTAAGCCGTCCTTGAGTTATGAAACGACAGTCATACAGACATACATTTGGTTAATTTTAGTAAGATTTTATACATCTTGGTATATTTGGGTAAACTTGTTATCATTATTTATACATTTACAAAAACACCCACTTTAGAAAAAGACCTACCTCTAAATTGATGAATCTAAAGAACCTTCCAGCCAAAAGAACAACTTG
The DNA here is from genome assembly GCA_963457665.1 of Thysanoteuthis rhombus. Classification (NCBI taxonomy): domain Eukaryota; kingdom Metazoa; phylum Mollusca; class Cephalopoda; order Oegopsida; family Thysanoteuthidae; genus Thysanoteuthis; species Thysanoteuthis major. The sequence goes on from OY735227.1 coordinate 30,193,920, forward strand.
CATTGTAATCAATTCCTTGGAATGACAAATATTGCTGTACATAATCCATGATTAACGAATTCCAGAAGCACGCGGTCTTTTCTCACAACATATTCAAGACATTTTTTATCTGTTTGCCCAGAAGAAAGAAGCGCCTTTTCTGACCCTCCGTTTCTCCATTTTCTCTTTAGAAAACAAACAGATATATCTGAATATGGACGGGAAGAAATTCAGATTTGGTTAACAGTGGACCGTTTCATGTCAACAGCGCATGCGCGCATGTCAATATGCACGTACGCCTGCTTCGGTTTGTCGTGCGAGTATGGGCGAGAGACTTGTATAATCGCATGTACTTGTATTCAAGTGTGTGTTTGTAAGCTTGAATGAAATAAGATGAATGATGGCCTTTTTTCCCAGAGTTGATGTACTTGTGGGGGCGCACATTATGTTGTTTGATGATTTTTTCATGCACAGATATGCGTCTTCATGCCAATCTTCATAAGAGCTCATTGTGAGAAAGTACGTCTGTCCTTGAATCCTCAATGTCAGTGAGATTAAAAAGTATCTGATACATTCAAAAAAGTTCATTTTAACATCCTTATACGGCTTCAAAACAGACAGGATCTGGACTGACATTTCCTGATTTTTGTACGTAATCATACAATCTCAGTTGATTTTTTTTCTTCATTTTTTTGCCCCAATTCCTGTCAATTATGAAAATTTATGAGAATGTTGAAATGAATTTTTAAAGATCTATTGAATAATTTTGCGCTCAATGCATTCATTTAGATCAGTGAAAATCGACGAACCATATTTGTACGTGTATACAGAAGAATATTTGTCAAGAAAAAATAGTGGAAATATCAGAATACTTTTAGATTTGGACGTATGTCCGCATTAAAATATATTATTATTAGATTAGGTACTACTCCTAGCCAATGAAGAAAAATTACCGACCAAAACATTTGTTTACCATCGTCTCCTTCGAAGCAGTTCTGTTGAAAATATATACGGTGATCTCACTGCAGAAGTAACGGCAAAGATTCGTACTACATTCAGTTTGCACATATTCAACTCCTTGAAAGCTTCGGGTAGCGTTTTGTATACAAAAGTACAGAAAGCATATCACCTTGTTGCTAAAGCTTTATCCAAGGTAACAGAGGGCTCACATTGAATTGGGCAGAAGATTGTGTTGCCTCAAACCTCCGAATGAAGCATGTGTGCCTGCTTTAAAAAATCAGCATTCGACACTCTGAGTTTCGCTTAAACTAGAACCACTAGAAAATACACAACTGAGGTAGCCATCAAGCAGATTCTTGCTAAGATGAACTGGGCAAGTATGAAGTCTTTCCTTAATTTAAAAACGATAGAGTTCCATCGGTATAAAAAAAAAATTACCGAATCGATCTATATAGTAACACAATGGAGAGCCGAGCCTCCTTAAGGTGGTTAGATGTCAACTTTTACCATCTAATGGCAGCTCCTACGTAATCAGTACATAATCAGCGAACAGCTAAAGACTCTATGCACACTTTGTATATTCTAAGAATGTAGTTAGATAATTTGATTCTGCTGCAATGCCATATTGGAAGGACTCCCAATGAGGACAGAACTAACTGACATGGCTTGTAAGACTGGAACTGGGAAACTTAGCTGGCGACCTCAACGCCAGAAACGATGTTTACAAGACGGAACCCGTAAAAAGACCACAGTAGGAGAACATTCAATGGATATTCAATCCGTAGACCAATATTTGTAAGACCTGCTCACAACTTCATTACGTGGAATGACGAGTACGGATAAGTTCCAAGATTCAACGTTTGTGGGTGAGAGATAAAGACAGATTGAGTAAGAGTGAAAATCTCTTTTTTTATATATTGGAGAGGGGATTCAAAGTGTGTGAGAGAGTGGGTGAATGGAGTAGAGAGAGATAGTGAGAGAGAGAGAGAGAGAGGGAGCGAGAGAGAGAGTAAGTAAGAGTGAAAATGCTCTTCTTTTAAATGAGAGAGCAGTTGGATTTTCAACGGGTGAATATGCGTGTGAGTATGTGTACGTGAAAGAAAGAGGAATAAGTATATATATATATATATATATATATATATATATATATATAGAGAGAGAGAGAGATAGATAGAGAGAGAGAGAGAGAGAAAGAGAGAGCGATGGAGTGAAGGTGAGAGAGAGATGGAAGAGAAAGAATCTGGTTCCTTCAAATATACGAAAGAAGGCAGTTGGAGTAGAATTGAATGTTTATGCATATTTGTAAACGGAGTTTATCTATATTTACATAAGGAGATAGTCAAAGTTATATTTATCCAAATAGATACATAGTTGGTATTCTGTGTTTACAAACCAAGATAACGAAAAATTGAATCGGGCATATCCAGGCAATGGTTGGCGACTCAGATTTCAACGGTTGTTAATGACTTGACAAATCGAGTTCTAACCTTCATCACAGCCCTGAATGGCACGCTCAGTTACTTAATTTAGATCCAGATCAACACAAACACACATATATATATATATATATATATATATATATATATATATATATATATATACATATATATATATATATATATATATATATGTATATATATATGTATGTGTATATAAATATATCATTTACACCTGCAGCAGCCTTTCATCGTTTGCTGCTAGTCATACACCTTCACCAGGATTCGGTAGACCTCTCTTTCATGGATGCCACAGGGCCAATATTTTAACTCGTCTAGCTCGTGTAGTCATCTTATTTTTTGCCGGCTACGGTTTCGCATGTGATTTCTTGGGATCAACGTTGTGAGTAATGATGTCCAGCGGTTGTCTGACATTTTTGCAACATAACCAGCCCGTTGTCATTTTCAATGGATTCTTTGATGTCTCGAGCTCTTTCCCTTGATATATTGCGCTGTCTTGTGATTCTCACATGTGATGTAGACCATGTGACTATCGAAAGGAAGCATTGATTCTATACCCTTCTTCTTAGGACTGATCGGAATCTCTTGTTTTTGAAAGTTGAACTTGCTCTATCGGAGCCTTGACACCTTTAAGTTTTTCTCTGCTTGATTTCTTTTTGTTTGAGGATTTCATGGGGATTTGGTATCCTACGTAGATGTAATGAGTTGGTATCACCTAATCCTACCCTTTTTTGGAGCCGAAAAGACCATTGATCTTTATGCATCTTATAAAGGAGCTGCTACTCTCATCAGGTTTTTGTTTTTAATTTCAATAAAACAATGGAATTCGCTGAGTTTTTGACCGCCAAATGTTAAAGGAGTCCCGAGAAGCGTTTTTTAAAAATCTCCTGCTGTCGTAAATCTGTTGTCACCCACTTAGCTCGTACCGATTGATGTTTTGAATATAAATGAAAATAGTTTAATTATATGTTATAATAAGTGAACATCGTTTCTCTTCTTTTTGACGAAAAATTGGACTTTTTTCTCTTGAGAACATTTGAAAAAAAAAACACAACTTTAAAAGAAAACGGGGTGTAGAAGATATTTTAAACGTATTCAGGTACGTTTGTGTTAATTGAAACTAATCGCTCCTTTGATGACTAACACAATATGATCTATTGGCCTAACCAATCGGTTTGGCCTATCTATCTATCTATCTATCAATCTATCTATCTATCTGAATATATCGATTTAGAGCTTATTTTACATAACTCTGCAAATATTGAGAATTTGAACACATTTGCAATTCCTATTTACCCGAAGGAATTGTGAATATACATATCTTTCTTTACACACAGATGATGATTTGTATGCATTCATTGATAGGTCGGCCAAGACACAGTTGTGGAGAGCAGAATGCATTCAGCTTTTAGTATCAGATATGCAACTCTTCCGTTTATCATGTGTCGTACACGTGTCGATTACATGTTATATAATAAACTCAACTTCGTGATGAGATGGGGCGATAGTGAGACTGAAAGAAGAAGCCTGTGATGTGGAGAATTGGTGAATGAGTAAAACAAACATCTCTCTGTTATATTTGTGCCCCCCATCAGCAGGCATCATTTATAACGGAAGACTTCTTTTTTTTATATTTTTGAACCCCAAAACATCCGGAAATATAGACAAAAAACCTCTTTCATTAAATGACCAAGCTGAAAACACGTTTTATGAGGTGGTTGTCCCCTACAAGTATCCTACAAAAGGCCTAAATTTTCTCTCGTTCTGATTGTTTCAAATTTGTTATCTTTTTTACCAACTTAAACTCCATTCAACTTCATTTATAACTCCCCCCCCCCACCAAAAAAATGAAATCATCTGGCTGTTGAACGGGTAGAAAAGGTTTGTGCACGAATCTTACCAAATATAGTTCTAAACAAGTCCCATCGAGATATCTGAAGCGTAGAACCATTCACTTGTGGTGAAACCGCAATTTTTGGCGAAAAGCAAGAACATGCTTTAACCACTCACCATAAAATTATATATACAGTGGTCTCTCTTATCTGCGGTTTTGCTTTTTGCAGTTGCTCCAACCCACAGTCAACTACAAACGTAAACAATTCATAAGTTTTACTTAATAATGGTCTCAAAGAGCAAGAGCAGTAACCATGGCAATTCGTAAAGGCCAGAGAGTAGCTCCACTTTCGAGGGAAAAGGTTGAATGTCTCCACTCGATAAAGAATGAAAACTATCGTATTTTTAGCTTTCAAGATCTACGGTAACAATATATCTTCGAGCTATCATGTTTTACATTATTGCATATTGTTATGATTTTTCTACACCCTTCACTTGTGGAAATTCCACGTGTTGACAAACAAGATTATCCGTCACCTCATCGCTATATCAAAACTCTCCCTTATCCCTTCAAATTTTTGTTGCCCGTCCATGATTTTATCAAAATATTATACAAAACGTAGATTAGTTTGATATGCAAATATTTTGTTCACCCTCGGTAAACTAACTTACTTTTTTCTCCTTTATCTTCCTACCTATTAGTAAACTGACTTTGTATTCCTTTCCTACGCTATTCGAAATTGAACTGACCTATTTCTTCTTTCTTCCTAACTCCTCTGTAAACTACCTAATTCCCTTCCCCAAAGAAGTAAAGAATATTTTTAACAAAGTAATTAATATCTTTATTTACATTTATAGTAATGAAATAAGTAATATTTCAAATGCTCTGATTTTTTTAAATAATTCATATATTTTATTATAAATTTAATAATATTTTCAAAAATTAACAAAGAATAAATGAAAAATGAAATAATTTCTTTTCTCTCTTTGTATCAGTGTTATATACGTTCATTTTAAAAAATCATTCTTGAAATTTCATTCTGCAGCAGCTCAATCTTCTTCAATTTGTATTCTATTAGGATTGTACAGGCCAAGTGATACATTAATCATGTAATGACTGGAAATCATTTTAGATAAGAGTTTTTATATAATATAACAATTCATAATCATTCTGTCGGATCATATATACATATTTCTCAATACACATAAACATACTCAGACGTGCATACACGGAGACATGGAAACACACACACACACACACACACACACACATATATATATATGTATATATATATGCATTGCATTGACTACGAAGAATAACATGAATTAAGGACATTGTCAAGGAAGGAGAAAATGTTGAAAAATGAATATTTGAATGGGATGAATGATATATATATATATATATATATATATATATATATATATATATATATATATATATATATATATATGAAGTTATACTGAGAAGTTGGGAAAATTTTTAGCAAATCATTCACAATGTTCACCCGCTAAGTTGGTAGGCGTTTTGAACGCCTGGCCAGACATTCCCCACATGGCACTAAATCACTCCATTCGGGAAAAAAGAGCCTCATTTTCTATCATTTTTTCCTCCGATTTTGAATATATTTTGGGGCAACAATAGGCTTCACTGACTTATGTGTTGGGATATTTTTTCGCAACAGTTGGTCATGTCTGGCCCAAGGCCATTCATAAGAAGCAATTTATGAGGATTGGAAACGATAGCCATGATCTTATATTGTGATTATCTTTCTATCCTTGTTATATGATGATTCATCTATCAGCACCCTCAGAATTTCACGTAAAGTTAGGAATGGAAACAAGTTGTAGCATATAAACAATTAACACCGAACAGAAGACAAAATCCATAAAGATGTCTGCTTGGGTATTACTGTAGGCTGTATTTTTTGATACATGAAAATTCTTGAAAAAATAGACTTTATTTGTTATTATTGCTATTAGTAGAATGATATAGAAAATCCCACTACTTTCAACGCAGTCTTATTGATAAAAATTCATTACATCATTATTTAGTCATCAGAGTATTTGCTCAGTCTTCTATAGCTTACACAAATGTTCATTTGTGTTGTGTAGTGTTGTGTAGAGCTGTTAACTGAAAAATGAAATCGCGCTAGTTTAATAGCCAACAAGTGCGAAGTTTGAAAAGAAATGGCGAAGAAAACGCCCACAAAGACCATAACACCCGGAAAAAGCTACAAATGGTCAAAATGTTTAAACATACAGAGGGAAGGGAATCGATTACGCTGAAAAAATAATTATGCGCAATAAACGACTTTTCCAACATTCGGGTTATCGAATTTAACGATTCATCCACGCACAAGCACATATAATCCATGCATACATCATCACAACATATATATATATATATATATATATATATATATATATATATATATATATTAAACACTAAGGGATCTATCTATCGATCTATCTTGCTTGCAAGCTAGCTTTATGAATCCAATACATATATTTACACATCTACAAAACATTGAACATTTGTGCATATATACGTTTGAATAATTTGCAATAATCATGTTGAGAATAAGAACATAACTGTCAAGAAAGAAGATGCAAAACTCAGCATTTTATACCACTGCATCTACCTAAGACAACGAATTTCCATCAGACCCTCAAAAGACGAGGAAATCAAGCGAAGAATCACACTGGGATAACGAGCCTCTGGCAGAGCAAGCTCAGCCTCCCAAAACAAGACAATCCCATCAATCTTAAAAAGAAAAGTATACAACCAATGCATTCTCCCGATAGTCACTTATGGAGCTGAAACATGGAACCTAACCAAGAGACAGGCCTGCAAACTGAGAAGTATGCAACGTGTGCATGAGAGAATCATGCTCAACCTTACATGGAGAGACCACAAGACAGCACGGTACATAAGGAAGAAAATGGTAGTCTGAGACATCATAGAAACTATTAAAAAAATCAAATGGCAATGGGCCGGCCATGTTGCAAGAATGAAAGACAACCGATGGACATCACGTCTCACAACATGGATCCCCAGAGATTTCATAAGAAACCGAGGACGACAGAACACAAGATGGAGAGATGAACTTGACAGATTCAGGAAATACTAGCTCTGCGAATCTTGGGGAAGATCTCTGTCCAAACGACGGACGTTAAAAATGATGATGACGTATGTTGTACATAGACATGAATATGTTCTTCATATAAGTGAGTACAGCAATACCTTGAACAGTGTAGTTTTGACTCGTGCAGGTTTCGATTAAAAATGACTGAGGTATTGCTTTACAAATCAATGTGTACGCTGAAAGAAAATAAAAAAAAACATGGAATTATAATTAGACCTAGAATAGAGTGATTTTAGAACGAATTAAACGCCCTATCAGGCTTTATCAGTATATCTATAGTTATTCACCATATTCCCCATAAAGTTAGGTACGCTGACCACTGTATTTCGTATGTGCATATGTGCTTATGAATACTTATGAATATAGCGTATTTTCCATTGTAAGTTTGCACTAAAATTGATATTAAAAACGCTTTGATGTAAGTCCTGCAATATTCGCAATGTCTTATTTTGATGGTTTTGTTTCCATGACTGAATGATGTAACAGCTACCCACAATCCTACAATGCCCCAACTGTTAGGCAGCCAAACAAATAAACAAACCATTCGGATATACGACCACTCCTACTTGACTGGAATGATGAAATGTTTCCTTTGTAGTTCTTGTTTCTTATATTTTAAGCTCGACATTTACTCTGCCTGCGGTAATCGATAATGATCTGGATTCTAAACGGTGTAGACCACTCAGCAGAAAAAATATGTCTAATAGACGAACAACTGTAGATAAGACTGAATCTGTTAAAACGGGAAATGCACTGTTTTGATAGTTCTTTCACGACAGACACGCTTTGCTCAGGAGTTGGGTTGGAATCATACTCGAAAATCGAATATGTATATATATAGATTTACGAGATTGCAGTGCACACGAATATGCATGAAAGACAAGGTTTTATACATCTCACCGTTAAGGAATGGGTTGCAGGCTTGATTAGTAGACTAAACCAGCGTGAGGGCCCTAGGTGACTAAGTTGAGTAATTAGGAACGGCTGCTAGCAACTGAAAATATCGCCTCAGACATTTAAGCTGCTTTGATATAATTGTAAAGGAAGTGTTGGCTGATCGGTTAGCAGCGTGGAAAACGGTTCTAACTCTGACTGAGACTTGCACGAATGTCCTTGGGAAAAGCATGAATGCACCTGCCCTTCTCACCCCTCGGGTAAAATAGCGGAGAGTGTGATACGGTTTTAGGGCATATCACCTTTAAGTCTATTTCACATACTGCAAACCTCAGCCGAGATAGAAGAACTTACGAAATGTGATGCTTGGCCAGGAGTGACTGAAGCCGTAGCTAGCGTAAGAGTACTATTTAGATGAAATGATGGGTGTTAATATTCTCTTCTCATATCTCTTGTATAAATAGCAGTCTTTAATGTATATATTCTGAAACCGAAAACACGATGCTTTATATGTTCGATAAGTGTTCTCCCTTTTTAAGGATCAGATCAGTAAATCGTTATAAGACATATGCAGGTATACCCCAATTTCCGGATGTTCACTATACACCACTTTTCTCCTTTCATAAAAAAGGGAGAAAGCAGAAATAATCTTTAGCGTTTATGGGGACCATGCAAACCTTCTTCCTAACTCTTCTACACCCTAGGTCTCCCCAATCTCCAACGATTTAGCCGTACACATCACCATGACCATTTTTAGGATCCAGGATTTTTTTTCCCATTCAAATGAATGGTAACTACATCTTCACCTTACACCGTTTCGATTTACAATATATCTTATGGGAAAGCTTTACTTTTTGAAAGCGACGAGCCTGTTTTAAGAAACTACAATGACAAAATATTAATTTCGGAATAATTTTCACTCCTTTTACTGGTATCAATTATTTCACTCTATTTCAATACAATTCGACGGAAGACGAGAATAAAAGAGTTGTGAAAATGGCAATCATCAATCCAATAAAATATAGATATCAGAAAATTGACGTAGATAAGATCGTTCAGTTCCAAGAGGAGAATAGAGAAAAGAACACACACGAATTGTAACTGAGGCGAAACAAGGATTAATTGGATCATTTGATCCCAGTAACTGAGAGTCGCCTGGGCCTTATTAGCTAGTAATACTTTAACCTAGGTCGCAGACTTCATCTCCTATTATCAAAGCCCGGAGTTAATTTACTAGAATTCATGGCCATCCTCCTGAGCTGAAATTACCCACTCTGACAGAAGAAGAGATAAGGATGGAACGGAACAAAACAAAATAAAACTGCATCAGCAGCAGCGACAACAAAAGTTTTCATACACACCTATACATAAATATTCAATCCGATCATGCCTGAGGGCGGATGTTGGTTCAAAAATAAATATGAGGTAAATAGAAGTATCTTACCGTGGTAATGCAAATTTATCTATAGAAAAAACAAACTGAAAGCATGTTTTACTATCACTTAGAGAGTGTTCATACGTAATTTGACCAACTTTCCTCCATTACTATATTTTGCAGGGCGATTTTTAGTTGGAGTAAATATTGGTCTACTGGCATATGTGGGTTAAATGTCATTAATTACTATTTTGACATTCATTGGTATACTAACATAATTTCATATCCAGCACATTACACACACAGACACACAGACACACGTATATATATATATATATATATATATATATATATATATATATATATATACGTGTATATATATAGATATATATATACATATATATATATGTATATATAGATATATATATGTATATATTATATATATATATATATATATATATATATATATATATATATATATATATATATATATATATATATATATGTGTGTGTATTTCTTCCATAAGTGTATTTCGTACGGTAATTTTCAAGGTGGACTAAATATAGGCCTATCGGCATGTATGGATTAAAGGTCATTGATAATCATTCGAATGTGTGTAGATTAAAATGGCGACAGGAAAGTAAGTGACAAAGAGCAAAGAGGTAGGTGAAACACCACGAAACCTTTCCATTATCCCATGGCGTATTTCGATGCATCTGGTCGGGGCCAGCTATCCCTTTCAAAGAAAAATATTTCACCTTCCAGTTGTCATTTTAATCTACATTCTGTCGGGTCACCTCACATCTGCAATACGATCATATATATATATATATATATATATATATATATAGATATATATATATATATATATATATAGAGAGAGAGAGAGAGAGAGAGAGAGACAAACATATAAATTATTCACTGATTATTTAAGAAAAAATTATTTCACACAGACAACGCCTAAGGTGTTTCAACCCACGATGTTATCTCTCTTTCATCGTTCCTGTTAACACCTCGATTAACACCCAGAACGACTCTCTAAAAGCAGAATTTGTTTTTTGTGTGGCCTTTAAATGCTTCTTTTTAATCAACCGGCCATTTTTATCTGCAGCGGACTTTGCATTTTTGATTAACATTTATTTTTCTTCTTTTTCTCTTGGTGATCATATAACTTCTTTCATCAGGCAAGCTAACAAAAACGTTGTCTACCGATCACGTAGAATGTTTCGTTTTGCAAACAACCCAAGCTCTTTTTATGTTGATTTAAGGAGTACAGTGTTGCTGTGTCTTACAGGGTATGGAAGAAGCTTCATCTGGATTTACACTATTCGCGGTCTTTATACAGTATTCCTGTTAACATTCCAGTTTCATAGAGCAATACCAACACTGACACTAGATGTCAACACCCAAAAAGAAAAAAAACAAGCAGTTACATATACTATATTATACGTTAAGCAACCCTATTTTTAGAATCTCAGAGATTTAGGAAGTCCACATAGTAAATCTTCAACATTGCGATATTGTATTTCTATCTTTGAGGGGAGTAATTCATCATATTCAACATCTAGCATATATATATATATATATATATATATATATATATATATATATATATATATATATATATATATATATATATATATATATATATATATATTCAGTCTTACTGACCGTCTAGTTCTGTGGAGAGGTAAAATGTCAGCCTCTGGGTCTGAAGCGAATGTTTCGATCCTACCTTGTGGTACTGGATTGTTAATGGATAGTCTATAGCCTCACTGAAGAGTTGTAATACAACTAAAGGACTAGTTTTCGGTATAAAACTCAAGCTATCCTTTAATATTCCGTTAGTATAATTCTATAATATACATGAAATTGAATTTTACTCATTCTAAAAGACATACGTGTAATATGGTATGGAAATGAAATTACTTCGTCAAAGAATTTATGGACAAACACTTTATTTTCGATTATAATATCCAAATTCAAGAACGTTGCTACCCATCCGTTATTTTAACAGTTGAGTTCAAGATCCTTATATATATATATATATATATATATATATATATATATATATATATATATAATCATAAATTGTATTATATCACATAGAAACTCTATCATTTGGCCAAGGCAACGTAAATAGAATAAACAGTTGAGGATAAGGATTTCTATACAAAATAACATGATTTATGATCATCCTGTTGGATTATATATCTATTCGTCAATAACAGGATTGTTCTGTTGAAATAAAAAAACTTAGATCAGGTACACAACGTGAATGACCAGGCCTTATTTTGGAGGTGTTTAACTCAATGATAAGAGCAATGCTAGGTTGGAATGCTTGGTTAAATTCCTGCAAATGTCCCATTCATTGTTTATTCTGTTTACGTTGTCTTCTCCAAACGGTACATTCACCGTATAATAGCAGGTGATCATTTCAAATGAGAATTTTATAGAATATAGTACAATTTATTATCATTTTGTCGGATTATATACATATCTCAAAAACATATATGTATATATATATACACAGATGGATAATCTTTCTCCCTCAGAATGCGATAATGATGAGGTTAGTAAACAGTGGTGAACTGACCTTAACCCCAGATCGTGAAAATAGATAGATAAATGAGCGCCGCTTAAGGATTGAACCTGGAGAAGAGCATACTTAATATCAACACATTATATTAAAGGCAAAAAGAGGACAGAGATATCACTTAATATCAATTAGAAAGCTCTAATGACATTGGTTAGGCCACATTGCAAGAATGTCAGACATCAGGTTGACATTATGACTAAAAAGATATATATGCAAGATTGTGGCCCTACAAAAATCAAGATGGCGTTATGGTGGAGACAAGTTCAGAAGTTATTGATACCGTGACGCCAAGAAGCGAGAAAACTTGAGGATCCTGGGTAAGTCTAAGATAAACGACACACTTTTTGGTAAACTAATGATGATGGAACTTTGAACAGACTCAAATCTGGACAGTTATGGAGACAATGCCTCTGCCATTTGGAAATAACGGACTCCCAATAAACTAACAGTCAGCAGACAAATGGGCATATATCAAATGTTGTCTGACGAGGTGTTTGCGGTGTGATGTAATATAACTATTTAAAGTTGAAGTAAGTCCATTTATACCCTTTCTGAACTTGATGAATAGGTATGAGACCATCTTTGAGGGATATGGTGGTGGATATTTTGCAACGATCATATGCCTGCGCCCGAATTGATATCTCAGTAAATTAATGATTACTTCATGCTTTAGGATGATATACTCGTTATACATGAATATATATATAGTTCAATCTGTGATGTTTTTTTTTTTATCCCCATTTCTCTATTTGCATCCTATTTCCTGACATGGTGTTCTGACATGACATGACAGATGTATCCAATAGCAATGTTTTAGTCACTCAGTATTGACTTTAGTTGACTGAGTACCACTCTTGTCTGCGCTATTCTGGCTTGGATTTGGAGCTTGAGGTTTTTGTCTGAGATTTTGTGGATTTTGGGTGGTATGAATGCTTGTTGATTTCAGTACGGCTGTGTCAGTGAGGAGATAGCCTGACAAAGCCCACTCCATTCAGCCTGGAATAACTTTTGGAAGTGCATTTGATTTAAACATTCTTTAGAAAGGTGGTTTTGACTTCCTTCCTAAACCATTCTCATACGTTTATTTCTGGACCAGGAAATATTTTAATAACTGTGTCATGTGAATTTATCTCAGAGCATTTACATTCTTTCAACATTCCGATGCAAAATGTAGTCCATTACAAGCGGTGCCTGCGTAGGTAAACAGAAATGAGGTAAAGGCGTTTAGCATCCACCAGATAAGTGCTGACTTAGGTTAATGTTTGCAAGCAGATAAGGTCGACATATGCGCTGGTTTTTGACTTCTGAGAGATTTAATTCACGATGACAGGGATTCCGAAGTCGAGGCCCTTGTGTGAGCAAACCATTAAAAAGGAGCTCTTTCAAAGAATTGATAACATCACAATCAATGTTTATGCGATTGGCAATGCACGATTGAAAATAGAAAGGAGATACTGAGAAAGAAAGAGAGAAAAAGAGATAAAGAGAAAGAGATAGAGATAGAGAGAGACAAAGAGAAAGATAAAGAATATATATATATATATATATATATATATATATATATATATATATAATGTGGAAAATGGGAAGTGAGACGGACCCTGGAGTAAAAGTGTATGGTTGAGCTAAACATGTTTCAGGATATATTCCCATCTTCAGTTGCATTTGCTCTATGTGTGTATGTGTGTATGTGTGTATACCATTTAGTGGTTAAAAGTTTGCCGTGGAAAATAAATCCACCATCAGATGCTCTGCTTTGAAAGCTATAATTGGGTTCCAATTGGAATGCGACAGAGAGGGAGAGAGAGAGAGAGAGAGAGAGAGAGAGAGGAGGGAATATATATATATATAGTGAAATGAACTGCAAGCAAACCTTTTATCTAACCTTATAAGTAAAACAAAAGAAAGATAACACATTGAAAGCGAGGGTTGAAACTTGGGGAGACAGGGTTACCTGAGGCCAGGGGCGAATTGAATCACTTCCATTAATCTTTGTTCTAACCATTTGATGGCACCACTGTTAGCTTCATTTAGAGCAGAGTGATTTTGGCCACTTTCTTTCACTATGTTTGAGTCATAAGTGTGTTAAAGAAGAAAAATTTTGCATGAAAAATGAATTTTTCTTTTTGACAAACGGGTGCTTAATCCACGTAAAGTGCCTTTGATTGAAGGTATTGTATGTTTCGGAGAAGTGGCAATTAACAGTATTTGTGCCACGTTTCAAGCAACTGGTTGGTACTTCATGAGCTGGGCTACTCGGTCAGCTGTAATTATATGCAATTAAGGCGTAAGAAGAGAAAACAATGCAAAATAGCACAAAAGACTTATTCTTTTTCCCTTCTTATCACAATTCACGGTTGAGTTCCTCTCGATTATTATTCCCCTGGCCTACCAGGTGGTTATTACATGGCTAAAATCTTCCTTTTCTACTCAAAACCATCCTTTTGTGCTGTTTGGAATTTCGTAATTCTCAATTATAACAATACATTGATAACATCTGTACTTGCAAGGGAAATAAATTGCAAAATCAGGTTTTATCTACTTGCCCAACTAGTGGCTTAGGTTGGTGCATTTTTCCTTCCGATTGTTTCCAAGCAGATATAATTAATTCGACAAATATTTGAGATTTAAACAACCCCGATGAGGTAAGTTGGTTCTCCGTTGTAACTTTTAGCCTTACTCAGTTTCAATGAAAAATGTGACGGCAAAGCCTCGTCTATTCTGGGTATATATATATATATATATATATATATATATATATATATATATATATATATATATATGCATTTAAATATACTCCTTCTCTCTTTACATGTATATTCTCTTTATATATATATATATATATATATATATACATATATATATATATATATATATATATATATATATCTAAATATATTCTTTCTCTCTTTACATGTATATCCACTTTATATATATACATCTAAATATATTCTTTCTCTTTTCACATGAATATTCTCTTTATATATTTATATATACATTCTATTCATATCTAAATACATTCGCTCTTTATATATATATGTATATATACTCTTTATATATATATATATATATTCTCTTTATACATATATAATCCCTCTCTTTACACATACAAACTCACACACACACACAAACACGCACACACACACACATACACACACACACACACACACACACACACACATATATATATATATATATCCTACATATATATCCCCGACATGCAGATCTGTTGAAGCAGCCCTCACATCAAAGTGTACTCCGGTAACTCAAAGGTATGGGCACTTTCAGATTGTAAATCCCCTAAATATCCTGATTTTAAAACCGAACCACATATCCACAATACACAGCAGCACTAACAACACCAACATACAAGGTATTAGCCAACAAACGACAGTCATCCCGAAAAATGATGCCAGCACATATACACCACCTTTTTGATAAAAGTAAAAGAAGTCTTACCCACCATCAACCAAGAAGACTAAATGAGAGCAACACACCTACTTCCACCGTCCTTACCTACACCAACAGCTATCAATCAATTGTTACACATCAACTCTCCATCTTTGAATGAAAATAACGAAATCCACCTTTCCCTGAGAAAAGACCGTTTAACCAATCTATATATCTTTTTATCTAAGACAAGCCAAACACCCACAGAAACAGGATATATACATCCCCTGACCCCAGCTCTCATAGACCCATTTCATTTCAAACTAAATGTCACCCTCAATTACACGGATATAAACAACTCCCCTTCCACTCCTACCGAAGAACCAAACACAGAAAAAAAATTTCTCATTCTCCTCTTCAGTATCGAAATGTGAACAGCAAATTTTTCTCTGTGAACTGCTGCAAACATTGATGGCTTCCCCCCCCCCGGACAAAATGCATCGAACTGCACCCACAGAATAATAATAAAAAAGTAAAATTGAGATTCAACGCCTCTCTCTTGAGTTTTTCGCTTCACCTCCCAATCGTCATTTTCATGTACATTCTGTCAAATCATTTAACATCCACGATACAATCATATGTATATATATATACACACACATACAGACACTCAAACACACACACACACACACACACACACACACACA
The DNA here is from genome assembly GCA_963457665.1 of Thysanoteuthis rhombus. Classification (NCBI taxonomy): domain Eukaryota; kingdom Metazoa; phylum Mollusca; class Cephalopoda; order Oegopsida; family Thysanoteuthidae; genus Thysanoteuthis; species Thysanoteuthis major. The sequence goes on from OY735227.1 coordinate 30,210,261, forward strand.
CACACACATATATATATACATATATATATATATATATATATATATATATATATATATATATATATACATATTCTCTATTGAAAATTGGGACCCAGGCACGCAGACCCATTACACATTGTCGTCACAGACTGACTGTATCTCAGTTTAGTATAAAACTTCATTGAAATTGGAGCTTCACTATTCTCTCAGTGCCTTAACTTTTAGATTTACATTCAATACATTAGTCAACAAAAAAGATAAGAAAAAAATCGAATGAGTAAAAAAAACAAACTTTTTTTACACAATGTATCTTCGGAGGTGACTGAAAGCAATCTACAGCACACAAACAGACAGTCTTTACACCGAAAATGGGTTCTTTTGATTACAGTAGTAGTATTCACTCTATAACGACCCGGGAAACCTTTTTCAATAACTATATCTTGACAAACTTTTCAAAGACGAAATTCCTCTTCTACACATATATGTTTAAAAATGTATGTAGCTACAAGATTTTTTGATATTTTTACGGAATTATCCGATATGTGTTTGAGCTCAAATCGAAAATATACTTTTGAATGGATAAGTAAGACTGAGGCTTACTGAGGAGACATAGACATATGAACGACTACCCACTGGACAAACCCATAGTTTGTAAACGATCAAGATGTTTTTGATAAAAAAGGCTGAATGTAGATGAATATTTCTCACATAAAATGTATCATTTTTGTTAAAAAGAAATAGAGTCGTGGTAGCCGTGAAAGAGTTGTCTATGTAACGGAAAATTATCAAGTATATTGTGAAGATGTCACTTTGTTTCACAGACCCATAAAAAGTCGATGGAACACAGTTTGAATACCGCTGGGTTACAAAAAGGTTTTTCAAAGTAAGGATCGAAGCCCTTGTCAATAGTGCAACATTTATTGGCATCACAGACAGGTTTGAAAAACATTTTTAAAAAAAGAATAATTATGTAACTAATGTTTTTATCATCACAATACGCGAATGTACTCTAGGCAAATTATTTTTATATATATATTCCGTTTTTACTACATTTTAGTAATTCATTCTGAAAAAAAATGAGTTGTGTGTCTCCTAATAATAATCACGAAACTTAATACTGATTATAAATATGCTACGATTCTCGACTTGTTTCTGGTTGTGTCTGTGTCTAGTTACAGTTGAATTACCACAAAAGATCGTTATATATATTCTTAGCATCTACCACTCCTATACCATTGTTTGAGGGGTAGTGAAAATATTGATATCATCAAGAAGGGTAGCAGATTGGAAAAAGTTTGGGAAGCCTTCGGTTACTGCATCCCTTTCATAGCTGTTAATATCGCAATCATTGGATCTCCTTGACATTGGTCAATATACATTTGTAATATTGAATTAATTCACTTTGGTCAATCAAATCATATACGCAACAAATTGCTTGTGCATTAAATGTTTTCATTAGTATGCGTAAATACAAAAACAAAACAGGTTTGCATATTGGAAGTACTTAATAGCAATGGGCTTGCGTTCGAAAATTCAGATGTATCTCTCACCCTATTAATCCTGAAAAAAAGTATCAACAACCAATGTGTGTTCCTGGTAATTACTTATGGAGCTGAGACGTAGGACCTCACCTAATGATAAAATCTCAGGTTGGGAACCACGCAATGTGCGTTGGATAGGATCATATTTTGTGTTACATGGTGAGAGCATGATACAGCTCGGTGCATTAAAGAAAAAACAGCTGGCATTAACACTATGGAATCCATCTGAAAACTCGGATGGACGTAAGAAGGCCATGTCAGACCATATCGTTGGACATCAACAATGTCAGACAACCATCGGACATAACGAATCAAAATGCAGATTCCAGAATATCATATGAAAAAATATGACTGACAGAAAACAAGATGGCGCAACGACTTTCATAGGCTGAGGAGATATTGGCTCTGCAACACTTGCAATAGAGAGGTCAGGCAAATCTTTTGGGAAGGTCCATTCTTAACAATGAGCGTTAAAAGGCTGTGCATGATGTCTTGGAAAATAATTTTTTACACTCGTACACCCGGAGAACAGTAAAGATATATTGCGTTATTACCAACGGTCCCTATAATTTTTTGTAGTCAGTACGTACAAAAATCTTGTGTTGTGCAAATATCTTCCCTCCGTAAGTCGACTTTGAAACTATTGTACGTGCACACGTTTGAATTAGAGAGTGAATAGATATTTTTCAGTAAGATATCTACAGAATTTGAAATGTTTTGGGTGCACATTAATTTCCTTTGTACGCTGCTTGCAAATGGAGTGTACGCACGCACCCCTACACAGCTTCGATTGAACTATGTTAAACACCCTATCCAGACTGAAATACAAATAGATATGGCATAGGAGAACGGAACAAAGGTTATCTTTTTCTGAACTCCAGAATAGAAACTTAGATGTATTTAATGGACTAAACAGGTATTTAATCTATTCTAACCGAACTACTAACCGAACATGGAAAAGAGGAAAAAAAGACATTGAGCGTTAGTTTATCGATATGGTATACACGGGTGTTAGTGTGGGTGGTGGTCAGCTTTTTGGAAGTAACAGGGACTGGCAGAATAGTTTGAAATTTCACTAATGGCCGGTACTGCTATTTTTACCCATACGTATTCGGTTGTTGTACACCGACGGTGAGATACAGACGCCTTTGAGTAAGATGTTATGAAAACGTTTAACCATTTCTCTCCTGACGTCTGAACTGATACGCAAGTTTCAACGCTATCAAGAAGTAGAGCCTCTTAATAAAAAGATAAACAATTCTAGGCAAAAAAGGATTCCCATTAATTTGGATCTTCTTTAGTGCATCCTGACCCCCTCAAAAAGTTGATGATGATATGTTAGGCTGAGTTGCAGAAAGACGTGGTGGTGGCAGGTATAGGAGACCTGTGTGTTGGAGTGAAGAGGAGATGTTACATATTGCCTCTATGATGGCTCATTACATAACCAAAAAAGTTTATCACTGTAGATCGAGTCAAAGAAAATGTCCTTCAATCTCAATGTTCATTCAGATGTCAGCACCGCCGTTGTCTGGACAATATCAGTACTTCCTTGAATTTCTAATTCATCAAATCTTGATTCTGGTATATTTAGCAGAGCTCCCGGTGTGCCAACTCTGATTGGTCTGATTCTAATCTTCATGGTTTACTTTTTTCTCTTTCCTGGGGTGAGGTCCTTGAATTTTTCAAATTGCTCCTTCTCTTTTGGCTCTACTCTTTTTCAAGGCTCAGGCTAGGTGTATGTTTTCCAGCTTTTCACATTCTTTTGACATTGCTTTTTGGTCTACTGGTACAATGACATCCACTTCCTGACAAATCTTCTCTCTGTTTACTATAACTCTGATCTAATTCTGATCAACTAGCATGAATTTAGTAATTCATTTCATTTTCGAAATTCCAGCTTATATTATGCTTATTATTCTCAAAGACACATTTTGAGCCTGTTTTTTTTTTCAATCGTTACATGACAGACAGAGGGTAATCCTTTATCACAGATCAGCGTTGCTTACTAACGGTTGTAGAACGATAGTATGGGAGTTGCAACGGGAAGCAATATAATCTGTTTCAAACCCTGGCAAGAATTATGGAATCACCAAACTTGGAGGTCGTTCATCTAGCATCTTAAAAAAATTAATTGGGAATAAACAAATCATGGATATTTTCTATTTAATTGCTGAAAATTCTGGCTTTATGCAAGATATCCCAAATAAATTATATCAAATTATTCAAATTAGTGGAATATTTTGTACAGATAAAGTATAGGGAAATTATGGGATCATCCTATGTTATCATGAAACATGGAATTATCAATAGTTAACTCACAATTGGAGGATAATGGAATGAGTGATTTCCATCATGCACCGTTTCGAAATTCATTGCATGTATGTGCACTGCAACTGCTGCAAGGGAAGGGGTAAAAGACACAAGACTCCTGTGGGGATTCAAAATCAAACCTTTATTATTTATTTATTTATTTTTTTTTTTTTTTACTAAGGCTGACCGAAAATACATCGATAGTCCTTGCAGGAAGATCAGAATCCCCAGAGAGAGAGAGAGAGAGAGAGAGAGAGAAAGAGAGAGAGAGAGAGAGAGAGAGAAAAGGGGGGCATGTCGAGAAGCATGGATCAGCGGCCAACACGACCCTATCGCTCTACCCTACTGTTCTCCCTCCTATTCTCTTCCTGCGTCCTTCCGTTGCCAATGCCACTAAACTCACTCCCTATCTTCCTTACTTCCGCCGTTGAAATTCTCATACACCGTCCCCTCTTTATCAATCCCTTTTTTCACTTTCTTCCTCATAATATCTTCTCAATTAAGTGGCTGCGATGGGCTATCTATCTGCAGGGGTTCCAAGCGACCAGGCTCCAACTTGTCATTATAGATATACTTCTAATCTAATCCTTTAGGCGCCTGGAGAGGGTTAAACTATTACACACGCATACATACATATAAGTAAGTTACGTATCTTCAAAGAACAGGTATATGTCAATTGTTCTCATATATCTTATAAAACTTATCTTGGATAAAAGTTTTATTTGAAAAATCAAATAAAACATTTAAGAATAAAGATAAAATATTCAATTAAACAGTCCTCATCAGCCTGCATATTGTAACATAATTAGTACTTTGTTGCCCCGCATCTGGTTTCTATGTCGGTCTGAATTCTTTGAGGCATGAAAAAAACAGTATTCTTGATTAAGTCGGTTCCAACATTTTAGGATAGCAGTTGACAGACTAGCTGTGCAGGATGGCACCTTGGTATGGACCATCTTCCTAAATTTCCACCAAAGATCTCCAATCGAACTGAGATACGGACTATTTGCTAGCAATGTTAGTGAGTTTTTGAGGGAAAACATTAACAGTTTTTGTTCTGTGATGATATATATTATCACAGTGAAAAATGACTCCACCAAATCTCTATCAATGGGAGGAGAAAAAGTGTCCAGAAGTTTAATGTATTAACGGCTTTAAACTATTTATTCATATATTTAAGTGTTAATACTGTTTCTTTATGTTTAGTTGTTAATTCTAGTTTTCTCTCTCTATCATCGGCTCTCGGGGTTTCGTTTGGGCTTCTGTATTATCAGGCTCCTTGGTTTTCGTTTGGCTTTCTCTATCATTGGCTGTTTAGGTTTTCGTTTGGCCATCTGCACTATTGGATTTCAAGATTATATATCCATTTCTTAATGATATAACTTTCTGTATGTAAATCCTTTTTCAATCAGCTGATTTCTAACAGTTCTGTCACAGAACCAATCCCATTCAACCAATTATTTTTCATTTGTTCTGTTTCGCCTGGTTTATTTTTAATAAATATTGCATGGTGTTTTCTATCCTGATGTCTAGGCGTCTCCTGGGGTCTACCTACGTGTTTTCCTTTTATAAACTTTCCCATTCTGTTTATTCTTGCACCAAACTTTAAACACAGCTGACTCAAAAAAACTGAAATCTTTTGCCACATTTTAGGTCGGATCTCTTTCTTGAAGGAGTTTGATAAGCATGTATATCGTTTGAGTCACGTTTCAATTAGCTAGGTCAAACAGCTTGTTAGGGACTGCGAATACTCTTTTCAACTACGAACTAATACTCATATATACACTTGTGCTGATAGGTTTTTGAGAAATGCAAATTAAAAATTGATTTAATCATTTTTTCTACTTAATATTGAAAAGATATGCAATTGATTAAAATGATTAAAACTAGTTAGTTTGGTATATTTCATGGGGCCATAATATCCAGCTTATAAACGAAAATTCTTTGGTGTCATATCCGAGGTTTGGCTAACGATGAAATACGAAGCTGTCTGAACACCATCTAATTAAGTTGGTCCCATAAGCTCTGATTAATAGTCGGAGAATTATCGATAGCTATTGCTTAAGATACTGTAATTTTTAGATTATACTTTTCCAGCAGATTAAATCGTTTGAAGAGGGAAATAGAAACCTGTGGAAGTTTTAAAGTTCGTGTAAGTAGAGATAAATGAAAGTAATAAAATCAAATCGTACCTTGCACGAAGAAATGATTCATCAGTTGGAGAAAATTTGATTTGTAGTTCCAGTTTATGTATTTGATATTTACAAAGAATAAAACAGGGGCGCGAGCTTGTGTCTCGCCGGAGTCTTATTCTTCATTCCTGATCTGCGCTGCTCACTAACGGCTGTAGTATGATGGTCCAGTAATTGCAATGAACAGCAACTGAAATTAAGATGAAAGAAATACTAACAGAAAATAATTATTAATTGAGTACTTCATCCCAAACATTTGAAACATTATATTACTCTCAATATTCTCTATTTTTCTTCTTTTTCATTTCTCCTTTTCGTTTTTCCTCATGCAGACTTATGCACTCACATGCATTGATATATATATATATATATATATATATATATATATATATATATATATATAGAGAGAGAGAGAGAGAGAGAGAGGGAGAGAGCAATCACCCTTTATCCGAGCATAGCATCAAAGATTTTGTATGCATGCTGTGAAGTCGTGCGTTAATTGAAAAACTTATGGATGGTCTACGTGTTTTGACTGTTTCATTTGTCACGATGCTTTGAAACAGGCAAGTTGAGCCGACATTATTTCTGACCAAACTATCATAAGAGGCAGACACGTTTTAAGCACATATCAGCACGAAATGTCAGGTGCTGCCGTTGCTATAGGACGTTATGAAAATCCCCGACAAGACAAAAACTGTTAATAACAACAAAGGAAACTATTGTCTGAATCTGGTGATTCAATCTCGGATATCGCTCGTCAGCTGGGTTTTGAACAACTGCACCGTCTGCAAATTTATTGCAAAGTATCAGGAGATCGGTACTATGCAGGATATAAAATGATGTCGCTGTTCAAGGAAGATTAGCGAGCGTCTTGACCAGAAAATGAATATTGTATCAATGTATTACCGCTTCCGAAGTTCTGAGTGAGATGAGCAACTTTATCTCGCACTGCGAGGTGACAGCTACAAGAGACCTTGTTGAATAAGTCATTTACTAGTTCCGAAAACAGACAAAATATCTTTACTCTGCCAGCAACATTAGGATTGAACTGTGAAAGACTTGAGCAACGTTTAGGGGTTTAACACGTCAAAGCTCAAGATGGCTTTGTTAGAAGATGTCAGACATACTAGTGTAAAACCTGGAAGCGGACTGATTCCACGGCTGGGATAACAGTCGTGTGAGGATGCATGTCCGAGGCCGATGTTGGAAGGGTCTAAAAAAAGTGTTGGCATTCTGAGAGTGGGATGCAATTAGGCTGAGAACATAGGGTCTTTTTGAGTATCATACATACATTTTTCTTCACGATAAAGATTCCAAACAAATCATGCCAGCAACAAAAAAACTTTTCTAGCTGTTCAACGTTTCAAAGTCCTCAAGTGATGCCCCTGGTCCGCTGATCTCAGTCCCATTGAAAAAAAAAACTTTGGGGAATTAATAAGAATACCACACAAAACTTCCTGCAGTGTTCAAATCTGGGGAAAATGTTAAGACATTTGGCAAAGAATTTCGTCAGAAAGTTTGTTGAGCCAATGCCCAGAAAAATGGCTGCTGGGATAAAAAAAAATTGTCAGACACATGTATAATACTTGTTGGGTCAATGCCCAGGAATATGCCTGCTGGAATAAGGAAAAAGACAAGGGAGGATAATAAATATATGAATTATTGATTACATTGTAGTCGAAGTATGGTTTATTTGGTGTTTTCTTATTTTTCAGTGCATATTTTGAATAATAGAAAAGAACTCACTTTCCATGATACGCTTTAGTTTGTTTTACCAAATAATTTTGACCGTTAGATTTTATGTTTTCTTTTCCCAATAGAAAATATAGTCTCAGATGCTAAATCTACACAAATATCCTGACCAGGCATCTCGTTAAGTCATAGCTATATTTGTTACCAATATGTGTGCATGTTCAACCTGGCTCAAAGCCATGAGTATGGGTCATATAGTTAGAATTAAACCAACTAAAGTAGTGATAGTCTGCAAGGCTAACTTGCTAACCATGGTTCCACCGCGAGATTCCCTCTTGATATTACTTAAATATTCGTAGCTATCTTCTCTTTTAAATTGAAATCAGTTGTTGGGCAAAGTGCGAAAAATCATCCTATACACGTGAACATATAACACATCTGCAGATAATAAACCACATCGGAATTATTGGAATAATTGCACTAATAAATAAATTTATTATTTGGCGAATGCTAAATTGAAATAAGGTATTTGAATAACCCTGGGGAATGAAATCTCGGATGAATTTGTTCATTTTTTTAAATCATCATTATCATAACCTTCATCATAATTTTATTTGGTGCATTTTATTGTACATGCTAAAACCGATTAGTCTCCGGTAGAGATAAAAAAATGTCGATTAGAAAATAAAGAAAGCGTCAATATTTTGTCACTGTCGGGGGGGGGGGGGGTTATCGGTGTAAGCGTGAAGTTCCGATAAAAGCTCGTAACAAAATGAATATGGGGGAAAAATAGTCATAATAATTTGAAAAATAACAATGACTCATAATATTTCATCTTAGCGAGAGCAGTGAAGACGGGAGTCTTTTATGCTTGTTCATTCCTGTAGACTTTTCGTATGGCATAGGGCTACAACCACTCTACTACAGTTTCAGTAAGAAGTTTGTTTGGCAGGTAGGAGATTCTAGACCCACGCCCAACTCCTCTCTTTCACTCGAATTTGAGACCAGTCATAGTGACTATTAAGCTGCATGTTTTTGCTCTTCAATGGTGTCGCATTACGGTGTGCTAATACATCATTGTTTTAGGAACAGAAATTTGAAATATGCGAAAGAATAATTGTTCAAGAGCCTGTCAAATCAAATATTCAGATAAATAATTGTTCAAGGGCCTGCCATATCAACTATTTAAATAAATGGTAGTTGTAAGGCCTGCAAAATTAGATATGCAATATAAATGATAGTTCTAAAGACAGCAATGTTTTATTCCGAAAAATAAACATATTTGCTGAGATATTTCGAGGAATCCTTGCAGTCAACAGAAAATAAATGTAGCTTTGGCAATCGTTGAGATAAGCTGTAATTATTTACATGCTTTACAACTTCAACGGAAGCATTTTCTTTTAGGTAGAGACTAAAGAATGTTAATTGAAGCTCAAATAACGAACTAAGTGACATTCCTAATCAAAGGAAAGAGTCGAAACAGAAAACGACACAACTTCTCTGTATGTCTCGCAGTTTATGTGTGAATCTACATGAGTGTCAATGCTTCTATAAATGTATGCCAGCCCTTACTTTTTTTCTTTCCATTTTACACCCACCCATACAAAGTTCAGTTCTGGTCGTATCTATGTATGTAGACATATATGACATATGGAAATGAATAGTTTATCTGGAGACAGCAATATTAAATATTCAAATGAATGATTGTTGTAGGCACAGCAAATTGTCTTTCCTTTTCCCTTCTTGCACATTTGATCACACTCTGGCTTTTAAGCCCAAGGATATATATATATACATGCATACATACATACATGCATACACAAACACGCACGCACACACACACACACACACACACACACACACACACACACACACACACACACACACACACATATATATATATATATATTTGAATTCTGCTAATAACTATGAAGGTATGCATACATATCAGCCTTTCCTTTCACATTTGGACTTACATAATCAAACGAAAACATGTTGTCATTGCCAATCCTGTTCATATATATATATATATATATATATATATATATATATATATATATATATATATATATATATGATCCTTGATGGATCAGTTAGTTTCACAGAAGTAATGACCAGATAGCCTTAATGAAGTAATGATCAAATGGCTTTACTGAAGTAATGATCAGATGGCCTTAATGGGGTACTGATCAGATGGCCTGATTGAAGTAATGTTCAGAATGTCTTAATCGAGTAATGGTCAGATGGCTTTACTAAAGTAATGATCAGATGCCCAACAGACAGAAAATCATTAATAATGATATAAGATACTTCATCTTCACTGTCACAAATATTTGAATAATGAGTTTACCTTATGAAAATAGCTGATGTATCTTCACCCTTGAACCACGTTGCTTTTTCTATGTTTGATCTTTGTCAATGTAAGAGGACGAATAGATGAGAGGAAGTATTTTCTCGCTATGAAATAAAATACGTTGAATTTTTGTCAATGAAAAAAACATAGGATAGAGAGAGAAATATCCCCACATATATATATATATATATATATATATATATATACACACATATATATATATATATATATATATATATATATATATATATATATATATATATGTAATTACTAATTATTATTATAATGAATGCTCCCTTTAAGCACTCTTCAAGTAAGATAACTCGTTTATTACAAGCTATATGGCAATGCACTCCCAACTTTGGAATAGAGCACTCTGGTGGATGAGGTAAAATGCCTGCCTCTGGGTCTGGAACGGAGGTTTCGATCCTACCTTGTGGTACTGGATGGGATAATGGATAGTCTAAAGCCACATTGAAAATTGTGCTACAACGAAAAAGTCTGTAGATGACTTGATTATTGTATATATATATATATATATATATATATATATGTGTGTGTGTGTATATATATATATGTAGCAATATCTAATTTATATATAAAGATATCTGATTTTTTGAAATACAGCATAATCAATCAATTTGCAAAATTGTTTTCAGATTAAAATGCACAACTACTTTAGGAAAATCAAACTTTTGCCTGAGAAATAGAAAAAAATCAAAAGAGAAATTTTCATTGTGCACTTGATATCTTTGATATTAAAATCCTAAATTAGAACTTGGCAGACTGTTTCTTAAAAGTTTACGTTTATTTGGTCCAAAGGGTAGTTGTTCAAAGAGGACAAAGACATTATTGCCCTAGAGAGGCTGGGCACTTTCTGTGCCGACCTCGTATGTACATGTCTTATAAAATAAAATAAGTAACGAATTATCAAATAAAATCATGATAACTTTCAGATGATTTGGAAAGTACAGTTAGCAGTCGATTCAACAGCTTCGGCACATTTAAACATACTACTGTGCATATGAGAGCATCTTGCTGAACCACACATGGAGAGATCACAAGAGACTTTTGCAATGTGCTTCAGGGAAGACAGGAGGGCTGAAATATCATAGAAAGAACCAGAAACACGAATGGCAATGGGATGGGTATGTTGCCAACCGCTGGACATCACGACTCACAACATGGATCCCCAGCAATTATAAAATAGTGACCGAGAAAAAATAAGATGGAGTGACGACGTAGATGGATCCAAAGAGTACTGGCTCCGCGATGCCCTTCATATAGAGATCTGACGAATATGGAGGGAGGTCTATGTCCAACGATGAACATTAAAAGATGGATGATAATGATGATAATCTTAATGGCTGCAATGTTTGATTCTTGATAAATGCCTTACAATAATTGCATTGAACTAAGCTAAGCTTAATAATCATTTTAGGGACCCGTGGAGCAGTAATTAGCAAGCAATTCTTGCAGGCCTTTCTTTGTCGAATTCGATTCTTAGTAAGTGCCCAACAAATGTTACCTTTTGCCAGATAAGATAATCTTTGTAGTTATTCTATTAGTCATCGATAGAAAATGTAAATCAAGTTCCATTTTTCTTTTGCAATAATCAGTACTCTTGCTGTTATGCCTGAAATATATCTTACACATGAAAACTTGAGAACATTTATGATATTTTAGATAAGATTTCAGGTCACCACCCCAAAAGATTCATCATCATCATCATCATCATCATCATCATCATCATCATCAGCAGCAGCAGCAGCAGCCTTTCAACGTCCGTCGTTAGACATAGACCTTTCCCTGGGATTCGCCACACTTTTCTATCATGAGTGTTGCGGAGCCAGTACTTTCAGAATTTGTCTGGCTTGTCTCTACATCTAATATTCTGCCGGCCTCGGTTACGCATCTGATCTCAGGGGATCCATGTCGTGAGTTTCTATGATCATCGGTTGTCTGCCATTCTTGCAACATGACCAGCTCACAGCCATTTGAGATTTTTTATAAATTCTATGATGTCCCTGACTCTCGTCATTCTGTCATGTGTACTTTGCATGGTTCTCAATTAGCAGATCTGTTTCTTGGTTTGGTTCCATGTTTCAGCTCCAAGTGACTATTGGGAGGATGCATTGGTTATACACCCTTCTTCTTAGGATTAATGGGATTTTTTTGGAGGTTGAGCTTTCTCTGCCAAAGGCTTGCCATCCTCGTGTGATTCTTTGCTTGATTAAGAACCACGAAACAGAACTGTCAAAAATGTAAGTACGTACGACATTTTTCGATAATTTTATATTAAACAGCACTTTATATTCTATTAGCGATCTTCTAATATAAATTCAAATCAAAAGTCCCCCCCCTGGTTATATTTGGATTTAACAGACTTTTAGCATTAACAGACATTTCTTCCCCTCCGTTATTGAAGATTCACTGCATAACATATCCCAGAAAGCTAACCAATTTAGTTAAAAGAGAAATTACTACTAAGAAATCATCATACTTGCAAATAAGTGATATGGCATAAAAACAGGAAACGCTTGAAATATGCCAGAATTGAATCATAGTTGAAACTTCATTCGCAATCAATAATAGCACACTTCACTTGATTTGGGGCCAATATTAGGTTAGTGTAAGCATATAGAGAAGTTTAAAGAAGAAGAAGAAGAAGAAGAAGAAGAAGAAGAAGAAGACGAAGAAGACGAAGAAGACGAAGAAGAAGAAGAAGACGAAGAAGACGAAGAAGAAGAAGAAGAAGAAGAAGAAGAAGAAGAAGACGAAGAAGAAGAAGAAGAAGAAGAAGAAAGACAATATCAATGAAGACATCCAAGTGATCTACTCACCGAGGATGTAAGAGAGTATTTAAAATCCTTTGGTAAATATTCCAGCGGTCGGCATCTGGTATGGTTCGATCTTAACGTAAGTGATTTCCGGAAATTCGGAAGTGGAGAGGATTTTCGGAGGGATCGACTCGGGTTGCAGAAGAGAGTGGCAATGGTTGGTTCTAGGGTGGGAAAAAAGAAAGAAAGAGAGAAAAAGTGAAAAATATTCGTAATGACTGGCACCATTTCCTCTTGAGAAATCATTCATGCTTTGTAAATGAGGGTATGGTTAGATAATAACAAGCAAGCTGAATCAAAGAGAATATAAAACATACAAGACACAGTCGAAGAAGCCATACGTTTGGAACGTTGAAGAAAACGTGCTCAGGTAAATAAATGATATTGGTACAAACCAAAGGTTGTAAAAAACAAATACAATGTTTTACTCTTGGAGTCTGGGATCAAAATCAACCTCTCCATTCATGCAACCCTCCTGCCCCTCATCCCTAAAGACCCATAAACAAAGCAAATATGATAGTCATGAACAGGGCTGAACGGTAATATTCCGTGTTCATCATCATCATCATCATCATCATCATCATCATCATCATCATCATCATCATCAGTATTTTAACGTCCGTCGTTGGACATACAACTTCCCAAGGATCCACCACATTCCTCTATCATGGGCGTTGCGAAGCCAGTATTTTCTGATTTTGTCTAGTTCATCTGTCCATCTTGTTTTTTGTCGGCCTCGTGTTCGCATGTGGTCTCAGGGGATCCATGTTGTGAGTCGTGATGTCCATCGGTTATCTTTCATTCTTACAACTTGATCAGCCCATCGCCCTTTGAATTTTCTAATGGATTCTATGATGTGTCTGACCCCTGTTTTCTTCCTAATATATTGTGGTGTCTTGTGATCTCTACATGTAAAGTTGAGCATGATTCTCTCATGCACACGTTGCATGCTTCTCAGTTTGTGGGTTTGTCTCTTGTCAAAGACAATCAATTATTAAAAAAAATGAAAAAGGGGTGATCAATGAATACGTTAATTCTTTGATCTTTCGTTGGGCAATGATGACAGAAAAAGTTTAAGTAGAAAAAACAATGAGACACACACTGAGGGAATAATTTAGCATGAACTTACATTGTAAACTGAATGTCCCTATATAAAGTATTCAATCTAGCCTGAAAACTGAAAGAAACCAATGTTGACTGCTTTTGTCGGTGGTGTGAACTTGAATTGACCACAGAGGAAACTCATCTATTCGAGGTTAAAATGAGAAGAAAAACTTGTCCTCTACTCAGAGAGAGACTCGCACTCACAGGAATAATACCAACGGACAATAGATTAGGGAACTGTAGCTGAGGAAACGGTGAATCACCGCATGTCTACCGATGTTCTCGAAATCTCTGCTTCTTGGAACTGGAAACTCCAATACAAACAGTCAGGATCTTCACTAAATACACTGGAATGGAAACCAGCACTGGGAAAGGGGAAAAAGAAAGAACAGAAAAAAAATCATATTATTCTACGAGGAAGCCATAAAAGGTTCAGCGATAAAAAGGAGGCTACAAATCTTGAAACTTTCACGTAACTAACGTTTTCGGTAGCACGCTTTGTTCGGGGTGATCAATCAAAAATTAGGAAGAGGGGTGGTCAATGAATTAGTAATTTGTGTAGCGTTTTGTTTGAGCACTGATAACTTGAAAAGTCTAGATTAAAAAACAAAACGAAATAAAAAAAAAGTAGGCAGACTCAAACTGAGGGATTAATTTACCATTAACCTACATCGGAAAATACCCTCGATAAAACCTGATTTGAGGGAGAATTTAGAACAAATAAAAAATCGTCTCTCTTAGACAAAATAAGGAGTAAATATGGAGATTTTCAGCCTTCTACCTCCCTTAGTGTGGTCGGTTGGGCTTAAGAACAGATCAAAAGGTTTCAGTTAATGGTTTTCAAATATCCTGATCTCTTTAAAGTGAAATGAACGAGAAAGTAAGCGATGGATATCTAAAAATAACCATAAAATGAATAAAAACCAAACTTTGTATATTTATTTATCTACTACTGCTATCACTCATCTATTGAACAACTGCAGCCATCAAAGATGGTGGAGGGATTTATCTTCTTCGATATTTACGCATATTTGCTCTTCTTTATGTATCAGTCCTTTCCAGGTCTCTTGGTCATACAGCTTTGTTTAGACACTTGAAAATTGGTATCTGTACTCCAATTGACTCTTCTAAAAATATTACTTTATTTTTTGAAAATCTTGAGAATCTAGATGTTTTCATTCTATTTTAGAAGTTTTCAAACAGAAAACACCGGTGATGTCGCCAATAGAATTTATTGCGACCATATTTATTCTATGGTGGAATTTTCCTTATATGATCTCAAATTTTGACGTTACGGATGGTCAATAGTTAACTGTGATAGCAAGTTTATATATTTATTTTCTCATATACCAACACCAATTTCTCTGTCAATCTTTTTTCGTTGAAGTCAAATTTAGCGCCTGCTAGTTGGTCAATTTGGGTGTAACTAATTTGAGACATTTGGATAGGAACAGAGGTGTGTAACTCAGGGATATACTTTAATAGCATTTATATCGGATGTCATTCGATATTGACGTAAAAACGTGTGATTGTACCGGTGGTGTTTAGACCATTGGTCTGCTTTAGCTGAGGACAAAATGTGCCATTATTAATTGAAAAGTATCACGATCACTGCCAGAACTATCATCTAATTCACCCTCGCATTCCACACATCGACACCAAAGACACCCATGTCAGAGCAGGAAATTTAAACAAATCCGTCTTTTACACTTGTTTATTTGCGTAATGTCCCTCTCTTTCGATATATATATATATATATATATATATATATAATTATGAATTTGCATTATATTGTATTGAAACTCTTATTTGAGTGGGTTTCTGTCATAACACAGTTAATGTATTTTTTAGCCAAAACAACGTAAATAGAATGAACCATCGAACAAAATGAGCTAAACAACCGCTGGTAATACAAAGGCCAAAATAACTGCTTCAACTCGAAATTTTCATTTTGTTTTTTCACGGTCTATGTCTGCTCTATTTGTTTCTTCCAATTCTTCAACGTAGGATTGCTCTCAGTAGCATAAGTGCATTACCAGCAACAGTTTGGCTCAATAGTAAGAGCAACATTTCATTAAAGCTGCTGCCCTATCGATTGCAGGTTCAATTCCTGCAGCAGTTCTATTTCCTTCAACTGTATCGGCGAAATGCTAAAGAATCATCGTGTAATGGCGGGAAATCATCTTGAATAACAATTTTGAAATAATATAATAATTTCTTAATCATTCTGGTGGATCATATATATCCATTTATCAATAATATATACATATATATATATATATATATATATATATATATATATATATATATATATATATATATGTGTGTGTGTGTGTGTGTGTGTGTGAGTACGTATGAATTGACCATTTCGAAAGGCCATGTTTTTTTTAAATAAGAATTTCTTTTGAACGTTTTGCTAGTTGTTCTGGAAAGTAGAACGTTCAAAAGGAATCGATCTTACAAAATCTCACTAGTCCAAAACATGGTCTTTTCAAATGACCATTTCACTATAATGCTGTCGGATTAATCATGATCCACGTCGATACACTGGTTGCAAATATATATATTTGTATATATATTCAACCAGTGTATCGATGTGATTCATGATTAATATATACGTATAACATCACACGAACATAAATTGTCACACAAAAACATGCACCAACTCACATACATTGAGAAATAAACAGAAGTGGACAGAATTATCACCATGAATAGACTCGTGTAGATCGACAGACGTATGGTTTAATAGAATTGTAGATTGTTTGACCATTGCTGGACGAGACGTATTGAGGGATTAGTTAAACAAACATTTACATAAGTTTAGAAATAAATAATTCCCAAACAAAAGTCAACAGCATCTAATTCCAGTCGGCTTTGATTTCACCACGCTTTGACGGCGCCACTCATTGTTCATCAAAGATACCTTTACGCGAGCAGACAATGACACGCTTTTCGTTCTGTCGACAGCGATAAACTTCTGGCATCGTGTCCTCCGAGACATCAGAACAGCCATCCGATCTTTTTTTTTCCTACCATTCTTCGAGTGTATCCCTGCCACTTGTTGGCAAGACTAGATTCATTCGAATCACTGAAACTTTGTTGGTTGTACATGACGTTTCATCTCGGCTTATATCGATATCTATTGCAGCGAGGAAGCGAAACGATTTCTACTGGTGGCTTTGAACTTTGCTCTTTGTCTTTGACTTCCCGATGTACCAACGAAGTTCCTTTCTAGCTTTTGTTCTCTTCTCTTTCTCCATTTACCGAGTTTATGATGACCCCGTCCGATCCTGCTCTTACAACCCAATCTACTCCCATTCATTGATCGGGTCAGCTTTTTTTTTTCTATGTTGCTTTATGTGCACGGTTCTTCAATTCCCTTTCCACTTTCGTTTCACGTCTGCTTTTATTCTTTCTTTACTTCTTATGCTACAATTCGATGCACTTGTGTAAGCAAGAACACGTATACCCACAGGCCCTCGTCATGTCTCGTCCTTTTTTTCTTTTCACTTAAATTTGTTGTCCTTTTATCGATTTGCTCTTTCATCTCTGAAGCTCCCACTGGCTTCTTCTGCGTATTTCGCCGGTCATTCTGCTGTTCAAATGTAAGTATGTAAATATATATATATATATATATATATATATATATGTCTGTATATATACGTTCACACAGAATTATATGCATTTTGAATTTATATATATATATATATGTGTGTGTGTGAGTGTGTGTGTGAGCACGTATTTATATATTGATAGCTAATGTTACATCCTTATATTTATTTTATTCGTTTTACGTATTTGTTTATATTTGCACAAATGCGTACAAATGTATACAAGAGAAAATAAATAAAATAAGATGAAACCGATATTATATGCATGTATCTATATCAATATCTATCCATCTATCTATCTATCTATCTATGTATCTATCTATCTCTCTCTCTACATATCTATCTATCTATATCTATATCTATCTATCTATCTATATATATATATATATATATATGCACACACGAGCACACTCTTACAAAAATATAGAAACATATTGTATGCATACATGTGGTACATCACTTTCATGTACATTTCATTAACAAATATCAATTTGGTCTACATCACTTTAGTCTACAATCTTTTCAATCTACTGGCATTTTAGTCGAAAAGCACTTTAGTCCGATGGCTGCAAGCCTTTGATTTACCGGTAAAGTGACAATTTCGCCCAAGAAGGGAGGACATTTGTCGTGATTTTGCATTTAGAGGAAAAAAAAGCTCCCTGCACCCGCCTCGGTACGCACCTGGCACTTACAGCAAAAGACACAATAGCCAATGAATAGTCATGAAACAAGAAAAGAGGCAAAGGGGTGTCCAATCCTAAAACTTAACTGATGTTCTTTTTTTACAATTCAAAGAAAGGACCATTCGGCATTCCATGTTGTCTAATTTCCTTTCATTGTTAATATTGACTTCTTATTTAGAAGTTTTAGGTATATAAACTATTACTCCGGACTATTTTGTTTTTAACCGCAATAAATGAATAGCTCAGTCAGAAATGAAGAGTAAGCCCCGTTGGATATCGAGTTAACACATAAATTATACAATAAGATCAATAAAAACTTTTTACTCTTCATTTCAGAGCGTGCTTCTTATTCGAGATTACTTAGGGAATTGAATGTGATGAAAATTAAAAGTCTTTAAGCATAGTGATTTTTTTCTCTTTATTCCATCAAATACTTCATCTCAGGTTGCCTTGCGGTGAAACAATGATCAACATTATTCAGTGTGTTTGATCTTCAGTTAGTGACCCGCAACAAAGGCCTTATGCGAGACTAGAGTAAAGTAGGAAATTTGATATTAGGTTATCTCATATGGAAGATCATTTTTATCGCATAACCGAGAAAAATGCTAAAAGTGAATGATGTACAAATGTAATTGCATTATATGTTAATCCAATGTTCATAGGGATGTGATTTGTTACTATTGGGGCATTTTTGGCCCTTAACTTGAATGGTGTCTTTTCGAGAAGTTGAACATTTCCATTTTCAATTTCATATTGGTATATGCTATTCGGGTTTCTGAAAACACCAATAAAATGTCGAAGTGAACATTTCAACAATTTGAATTGTTCCAGAGTTGGTTTAGGTCCAGATATTGATACAAGTACTAAATCTTGAGGGAGGTTTAAACCTGTTCTTACTGATTAAAATCATCGAGCAGTGGTCCCAAACCCACAAACGACGACTAGAGCAGCCATATTGTGTCACTTCAAGACAATAGGAAAGGTTGAAAGTTGAAAAATGAGTAGCACATGAACTGAATAGACGTTTTTAGAAAGTTTCCGACCCAACATCTCCTAGCTGACTCTGTCAAATCTAAGTCAACTAGGGAATTATGTCTTGCAGCTTCCTTCATATTAACTTGGCATTTTTCCTACAGATGAGCATATATACAAGCAAGTTGAATTTCATGTTTGTAATAATGAGTTTAACAAAATAGAAGACATAATTCGTGCTTTTACTGAATTTGTGTTCCCTAAACCAAGAAGAACAGGAACTATCATAATGTGTATGTAGTATTATTTTTAGGGTATCGCTGGAAAAAGTTATTGTTTCAAATAGGATATATTTTGATTAACTATCGACCGTTTCTTTTGTTCATACCTCACAACAATTCACGGATGATAGCGTGACTTGAGGTACCGATATATAAAAACGCAAGAATAATTCAATGTCTCTGAAAAGCGTCATTAGTAAAAGTCTTTTTGGTACAATGTATGGAAGGTGGTCGTGATTAGAGAGTGTGAAATTTCACATCCATACTCATTCGATGAGCAACAAATATAAAGAAAAGAGAGAATTAATAAAATGTTCTTTAGAAGTACAAAGTTTTAGAATTCCTGTAATTAGCGGATTCTTGAAACATTGAAAGAGAGCAAAATGAGATTTTGATTTTTTTTTGGAAATAAATCTTGAAAAGTTCCTTCCGACTGGAACTCATCAATGGATGACCAATCAGGAAATGTTTGCAGCTTCCTTACATGTAACAAAAAAACTTTTACTATCCATTACCTTTTACAGACACTACAATATTTGTGTGTTCTTGTGGATCCGTAGCTCAAAGCATACACGTGATACAAAGCACCATACGCGACTGATTTTATATGTTATTCATAGTTATTCATCTCATCATTCTTTTTTATTAGGCGGCATGTTGAGTACTTGTATCAATGACGGTTAGAAGTTGAGTTTTTTTCCTCATAATCATTAGTCTTTTAACGTCCGTCGTTGGACATAGACCTTCCCCAGGATTCGCTACAATTCCCTATCATGGGCATTGCGGAGCCAGTATTTCCTGAATTTGTCAAGTTGACGTCAAATCAGGCTCCGTATCCTCGGTGAAAAGACAACGCAGGTTGAAGGACTTCTCTATAAAGGAAACAGTTGGCTTTGATATTTATACGTAAGAACATTTCAGCTTCTGGTGGGTATCTTATCAACGGAATTTTCGTCTACGTTGGACAATTGAGGAAGGCAGAGAGAGAGAGGAAAATCGGTTTTCAATCGAGTTGTGAATTTTAAGTTGTGAATATCGAGGTCTCATAGCTTCAGGCCGGTTCCGTTTAAGAATTGAGACCGTCAAAGCAGCCAACGGTAGGTTCTTCGAATAATTGTGATAAAGATTAGTAGAAATAAAAATAAAAACTATAGTACGTTTAATTTTTAACAAACGTATTAAAAACCATCAACCTGAACTGTCAGAGTTAAAAAAAACCTCCGAAAAGGTTTTAGTGTGTATTTTTTAATTGTGTAATGTACATCTATGTTAAAAAGGTCCCTTTATTTGTGCCAGCTTGTTTTTTTGTAATTAAATCTTTTCAACGATGATTGCCAAAAAAAGAGGCGAAGAAGTAATTTATTCATTGATCAACCCTTTCCCCAATTCTTAATTCATCATCCCTGACGGGCATGCTTTTAGAAGACCTTAGTGACTAACCAGAATTGTTTGATACATTTTCATTTTGTCTTTTTTTCATTAGATCGTGTATGAAAAATCATTATTTTTACTTGTTATATGGCTTCTTTTTACTTTCACCATAATTTATTACTTAGTTTTTATCGCAACCCTTTATTATTATCATTATTTTTTAAGATTTCCTATCCTTTGCTCACTGCCGAAGATTAATCGGTCCGAGAAAAAAAAGCTGTGATAAAAAGCCACAAATAAATCAAGATGAAAGTAAAAAATGTAGCCCTGAAATAGAAAGAAATTGTATTTGTTCATATAGAGAATAATTGTTCTATTCTATACATGTACTCTCCGCACTTGGGTGATAACCCTGTACCTTATTTTCATGTAAATCATCTGGACAACACCTCATTTACGAAGGCTGGAAATAAATTGATTGGTTGAGCTCAACCTTTAAGGATAAGCAAATCCCATTAGTTTCAGAAAGAAGGGTCTACAACCAATGCTCCTTCCTGATAGTCACCTATGGAGTTGAAACATAAAATCAAGCCAAAAAATTGCCCCTCAAACGGAGAACCACCTTCACATTAAAAAAAGTATGCCCAACATCACGTGGAGATTGTGATTGTGAGATAGTGCAGTATATTAGAGGAAAAAAACATGAGTCGAAGATATAATAGAACACATTAACAAAACTTAAATGGCCATGGACTGGTCAAGTTGCAAGAATCTCAGATAACCGATGGACATCACAAATCGCGAAAAGGATCCCAGTGATCATTTGCGAAACTGTGACCGGCAAAATATTAGATGGCGTGACGAACCAGACAAGTTCTGAAAGTATTGACTCCGCAACTCTCGAGATAGCGTGGTCTGACAAATCTTCGGGAAGGTTTACATCAAACGACGGATGCCAAAACACTGATTGTGATGAGAAAAGTAAACATGATTATCATGAATATAGAATGTTAATTATGATCATGATTGACAGAATTCTGAAGCTATAGCAGAATGAAACACCCTATAGTCAAGTCCAGTCTAGCTTCATTTGAAGCCACTGCATTTTGGCAATGGTCTTTGGCTCCCATAGTTTTATGCCTGATCTTAGAATTTGTGGTCATGCATTTTTCAGGCCTATTCGCAGTTTGTTCAGTGACGGTCTTGTCAAGTGCTGTAGTTGTTTGACCTAACTACGGCAAATGTAGAACTTTTTTTTAATGAAGTTTTCTCTTCAGGCATTTACATGACTAAACATAGACCACCGTGGTTGAGACACTTTTGTTGATAGTGGTACAGAGTTTCACATCTTGTTAGAGATTCGGCTATTCCACCATCGGTGTCCTGTGATGATTTGCAGATGTTTCCTATAGCAGGCATCAAGTTTATCCATAGCTGTCGCTGGAGCCGCCCAGCTGTTGCGATTATTCATCATCAAAGACACGTTTTGAATTATATATGCAGAGTCTCTTTGTTCGAGGAATCTTTGATCAATGAATCCATATATGTCCAGGAGCACAATATATTGCGCATTACACATGTTGATATAACAGAGCATCGATCCAAAAGTCTTGCTCTTCCTCCAGTTGTCATATCCCATAGAGCATGTCTTATTTACCCCTGTTTCAGTGAGTCAGACAGATATACATGTGAACCTTCTTGAGTTCACATCCATGAAGAGATTCACATTTTTCAGTGTTTCAGTGTTTATGGGGAACAGCTTCTCTTCCGGTGCCTTCACGCCCTTTTGAAGTGCCTCATCTATATTGATTATACAATGAATATCAGTTTACTTATAGAATTGTCCACTAACATCATTTATTATTTGGTTAGTAATTCCTTTCAAGTAATTGTTTTAATCGCATTTTGGCTTGTGCGATTTCTGCTCTTACTGAAGGGCAGGACTGACATGTAACATTGACATTATTTAATTACTCTTTCAGACTAGTATCCTTAATTTTTTATGTTGCATTCACTACTATCTGACCGGTGCAAACTTTGGGCTTCTTTGTGTTACGGTACATACGCAATTTATTCTCACGAAATACAACTCTTGATATCATCATCATCATCATCATCATCATCATCATCATCATCATCATCATCATCATCATCATCATCATCAGTTTTTTAACGTCCGTCGTTGGACGTTGATATTCCCCAGGACCCGCCACAATCCTCTATCATTGGCGTTGCAGAGCCAGTATTTCCTGAATCTGTCTAGTTCATCTCTCCACCTTGTGTTTCGTCGGCCTCGGTTTCTTATGGTATCTCAGGGGATCCATGTCGTGAGACGTGATGTCCATCGGTTGTCTTCCATTCTTGCAACATAGCCTGCCTTTTGCCATTTGAGATTTTTGATATTTTCTATGATGTCATGGGCATCCATTTTCTCCCTTACATACTGTACTGTCTTGTGGTCTCTCCATGTAAGGTCGAGCAGGATTCTCTCATGCGCACGTTGCATACTTCTCAGTTTGCAGGTCTGTCTCTTGGCTAGGTTCCATGTTTCAGCTCCGTAAGTGATTATCGGGAGAATGCATTGGTTGTATACTCTTCTTTTTAAGATTATTGTGATCATCTGGTTCTTGAAAGTTGAGCTTGCTCTGGGGAAGGTTCGAATATTCACTGTATCAAAACAGTGTAGATCAGGATTAGGAATAAATTTAGGACCTTCTATTTTTTCAAAACTGTCCCTGAGGCAGGCTTTTCAATGTTTTTTTTATCAACAGATTTTATGCATTCTAGGGTGAATCCTATACAAGATCTGTTATGAAAGTATTCAGACTCAACATCAACGACAAAATAGCCTACCTACGGCAGCTGCGCCTCAGTGTCCTCCCCAAAAAACTTCCCTGTGAATTTCTTCCACACCAACGTCCTTTGTCTCGTGAAAGAATCTGCATATGCACTTATCGTGATCGTAATCATCTGCACCGTCACATTTTTCTTGATCACCGCCTGAAATCTTTGGGGAAAATGCCAGAAGTTATAAGTAGCTAAATCTGGACAGTGGGAAGGCTTAGAAAATCTAGGTAGTGTATTTTTTTTACCAAAAAAAAAATAAAAAAAAAACCCTGCACGGGACTTGGGAAACTAGTTTTGTTAATTCCATGTGAATTTGAGGACGCCTCTAAATATTTCAAACAAGAACATTTGGTGGCATAAAAGGCCTGCAGGGAAATGCTCCCCATCACTTCAAGTGGGAATATTAAGAATTTTTCCTCATGTATTCATGGATTTATGGATTAACATTTGATATCATTGAATAGCCAAAGAGAATTTGGACGAAACATGCCACTACCGTAGCATAACTTATTATTTTTTGGTTTGTATCTAAGAGTATAGCTTAGGTGCTTTCCTCCTGGAGCTATTTCGTATTGAATACTAAGTGGAAATATTCGTTTCAGAACACGCACTTTTAATTTTTACGGTAATTCCTTGTTTAATTGAAGTAATCGTAAATATGACTAATAGAACTAATAATGATAGTAAGGAAGATGATGATGATGATGATGATGATGATGATGATGATGATGATATCTGAGTAAATGATATAACAATATGATGGAGTTAGGCTTGGTATCTGGGTACAAATACAGGGAGTCTACGGCATCTGTGTAACGATTAGCCTACCAGAAACCCAATCTATGCATATGAAATGCAAAGGATATTTATGAACTATTGGAGGTAGTGGGTCTTATAAGCCATCAGGTAACCGATGGTTTTAGCAAGTCGGAAACTGACCAGGAGAAGATGAAGGAGCACTCCAGTCTCATTGCTTATCAGTCGCAGGTGACCCAACAAGACAGCGACCATCGTATCAGCCTCCTAAACGACAACTCGCAGTACAGAGAGATAAGATAAAAATAAAGAGCAGAAGATACGCTTCAAAACATGTCATCGATTATCTGGTCATGGCACGGTTGCGTGCCTTATGGCTTGCCTTGTTCCCGGAACATCGAGATGGGGTTCACTGGGCCAAGATTAAAAAACCCAGAAAAAAACTTCCCTTTCTTTTAAAACCAAGTCGAAAACATTCACGGACCTGTCACACTGAAAGTTATTTCTGATTTCACACATCGCCTCACAAGATGATCATTCTTGACCAAAGCTTATCCGTCACTTTGTTCGTTGGTCCGAGTTGACAAATGCAGTGGCCCGGAAAGATTTTTCCAGTCTACTGGTACCGGAATAGAAGCCAATTAGGTGAAGGCTTGACCTATTCTGTCTATGGCAAAAGAGAAATATCACTCACTAATTACACTTCAATAATTTTCTTGGATTATTTTTAACATTTTGATTCCGAACGATAAGAATCTGCCACCTGTCATTCTGAAAGTACTAACATCAGTGTTCTCGGAGCCATTTGCATTGATGAATATTGTCTGAGGGTTGAAGATGTGATATTGTCATACCATGAATTATGCAAAGTAATATACTTCGCTCTGTTATTTCTGCGAATAGAATTCAGCTTCTCTCTGTCATTTTAGTACTGTCTAAAGTTCCACAATGTGGCATTTTTAGTACTCAATGAATTATTCAAACCAACTTTACAGATTCGATCGACATAGCAATAACGGTGCAGACAATGAAATCGCCGACCCGTTGGAACTCCGGTCAGGGCTGTTTATATTCCCTTCATAATAATGCCCTTTGGAAAGTACATGAAACGATCTCTTTTCTCCCTAGCTACGGTGGATTTGGTTCGGCAGATTAGACTATTGTTTTAGAAAGGCAACCGGTCCGAGAGGATAATTCCGATTCAACATTATAAACGGTCTGAAGCTCAATTTGACGTCTTTTAGGCAGCTCCTGCAGCCTTACTCATGTCAGACGAATTTCTTTCTTCTGAACTACATAATCGAGGCGTAAAGATGTATTCCGACGACTGGGCATTCCAGAATTTCTATAGGCTTCAGCCACGTATTTGTAGACAACGTCAAGCCTCTTCAAATTGATAAAAAATAGTTGTACTAAAAAATGAACTCCGTTATTTTTTGCACTAATCTTATCAATTAAAACCTAGAGTAAGTGCAAACGGTATCCAGTATATCTAAAAAAGTTATTAATCCTCATTCACCCTTATACAGCTTCGGGATAAACGGATCAAATATTTCCGAACTTTTTACATAGCTGTTTAATATTCAATCTTGTTTGAATACTTCTTCGAATATTTTCAATTCTATTTTAACCTTTATCAAAAATTCTATCAATTTTGAAAATGGATCTGTTGTTTAAATGTTTTTTTAAAAACTCCTTGTCCCACCATCGCTGGGCAGACTCAAAAGAGTCAGGCATTTTAAGAATGGAGAGCTATACAACTAGAGTCACACTCAGTATAATCCGAAATCAATCGTCAAAAAGAATAGAACAAAACATGATTTTTTCCAATGTTTGTATCCCTTTTCACTTTTCATACTTAATATATATTTCTTCATAAGTGGAAAGATCATTTTGACCAGCGTAACATGACAATGTGGAAAAAAGACAACAATAAGAACAATAACAACCACACCACCACCACCACCCTCAACAACAACAACAACAACGACAACAACAACAACAATAATAATAATAATAATAATAATAATAATAATAATAATAATAATTACAATATCATTGATAATAATAGACATCCAAACCGACACACCTCATCTAAGCAAGAAAACTGGACTTGATAATCGTAGACAAGAAGAGGAAAACCTGCCAAAATAATAGACGTGTCTAGCAAGAGAACTGAAGAAGATATGGGACATGAAAGTCAGGTTGGTTCAAGTAATTATAGGTGCACTACGAACCGTCCCAAAGACACTGAGGGCGAGACTGGAGGAGCTCAGGATAAAAGGAAGGATTGAGACTGTACGGACCACAGCACTGCTAAGAACTGCATGGATACTGAGGAAAGTGCTAGAAAAATGGGGATTGCAATACTAAATGTTAGCAGTGGCCTTACAGAGGAAAGGAAAATGAAAGCGGAAATGTGAACCATAACACTGGCATGATAGGCGAAAGAGAGAAGGGATATTGGCAGAAGATCTGAAGTTACTCAGCCTTCAGCAATGACCACCGGGCAACCGGTGTGAAACTGTAAACTGCAGTAATACTGTGGTCTATGAGAATGAGGAGAAGAGGGCTGGAGACTTGAGGAGACTTGCTGTCACTCAAATTCCAGCGGTAACCACCAGCCAACTGATGTGAGATTGCATAATAATAATAATAATAATAATAATAATAATAATAATAATAATAATAATAATAATAATAATAATAATAACAATAATAATAATAACGGCAGTAAGTAGGTAAAAAATACCCATCAATTGCTCTGGGGTGGCGAATTGAAAGCAGAAACAGAGAAATAAATACTGACTGCTTAAGACCAAAGCTTGCCTGCTCGAAACTTTCAAGCGAATATCCCCCCCCCAAATGCTGCTGATCTAAAATGCCGTGTCAGTCACTTCCATGTAGAAACAATAAATCATCTGTGCGTGGCCGTTCTGTTTTGACACCTGCAGAATACTAGTCCAGACATGACAGAGCGGGTCAATATATATATTGGAGTGTCTGCAAGCATATGGAATACCAACAGAGAGCAACTGGCATGAACAACAACCAGACCCAGTCATTTAGGGATAGAATACTACTATACGATGGGACTTTGCAATAAATTCTAACAGGACCATCAAAGCAAACAGGTTTCAATCCTGCCTGGGAGGAATAGAGGAAAGTCTATAGCCACACTGAAGAGATGTAATACCTTGAAACAGCTGTAGATGACACAATAATTAATGCTCCTCTATTCAGGGTTGAGCACTCGTCAAGTGAGGTAACTCATCCATTGTTAGCTTATGCAATGCTCTTCCATTGGAATAGAGCACTTTGGTGGATGAGGAATATCTGCGTAAATGAATACATTGCTTAAATTCAGCCTTATTGACCGCCCAGTTCCGTAGCTCAGAGGTAGGATATCGGCCTCCGGGTCTTAAGCAAAGGTTTCAATCGTGCCTCGCAGTACTGGGTGGGATAAAGGAAAGTCTATAGCCACACTGAAGAGATGTAATACATCGAAACAGCTGTCTGTGGATGACACAATGATATATATATATATATATATATATATGTATATATATATATATATATATATATAAAGCCTTCTTGAGTCTCTCTCTCTCTCTATATATATATATATATATATATATATATATATATATATATATATATATATAGAGAGAGAGAGATAGAGGTGTGGATAGGGAACTGGTTATAATAATGATAGACAATGTTTTTAAAAGGTAATTGTCATCAAAATCAGTCGACGCTTAACACTTTATTTAGAATGCTAAGAATACGTGTATCTCTCTATATCCTTCGTCTGATGTTATTAGTCAGTTATTGTTACCTAAAAACCGCATACTAAAGTGATCACAATTTACTTTCTCTGTTTCTCCATTTCTTTCTCTCTCACACTGTTAAGCGCTTTACCTGAGACCTACAGGTTATTGACTAATGTATCCAAAAGAAGAAATCCCACTTGAAGATTCGTGGAAAGGAATTGGGTTGCGAAATGCCTTCAGGAGATGACCCCGGAATCCTGATTGACCCATTATAAAATGTGTCACCTTTTCTCCTTTCGCTTTTGTTATAGGCCGAGGTATGAAGTTGCGTCTGCATGGGAGTAACTGATAGGTAATTTTTCAATGAGGATTGAACCTTTGTGTGTCCATTTGCGTGTATGTGTCTGAGCAAGTGAAGCAAGAGATAGAGAGAGGATATCTTGTTTGTTCATCGTTGTATCTTACTGGTGACGAGTGTAATACTGATGTCATCTTCTTAACATCATTATGAGGTGTCTACCCGTGGATTCTTGTATACTTAATTGACGCTTGGTTCAGCCACTCTACTAGAGCAACTTTCCCGTTCTCGAAACCCACACGATAAATCGATTAATCTTACTGACCTTTGAATCACTTCCCAATTCGTCATTCGATTAGATACTGGCTGCTGCAAGCTCAGAACCCAATCCAACTTCTATTCCGAATAAAGATGATTACTGCAACTTTTTTTAATTGTATATATCATCATTATCATCTGTCTTTTATTGCCCGTTTTTGGACATACACCTTCCTCAGTATTCACCACACTTCTCTATCATAGGGGTCGCAGAGCCAATATTTTCTGAACTTGTCTAGTCTATCTCACCATCTTGTATTCTGCCGGCCTTGGTTTCACAAGTGATCTCTCAGACCTATACTGTGAGTTGTGATGTCTATCGGTTGTCTGCCATTTTTGAATCATGACCAGCCTATTGCCATTTTATTTTTCTAATGGATTCTATGGTGTCCTGGACTCCTGTTCTTTTCATCGTTATCTACTATGTAACATTAACCATGGTTCTTTCATGTGAATGCTGCATGGTTTCCAATTCGAGTCAGTCTCTTGGTTAGGTTCCATGTTTTAGCCCCAACAAATGGGATTTTCATGATCTTAAAGGTTGAGCTAGTTCTGCCGAAGGCTTGCCGTCCCAGACTTATTCTCTGCTTGATTTCTTCTTCTTTTGAGAATTTCTTACTGTCTAAAGATTTCGTTTTCGATTTTGATATTTGTGTGTTTTCCCGGCATGCTCGTAGTACATGACCTTTGCTTTGTTCAAGTTCACGTAAAGGCTAACTTTTATGCTTCCTTCATGCAGTTCGTCTCGCATTAATTGGAGGCCCTGAAGGTTCCCTGTAAAAAGGACGATGCTTAGCTATCCGCCGTCTATTCTGATTCCTTTATTTCCCCAGTCTGGGTTTCGAAAGGTCATCTCGAGACAAGCTGTGAAGAGGCACAGGATTAGAAAAACAAAAAATTGCACTTATCTATAGTGAACTAGAACTTATCTTTTTAATTGGATTTGGTTGAAGGGATTTGTTCTAACATTAATAGATACGAAAGAAACTATTTTTCTTTTTGTTAAAAACAAAAATCTAGGCTTTTCTATTCAATTTCTTTTATGCTGGTTGTAGATAGAATCTTTTCGTTTATACGACCCTTTCGACTGATTTTATCTTTAGCAAGACAAGGCGTTATTCATACTCATTTATGAGAAGAGCAGGTGTCGGAAAGTTGGGGTATGGGGAAGTACTAGAGCAGTCTTGATTAAGACTTAAAATCACTTTTTGTTCATTTTGCATTCAATATATATCAATTTAGTGAGAGATAAAACACTTTGTTGTTTTTTTTGGTGATAGATAAAAGGGGGCGACTTTCTACAGTGAACATAGGCATCAGAATTGAAAACATAATGAATAAAAGATTACAAAAATATCCAAAACAATATTATAACTATCAAATTAAACCTTGCGTATCTGTGTGGGAATGTTATATCTAAAACTTGTTAATCCAGATTAGTCAGTAAAAACAGCCTCCTGACAATCAGTTGGTCGTGAGTTCAAATCATAGTAGAGGATATCGTTTTACATCCCCGATCTCGGTGATGATTGTTGTTCTTGTTACGGTGGAAAATTGAAGTCAGTTTGGAGCTTGATAATAGTGGAAACTTTATTACAATGAAGTTGTGGAGGTATTCTTATTACCTCATGTCTTTCATTCTGTCCTTATGTCTCTCCATCTGTCTGTTCACACGATATCTTTAAGAGTTATTGATGAATTTCAATTAAATCTGTGAAAAGATTGTCCATCGACTACGAAAAGAGTAATCATTTTTTCAGGCTGATTCAAGAATATGTTTTCATTCTTCAAATGCATTTATGAATTCGCTCATGAGTGTCCATACAATATTCCCGAAAGTTCTCAATTAATTCCAACGAAATTTTGTGGAAGGGTGAGAGCCATAGGCTGAGGGAGACCTGGATGAATTTTGGGGCAAATAGCGATGATTTGTTAACCATTACCCAAACGACGAATTCCAAGACAAATAATTGAAGAGAAAATCATTTACTAAACTTATTCTAGTTTTGACACAAAGAGACAATTATTGGACAATCAATGAGGATTGAAATCAATTCTCAGTTGTAATGATCCACGGCCAGTTTTGGAACTTGGGTCTGCAGACCTTTTTGGCTCTGAAAAACAATGCTTGAGGCTCACAGCCTACTCTCTTTGAGCCCGAATCCTGCGACAGAAAAACAACGTCATTCACCGAAAAACATAATTATTGTTCACACACTTGTATAATATATTGGAGACTAAATTGTAAAAATGTTCTGCTAGACTAGTTCCCTAACCATTGCCACAGAGCAATTTTCCATAGCAATAGTTGATAGCTATTTCTGCCAGCAGTTGAATTTTGGTATACAAGGGTAAATGAAACTATACTAGCATGGTAGTTGTCATTTATTTGTAAAGAAACAATTTGATCATTTTTTTTTATCATTGAGAGTGTTTCTATGTAATTTTATCTGCTTTTCTCTGCTCGTAAGTATATTTCTACGGAAATTCTCTTGGGATGGACTTGTTTTAGGCATGTAATGGTTTGAATAAGTTTTTGAACAAGGGCACTAGTATTTGACACCAAGCTAGGATTTGATCTGACTTGTGATGGTTTCCAGAACTAGCTCGGTACAACCTAGCCCCAGCATGTACAAATACTTAAATTAATATTTACTAAGCTTGCCTTGGTTTCAGCACAATTTTGCTACAATAGGGTGCCGAAACGGGAAAACTCACCACACAGTCATTGTGACGGGCAAAACTAACTTACTAACAATTACTTTGCGATGAGACAACCAACTCGTTTTAAAATGAAGAAAAAAACAACAAAAAAACAAACTCATTTATTTAGTTTTTGGCACAATAGCACAAAAGTGGATTACCCATTGGGGATCGACCTCACTACTGCTTAACTATTTCACTAACCATGACATGAGGCGTTCTACGTATTATAAAATAATGATAGCTATTTAGTTATTATAATATAAAAGTGTTTTTGGACTGTTGCCTTCATCTCAGTCCATCTTCGCCGTCAAAGCCCGAGGAGGGAATTGGGATATTCTGTCCTTGTAGCTCGACGGTGACCACTTATCATCTCAGCTTTCTTATATATCACCACTCATGGTACCCAACTGAAACAACAGCTGGAATTTTGTGTTTAAAAGCTTATCAAGATGAAGACAATAGTCTGAAAACACTCGAACAAAGTGACTAACAACTATCCATAAGACCAGATAACTAATCAGGGACCTTTTTGTTAGTCCCCACCAAAAACAAAGATCGGTTCAATAGCAACCTTTTGTCGGAGAATCAACACACTTGAACCTTTTCCCCAAATATTCAATCTTATATAATTCTTAGCCTCGGTTCTAGATCAGTCAAGTTGCCACATTTTTGTAGCTTTGCTTGGAGATGGGTATAATCCCTTTACGGTTTTTCGTTCGTCTCCACAAAACTCAAGTTTTCATAACCAGTGGGATTTGATATATTCATTTGGTTAGCTGCTAAATGATCAGGGGTTGGGGTTTGGGTGAAGAGTTTGGTTTCAGACTGGGTATTAGGTTTAGGTCTTTCGTTTTTTTGGTGGAGACTCTTTAAAAGACACTGCATTATATAGCTTTGTAGGTGTTCTCATTTTAGATAATGCACGTCAGCTTTTCGTTGGAATCAATAGATCAGAGCTCCTTACTATTATTTTGCAACGAGTCACCAAATTAATTAATACCGTTAGCTTAGTCTTGACATAAGATCATTCGTTTATGGATTCTTTTGAATTTCAAAATCGTTACTAATAATCTGCAAAACTAGCTTGCAAAACATTACATCATAATGAGGCGCCCAATTATTTAGCGAGCTTAGCTTAGTTTTGGGAAAAAACCACAGATATGGAGCAATGACCAAAGATCGATCTTACTACACAGTAATAATAATCAGCAAGACCAATCTGTTAAGTATTAGACGACAACAGAATCCTGAGAATTATATAACTAAATGACTAAATTTGAATAGTGTCTGCTGGTTGATTTTAGAACCAATTAGATGACGCACAGTCTGAGCCAGAGAAGCTCTCAGCGATAGATATACCTTCGAAGTTTATCGGGAGCTCAACTTTTATTTCCGATCCATACTGTAGGCAGATAGTAATTCTGTATTTTTATCCCATCTTGCTTACTTAACGGAAATAAAATGCAAAAAAACGACCATGGTCTATGGAAAAAACAAAAACAAAAACAAGAACAAAAACAAAAAGATGAAAAAATAAAAAACGAAAACAAAACAAAACAAAACAAAACAAAACAAAACAAAACATGAACAAAACAGAGCTGGCTGTTGCAGGGTCAAACTCTGATCCAACTTCTATTCCAACCGAAGATGATTACTGCAACATTTTTTCTATTGTAATAGTAAAAAGTTTATCTACTCAGACAGACGGGCAGACAGACAGACAGACAGACAGACAGACAGACACACACACACACACACACACACACATATATATATATATATATATATATATATATATATATATATATATATATATATATATATGTATACATATATTCGTGTGTCTGTGTGTGTTTGTGTATTTATCTATTAGAATGAAATGAGCATATGTGTACGATGAATCTGCATTTATAGCTAAGACTTTTAGATTTAGCTCAGTCAACAGAGCAGCCTCCTAGCAATCAACTGGGTGGAGGGTGTATGTTTTACTCCACATTTCCAACCCTTAATTTTTTTGAGGATTGTCCTTGTTGTTCTTATCACAGCAGAAAAATAAGGTCAGATCTATCTTTTGAGTTTGATAATAGTTTGATGGAGGAAAACCGAGTCGAAAATTAATAATGGCTTGGGCACATTATTTCCCTCCTTTCTGTTTTGTTGTAAAAGTATCTTTCAAACGTCATTTTCTGATTTGGGAAATAAAGTATAATATAGATAACGAAAGACGTTAATTTCAAATAAATTTTGAAACAACCTCTTTTCAGCGATCTTCTGATGATAAAATGCCATCTTCATGAAATTTTTGACGATTGGTAGTCGAACATCCTACGAAAGCATGAACGATGGATGTTCTATTATTGATGCTTTGATGACGGATCTGGAGTTCAAAATGCTTGAAGAGATGGTAATCCATAGGTGAAAATGCCAGGAAAAATATATGTGAGCTCGCATGACTTAATTTCCTTGTTTTCTAAGTATAGACACTCTTAGCTAATGTGCACGACGTCTAGAAATGTCATGGAGCGCTTCATTCAGTTAATATGTGACCCATTTTCCCCCCATCTTTTAACCTTTACTCTTGCCTCGAGATGACATGGTAGGGTCTTTGTTAAAGATCTAAAGTTTCCGAAAGATGTTCGGATCGACTTTCCTGGGTCATTGGTAATTATTCGCCATCAAGAACAGGTTTAAGCCTCCCCTGGAGTTCATTATTTGTATCCATATTTCCAGAGTTAAACTTATCTTACAAACGTTGAACAATCGCACTGTAGCAGTGTTGACTCTAATTGCTTTGTTGGCATTATCAACTGCTTGAGCAGCATGATGTCCTTATTTGAAATCTTAGTCGAAAATTATTCTAACCTCTCAGGTAGACACCAGTGCTATTAAAGGCTAGAAAAACTTCAAATGATAACGAATTATATCTTTATTCACACTGAACTTGCAAAGGAATATAATCACATTGAATCTTTAACTTTTAGAATTATTCTTGACAATGTAAAAGACTAAAGTCTTTAGGCAGCATGTAGTGCTTGGATGATCAATTAAAAATTGGAAAAAGGGGTGATTAATGAAGAAGTTACTTTCCCTGCATTTTGAGGGGGGCGCTATCGTTAAGAAAGTCCAAATTTTGAAAAAAAAAAAACCAACAACAACAACAAAAAAAACCCCCAAAACAAGCAAGTGTGAATGCTTCCGGACACAAACTATGGGACCAATTTAGCAGGGACTTGAATCAAAAATTGAACGCCCACTGAAGACCTACTGGAAGAAGGGTGGGTAGTAAACCAAAAAAAAAAATTGTTCTTGGTAAACGTGATAGTGAGCACATGCTGGAATGATTGTGTAGAATATGTCTGACAGAACAGAATAAAACAATAAAAGCCATACACAAACGCAAATCGTTGTTCAAAGAACCTTGATCCAGTAGATCCGTAATTTAAATTAAACAAACAAGTGTGATCTACTCTTAATATGAAAATCAAACCGAAAATCAGGGAGAACGAATGTTGATTTTTCTCTGTGAAAGTTCCACAATAACCCTGTAGCTCTATTGGCGTGGCCTGTAAGCATGATAGATAGATACATACCCAGCCAGCCAGAAGACCAGACAGACCAGCTTGAAGACTGAA
The DNA here is from genome assembly GCA_963457665.1 of Thysanoteuthis rhombus. Lineage (NCBI taxonomy): Eukaryota > Metazoa > Mollusca > Cephalopoda > Oegopsida > Thysanoteuthidae > Thysanoteuthis > Thysanoteuthis major. The sequence continues at coordinate 30,245,523 of OY735227.1, forward strand.
GGAACATATTTCGATAGTTAAAGTGGCAGTTTTAGTTGACGGTTTCCAATTAAGGGACGAGCACCCTCCCCTTTGAAGTTTTGGTCAAACTTCTTAGGACAAAAAGGCAAGACGAGGATAGATAATCAAAATAATTCCTAAAATTACAATAATTCATTTTGGAACTTCAAGCGACATTAGGCTCACTTGTTGAGACAATCGAATCGAAACAATAAAGATAGAAAGACTAACCCAAATGATTCATGGAATACGAACTATACTTAAGCTCAGAAAGTCGGACCATTCTTCAAAAATTAGAGGTTGTACTCGTCGAAACGCAATATAATCAATACAGGAAACAAAATCACATTTTTTCTATATACGTCAAAGAATTCAGCTATTTGGATTTAGGCTAATGGTGCTTTAGTCACTTCAAAGTATTTCGTACATCACACACATAACCCAGCATTTCTTCCACTTTTTAAACAGTCTGCAAAGTCCTCTTCCGGATTTACCATCAGCTGCCTCGTTGTATTCACGTCAATGTTGTCTACGATCTCAAGTCTCTTTGGGAAAAGTCAGATGTCGGAGCGAGCCAAATCTGGACTATTAGGAGAGACCGAGTGATGCAATGTTTCATTTCTGTAGAAGAGACCGCAAGAATGGTTTGCTGGGTCTTTGTGAATGTGATGGTTACACAGGATACAAGCCCATGCAATTGCATCCCACTGCCGACTTAGTAACCCTGTGACTGCCGACTTAGTAACCCTGTGGGAGAGTGTTTTATGTACCCTTCGTGATTGGTAGCTGAATGAAACCAAAGCCGCACTACAAATTCTCAAAATATCCCTAATGGCTGGATACTTTCAGCACAGATCTCGAAATGTGTGTTTCTACCATGGGCAAGATTAGCGCTACAAAATTTCTTAGAGTACAGTTTTTTTTTGTTTGGATATACTTTCGTTTTGTCATTACAATTATTGACTAAATACCTAAACAGAGGACAAGTACTTGATTTATTGCATACAATTGGCCATTCATTTCAATTTGTTAAGCTTTTACTACTTCTGCTATAGCTGTTCTACGGTTCAAATATTTTATGATGCCTTGAACATATCTTGAGTCTTCTATGGCATATATATATATATATATATATATATATATATATATATATATATGTATATATATATATACATATATATATATATATATACATACATATATATATATATATATATATATATATATATATATATGTATATATACATATATATATATATATATATATATATATATATATATATATATATATATATATATATATATATATATATATATATATCCAGTAGGTCTATTTTAGGATATGGATCCCGAACATTTATCAGCCCATTTACTTCCGGCTACTTTTCGAAAGTAAATTCGCCCCGACCCTATTTTATTCAGTATCCAAGTTTGAATTTCTAACATAATATATCGATCAGCAAAGGGGACCTTTTAAAATACTGTTTTCAACATTATTAATTAAGTTTTAAAAACATATATAATGGTACATAATGTAGTTATTTCACTTATTCATGAATGATAACAAATGATGAATAGATACGGGTATATCAGAACCTGAGATTATGAATATAACCCCCAGATTGTGAATCCCTATTCCTGGCTTTTTGGCATGTTGATAGGTTAGTCTGGAAAGGGTTGAGTCAGCAAAATATTTTAGATTTAAATATCCTTTAACGTTTCTAAAATATATAACTCCTTGCATGTAAAATATCATAAGTAAAACAAAAATCTATTTTAACCTATAAAGGGCTTTCAAGAAAGCCACTGATTCATTGGTTTCCTGAATCTTCTTCCTGCTTTATCAAGAAGCCAGCGCAAAACATCGTCTCCGCGAACATACAGCAGGTTTCTTTTCCTCTGATATTTCACTCTTTGATATCTGTGGGGCCAAGAGAACACATAGAATTCCAGTTTGCCCACCCTTGGAGCGTATGTTTGTTTTTAATTTTCTTATCTTTTCTTTTTGGTAAACCACAAAGTTTTCACTTAGTTTGCTAAAAAATAAATATTTGGGACAAAAAAAAAAAAAATACTTGCCCGTCAATACAGCATTGAATCTGAGGGAGACATGTTTATTACTTCAAAGTATTGTGCCAATCTGAAGGTTGCCAACTGTAAAGGGAGGATTATCCAGCTAATTTCTCAGACGAATGCTTGTTTAGTGAACTCAATCCTCATTGGGCGACTCACTATCTCATCTCATAGTACGCCATGTGAAGCTTTGTATATATATATATATATATATATGTACATACACACAAGCACACATATACATATACATATACATATATATATACATACACACACACTTATATATAAATATATATATATATATATGTATATATATATATATATATATATATATATATATATATATATATGTATATATATATATATATATATGTATATATATATGTATATATATATATATATGTATATATATATATATATATATATATATATATATATATATATTTATAATGAAATAAGGGATCTGCTACACAAACTTATTCACGTTTCTGCCCCGTTTCGATTCCTTCAGGCGAACGATTCAATTTATTGAATATTATTGGGTGTTCGTCTTTTTTCTGGGTTCAGGCCCCGAATTCTATTCGATCATTTTTTTTTCTTTTCCTTGTTCAGTTGTTTCATTTTACAAATGGTAGATAAATTAACTAGTATGTAGTAGGTACTTTTCTATCATATTTTTAGCTCTTCTCTAATTTGGCTTAATTTTCAAAGCTGAATGTATCGAAAATTTCATGAAATAAACCAACCACACATCGGATATTATATACATACATACATACATACATACATACATATATATATATATATATATATATATATATATATATATATATATATATATATCGCCTATCCTCGGATATCATTGGTTACGTAGAGGGTTCAATCTTCACTGGCTAACTCACTATTTTTGCTTGTTGCCAGAATATATCGAAGTCAGTGAATGAGGAATATATATATATATATATATATATATATATATATATATATATATATATATATATATATATATATATATATATATAGCTGTGAAATGCTTAGCAAGCTAGTCTCTAAGACTGGTGTTTGTTTTTGAGTATGTACAAAATATCAATATATGGCCCTCTCCTGTGTTGAGCTTTGTGAATGTCCATTACACTTTAGATCTACACGGGGCAACTGCTGCATTGAATTAAAGACAAACTAGCATATCAGACCGTTGCTTTTTTTAGCAAGCTTGGTCCTCACCGGGTGCTTTATTTGTTAAGCCTTTTGCTAGACTAAGTTAAGGTTTGTAAATATCTATTGAATACCCGCATAGGGCACTTATTGAAAAGAAATGAACAGTGATTTATTCTCCCAGTTCATTGCTCGTTTAGAGACTTCAATCTACACAGAGTATCTCACTACTTTTGCCTTGTGAGAGACTTAATCTTTGCATATATATATATATATATATATATATATATATATATATATATATATATATATGTAAATACGAATATTGCACAGTAATGATCAGCATGCTTCTCCCTCAGAGCATTGCTTATTCTCACTAAGAACATACTTATTTGCCTTGTTCCAGACTATGACAAACTTTATAAATATCATCAACTCTAAAACTGTTGACTTCATTTTTTTATCCAAACAAGAACAAGAAAAACAATCCTCATCAATATTAGGGGTGTAAACCAGTACGTAAAATTCAAATTCCCCTAACATGATTTGAACTTGCAACCAATTGACAATTACGAGGCTGTCTTACTGACTGAGCTTAATGGACAACGTTTGGATATCAATGAACATTTTTTATAATGATATACTAAAGCTTTTTTTTTCCATTCAAATGAATAGATACATACACAAAATAAAATACATATCTTTTTTTCTCAGTCGGAATAGAAATTTGAGTTGAGTTTGACCCTGAAGCAATCAGGATTATTTACTGCATAGGGAATCTGTTGTTGTGAATTGATTAACCAGCTTTTAAATATGACTATTGTTTCTTTAGTGCATTTATTTCTGAGTGGACTTCTCAGTATCTCACACAATATTTGTTAGCACATTCTCCCCAAGGTTCAATGACCTGTAGAACTAGATTTCGGGACGCTGATTTTCCAAGCAGGCAACACTTTATCACTCAGAAGGATGGGGTAACTCAATCTTCTTAGCTGCTCATCAGACTCTTTGCTAAGTTCATTGACTATGTAGTACCTGTCTGGGAGTGATAGCATCCGTGACGTTTATGAGTTCGAACAGTCGTTAAGACTGTACTTTTATACCTACGACTAGAAACACAGAACATGAGCTCAAACACTATCTACACCCTGTCCTATCACCAGTCTTCTTGATGGTAGTATTACAATTAGCATATTACAATCGTAGACAGTGGGAAAAGCAGATGACATGGTACATGGGTCGTTCATTCTCTTATCATGGTGGTTGTTGAATAACTTTTACATCTTTTGTCAGCTTTTCTAACCGTGGATACAACGATAGATACTCGGGTTAAACTTGCTTATCCACTTAAAAAGACCAGTTTAAATATCCTCAAGAGTGATTTTTTCAAGGCAAAAATGTCTGAAAAATTGCCAAGTTTTTTCACTTATTCAAATTTCCAGCTAGATTTATCGCTGGAGGTTGATTAAAATTTTATTCCAATAATATGATTTTTATCTATTTTCGTTATTGTGCTTATTTTTGATTAAATCGTTGTATATATTGATACTTTTTGGAGCCTTGTTTGATTTTTTGAGTGTACAACATTTGAGGAGCTTTTTCATGATCCACATTATTATTTAGAATTTTTAGTATTAAAGAAAGCTCGAAAAATATTTAGCCACTTTTAGCCATATTTGCCATATAGGAAATGACTCCGATATTTACCCTACTCTTCTTAGTGCAGAATAAGATAGTTTAAGTGATATTTTAGTTTTAAATACACCTTCTCGCTCGTTTGGCGTATTTTCTGAGAGATTTCTACTACAGACAGAATTTGTTGGCAAATTTTCTGATAGGCTATTTGCCAATTTAAATGGTTCATATCTTAACTCTTTGCCAACTTTCTATCAAGGTTTATCATTCCCGGAAGTTGAAGGACAAATTAGATTCTGCGATAAAGAGATAAAAATAAGTAAAATCAACAATGATAGTATCTGTACAGGTCTGCATAACGTTGGATAAAGATAGAAGAAAAAGACTAGTTGAGCCCTGATTTGACCACGGATCGAACTGGCAATCTCTTTATTCAAACTGAGCGATCCAGCAATTTTGAATGCAACGGGTGAAAATTAGTATGAAAATTGATTTAAATTTTTGAAGAAAAAAATGAAAAAAAAAAAACCTTAGACAAAAAAATCTACGTTTTAAAATGAGATATTGCGTGTGTTGTGAATGTTTGAAGTAGTTTCACCAAATTTTTCTGTTCGATTAACAGACGCTAAGCAATCAATCCAAATATATATATATATATATATATATATATATATATATATATATATATATATATATATATATATATATATATATATATATATATATATATATATATATATATATATATAAAATCAAGGAATCGTTATATGATCCGACAGAATGATTATAGATTGCGTTATTGAAACTCTTTTCAAATGGTCTACCGTTATTACTCAGTTAATATATCATTTAGCCCAGACTACGTAAATAGAATAAATAATTAAAGTAACTATTTTCTCCCCGGAATACATTTTTTCGAAGGGATTAGTCTTATATTTTTTTTGTAAAAGATATTTTTGGTAAAAATTGAAAACGTAGTACCATAAATCTTCATATATATGTATGTATTTATATGCATGAAGAATCACATACATGAATTCAGGAAGATTTTTTGGCCAATGTGTTATATATTGATTGGACTTTTAGGAAAAAAAGGATAGATCTTGAAATTTTCAGTTTTTTTTAAAATTCCATATTATGCATTTCACAATCAATATTCTAAATCTGATGTGGTAACGCAATTGACTGCGATATAATTCGTCGAAAATGGAAAAAAATAAAGGAAAAGTTTATAGTTCAGTCTTCTTTGCCAAATGTAAAATGGATGAAACTAACACACACACTCACACACACACATAAATATAAATATATATATATACATATATATATATATATATATATATATATATATATATACATATATATATACATATACATATATATATATATATATATATATATATATATATATATATATATATATATATATATATATATATATATATATATATAATTATGTGTCTGCACATTTTTATTTATATGGGCTCGGGTCTGAACGCGAATAAATTGTTAGAAACTTAATCTCATAAACTGTGACGGAGGTAGCGTGTTCGATTCTTGCAAGGAATCCCATGTTTGTTTCCTTTAAGCGCGTTTCACTCTATCTCGTAATTTTTTTTTGTCTTGCAGTTGTACCTTAGCTGGTTTCGAGAGCCGTTATTAAGGAAGTGAATCCAGCGTCAGCGACCTGTTTCATATTCGTCGTCATGCGCCTCACTCGACACTTATCGATGGGTGCTCTGCACTATTAGACTCATGCCATATTAGACTAAACAAAATACTCAATACGTTTCAGAAAAGAAAAGTTAAGCAATTTGAAAAAGAGCTAGAATAAATTCTGAAGAGAACATTACGCCTCTGATACAGATATACGTCATATCCACGTTTTATAGATATCCTTTAACCACACTGAAGGGTTGGGTTTGACCCTCAGGGGGTAACATATACATACATATATAAGCAGAAGGATACTTTTAACATTGTGTAATTCATCAGTGATCTCTGACTATCTACGCCGCAAGTCGTGGTGTCAAGCCTGAGAACCATCTCTTTATTCAAACGTAGAATGGAGAAGGAAACTTCGTTATTACAAATCGACTGACAACTTCCCAACAATATTGATTGTAATTCTTCTGCTCTGATATCCAGAACGGTGGGCACTGGAAAGGTGAGAGAAACGTACCTGCATTAATATTCCGTAAGGGATATTTTCTCCCTCTTGCAGATTGTCCACTGGTCGCTTACTATTTGAATTAGACACATGGTTGAATATATATCAGATATGAAGATATGCACTTGAAAGATTACGTGATACATGCTGATGTCCAAGGGGATCACATGCCTCCCTTTAAACATGTCAATTTACCGAATATAAAGGATGTATACCTTGATCACAACGGCTATTACCCTCTCTGACCAAGCGAAAATAGTGAGCTATATTACACTTAGCTAGACTCATCGATAGTCATCTATGAAACTGAAATATGGGACCTCAACATAAGAGGAGCTCTCGTGCTGAAGCCGTGGAATCTGAGAATGGTAGGACCATGCTCAACATCACATCAAGGGACCAAAAGACAGCACGGTATATCAGAAAACAGGTGTAAGAAATATGAATAAAAAAAACTAGATAGAGAACTAGCATGGCAATGGACCAGTCATGTCGCTGCAATGTCATACACCACTGGACATTACAATTCATGTAATGGATTCCAAGAGATCATATGCGAACTAACTAGACAAGTTAAGACGTTACTGCGTCCCCGACACCCGTGATAGAGAGGCCTGGCGTATCATGGAGAAGATGTCCTTCATCATCATCACCATCATCATCATCACCACCACCACCACCACCACCACCACCACCATCATCATCATCATCATCATCATTCTTTTATTGTCCGCCGTTGGACATAGACCTTCCCCAGGATCCACCTCATTTCTCTATCATGGGTGTCACGGAGCCAGTATATTTTTAATTTCTCTAAATCATCTCTCCATCTAGTAGTTTGTCCACCTTGGTTTTACATGTGATCCCTGGAGATCCATGTTATGAGTCGTTATGTCAATCGGTTATCATTCTTGCAACATGACCTGCCCAGAGCTATTTAAGTTCTCTAATAGATTCTATGATGTCTTGCACTCCGGTTTTCCTCCTGATATACTGTATTGTATTGTAATCTCTCCATGTGAGGTTGAGCATCTTTCATTTACTCTCCCACCAGAACAAAATGCGACGCAAGGTCAGGGCTTTACGTGGGGAAAATAGGAGGAACCCATCAAAAATTACTCCAGCCAACGCGACTTAGGTTGCTAAGCAACCGTGATTGCTAGAGCAACCGCAGTCACGAAAGCTTCGGGAGAAGCCCGACACTTACCCTTCAAATGCAACGAGTCAGTGTGCTGCCCTGGGGCAACGGATTCCCCGCAGCTTGGCCGAGTAATCGTGGGAGAGCTAAAAGACAAGTCCAAGGAGGGGGTGTATTTATTTACTCTCCCATTAGAGCAAAATGTGACATAAGGTCTGGGATGTACGAGGGGAAAATTAGACACCTTTCAAAAATTGCTCCAGCCGACGCAACTTTGGCTACGAAGCAACCGTTGTTGCTTTTTGGATTCGGAAGGATGCAGAGTCTTTAGACTGATAAAGGAGTACGGACGATAAAAGGCTGCTGCTGATGGCGATGTATTGCTGTGAAAACAAACATTAATTCAGCAAATCTCCCAGGAAGCAATATTTACTTTTAGAGCATATTTGCTTGGTTTTATAGGTTTTAATAACGTAGATGTTAATGATCCAAAAGACGAAGAGTTCCGTCTGTTTAGTTATAGTATCTTTGAGAGTGCACTAGTATAACTTGGGCCAATCAATTCATCTATTTAAGTACGTAGATAGATAGATAAAAGGTAATTTTGATGTACGAGTGCCATTTTGAATTTGGATGTAAACAGCTGAAATGGTTCCGTGGCTCAAAATTGACTCATGTCGAGGCTTTGATTAATTCCTAACGATGCTCTTATATCAAATTGAACGATAATCTTTGTCATACGTCTACGTTATACAAACACCAATATGTAAATAAGTCATTGAATATAGTAAAGAGGAACTCTCTGGCATTAATATTTTTTTTTTGATATTTGGCTCCGATTATTGTTCAGAGTTTGACTTAATTTTTTGTTTGTAACTCTAAGTGCAAATACAAATGAACGCAAGAAAACTAACTCTTTTCCAATGCATTACTATTCTCACTTAAAGACGATCATCATTGATCGGTTAGAATGGGGGAAGTACTGAAGCTCAAAATCCTGGATTTGAACATAAAGACCCCCAGGGCTGAGAAAAGAGGAAACCATTGGTTATGGACATTTACTAACAGCCACAGATATGTAGGGGAAAGGAAAGGAACTCGATATTCTTTTAAACTACGTGTCCCCTGATGTATGTGAACTGATCAGTGACATTTCGAATTACGATCAAGCTAAAGCTGTTCTATAGGGTGCGTTCGTGCATGAAAAATATAATATATACGCCAGAAGTCAACAGGCACAAAAAAACCTGAGATCCGTATCTAAAAGCATTGCACGTACTGTCAAAGAGCATTAACTTTAAATCAGTAACTGCTCAAATGTACAAGGGAGAAGCAGTTAATAACACATTTTACTATTTATTCAATGGTAACTAACGCATAACCCATTAAGTTTGTGAGTTATAGAAGCGATGACATAATTGCGTTGTTGTTAGAAAATATAAGAATCACATAAAAGGCGTAGGTGCCCTAAAATTCATACACAAGGATTTTTTCTGCATATAATTGTTTCCTTACAGATATTTATCTATTTAAGATCAGTAATGTTAACAAAAGAAAAGCTTATCAGTATTTAAAGAGATATGAGATGTGGTGGTCATTGTCATATATAAATAAATCACTTTTTTTCTCTGGGAAGTTGAGGGTTGAGAATATTTATCTTAGTTGTCGCAGAGGAGCATTGAGAAGAAAAGGTTAAGTAACAGTCATATGTATATATATATATATATATATATATATATATATATGAGGAACCGACAGGATCATCATAAGTGGGATATATTATATTGAAAATCTCCTTCGAAAAGATCACCTGTCATTACACGGTTTATAGCTAAGACAATGCAGGTACAATAACCAATGAAAGAAAATTAGACTGCTGCATGAATCTAACCTTCGACCAATAGGGCAGTCGCTTCAACGTAACGTTACTCCTACCGTTGATAGAAATTGAAATCGAGGCAATTATTTGTTTTTGTTTTTTTCTTTGCATTAGCCGCGGCTGTATAGCTCAATGGTTAGAGCAACGCAAATAAACGTTAAAGTAGCTATTCTATCAATTGTAGGTTTAATTCCTTTAACAGTCCTATTTTGTTTCAATTATTGATTCTATTTACGTTGTTTAGGCCAAGTGATACATTAACTGTTCAATGACGGGAGTCCATTTCAATTAAGTTTATACACACACACACATACACATACACACACACACACATATATATATATATATATATATATATATACATATATATATATACATATATATATATATAAATATATATATATACATATATATATATATATATATATAGATAGATAGAGAGAGAGAGAGAGAGATAGACTGACTGACTGACAAGCCGATATACCTCCGTCTTATTAATACGTAAGTTTGAACGACACTCAAGGAGTATCTATCAATTTTAAATTATGAATTTCTGTTTCCTTACGGGTAAACCAAGGTCAATTGATAATTATTCCAGATGTTTGGGAAATTACCTCCAGGGATCCTCCCATAGTATGATGCATAGGGATCTGTGAGTCATGTGGTAAGTTTGATACTCACGAGGTCAATCACACCCATGGCTATGTGACCAACTAGATTAAATTTACTGTTGCAACAGTATTAGCAACCTTGTCTCACAAACAAATTTCCTGTAAATTGAATCTTTGCTGACACATGTCTGCTTAAAAGATGGCGGCTATGTGATAATCATATCGACATTTTCGTAGAAAATTATTTTTAATTGGCAGCAAAACGCTTGGCCTTTAATCGTGTGAATAAGTAAAGAAATGAGCTTCGTGCGGGGATCGAACCCGAATCCACCTAAGAGGCAAGCTCTGCTCTTACCATCTGCGTTTACTCTGCTTCCATGATGTAAGAGGGCCTGATCCTTGTACGATGCTCATCTATTTCTTTATTTGCAAGATCCAAGGCTGAGCAACGATACAGGGGTAATACCAGATGCTATCAGCAGAACGAAGCTTCGACAGGCCTGGCAAGCCAGAAATCTGTCAAAGTAACAACTGGTGGTTTGTATTAAACGGTGCTTCATATTCAATGAAGGTTTAAGTGGAGGACAATGATGCGTACAAAGATTTTCAATGTTTCTTTTTTCGTTTCGTACAGAGTTTGTTTGGCAGTAGAACCACAGAGAAAGCAACGCAAAAAACACTTTTCAAGTTTGAATGACAAGCAAGGACTTCATTGGTATTATTTATTGTTCAATCGCAAGTATGTGAGTTCCCGATAGCTGTGCCACCTTTTGGGTCAAGGCAGTTCGAGTCGACTAAAAGAAAGCGTGACTGAGCTTAAAACAAGGAATGCGATTCTGGTATGTAAAGAAAAAAAATCAAGATAAAAAGGAAAAAAAGGAAAAATGTTAAAAAAAACAACGAAGAAGTATAAGTTCATGATTGGTTGAAATCTAATACAAAAATAAAAGAAATAATCATATATATATGAGTATGTGTGTGTGTGTGTGTGTGTGTGTGTGTATGTGTGTGTGTGTGTCCGTGTCCGAAATAGAAAGAAAGGAAGATAGAAAAAAAAGAAAGAAAGAAAGCTTTAATCGCAATGAAAAGTTATGTAAATTTTCTTCTTTTTTAAACAAGCTCCTTTCTCATTTTCTGGAGGGGAAAATGTAGTTGTGGAACGAACAGAAATGAAAAGAAAGAGAAGTTAAGGGAGGATAGGAAGAAAAATAAATGAATGAAAATGAAAGAGAAAATACAAAGAGTAAAAAGAAAGAGGAAATTTTTTTTTCCTTTCATCATATTCCGTATAATTTCTTCCTTTCTTTTTCCCTTTTTTTCTTTGAAATTCTTTTTTGTCTCTTTATTTTATTTCTGTTTCTCACCGATGAACTTTATATAATTTCATTTTTTTTCATTTTCTTCTTCCTTTCTACCCTTTACTTTTACTTCTACTATATTTCTGTTTATTTGTTTGTTTGTTTCTGTCTCCCTTCATCGTTCCTACATCGTTCATTTTCTCCATGTTCTGTGATCATTCCCCACCCCTCTCTTTCTTTCTTTCTTTCTTTCTTTCCTTTTCTCTGTTTTGATGCAGTTCCCCACTCCGCTTTCATATTTCTTCTCCCTCTTCTTCTCACTTATTTTCCTCCTTTGTTATTCTTTCGTTATTTCTCTCCATTTCTCGGCTTTCCCTTCGTCTTCCTTACACTTCTATCCCTTCACATCTCCTTAACTTTTAAAACTACCCCTTCTCTCCAGCACAACCTCCTACCACCGTCCGTTCCTTCTTTCCTCTCATTCTATATCTCTTCCCGCCTCCCTTTTTTCTCTCCCTCCAAACTCGCCATGTTGAAACATCGCTCTTCGCCTAGGAACACAAGCCACACTGTATTCTTTATACACGGGTCATAAATGTCTACTTTCATAAGCAGCACACATACGTCTTTATCAAACCACTCATTACAGATGTGATATGCAGGGGAGAGAAATATTCTTCCTCCGTGACCCGTTTGGCTTCTACCACCCACCAGCATTTCGTCTTCATCAACACTTGACACACCACCTTCCTATCACTATCGCTGTTCTTGCAGACTGGCGGTTCGGCATTTTGGCGCCCAAGGATGCCGAAGTTCGCCATTTTAATATTTTAACCAAAAAATTTGATATTTTTGATCCCTCCCGTTCTTTCTCATCCCCCCAAATCAGATCTATCCATCTATCCGTCTATCTGTCTATTCATGGCTATCTATCTATCTATCTATCTATCTATCTATCTATCAATTTCGGTCTGTTCACATCTGCTTGTCTATCTATCTATCTATCTATCTATCTATCTATCTATCTATCTATCAATTTTGGTCTGTTCACATCTGCTTGTCCGTCTATCTATCTATCTATCTATCTATCTATCTATCTATCAATGTATCTAGCTTGCTGGCTTGCAATCCAGCTTGCAAGATATCTATTTTGCTAGCTATGTCTATTCATATATCTCAGCCGATCCATTTTCTATCTATCTGTCCATCTATCTGTCTATCAATTTGAGAAAGTAGATCAGTACATCTACCTCGGACAATAAATCTCCATGAGACCTTCAAAAGAAGAGGAAATCAAGCAAAGAATCACACTGGGATGGCAAGCCTTTGGTAGAGCAAGCCCAACCTTCAAAAATTGCAAGATCCTATTAATCCTAAGGAGAAGGGTATATAACCAATGCATCCTCCCAATAGTCACTTCTGGAGCTGAAACATGTAACCTAACCTAAGAGAGATCCGAAAATTGAGAAGCATGCAACGTGTACATGAAAGAATCATGCTGGGCCCCACATGGAGGGACCACAAGACAGCACAGTACATCTGCGGGAAGAAAAGAGTCAAGGACATAATAGAATCCATTAAAAATCTCAAATGGCGATGGGCTGGCAATGTTGCATGAATGGTGGACAACCGATGGACATCGCGACTCACGACATGGATCCTGCGAGATCACAGGCACAACCAAAGCCGGTAGAGTATTAGATAGAGAGACGAGCAAGAAAAATTTAGAAAGTACTGGCTCCACGACGCCCATTATAGAGAAGTGTGGCAAATCCTGGGGAAGGTCTATGTCCAACGACGGACATTAAAAGTCTGATGTCGATGATGATGATGATGATGATATCTATCCCAGCCGATCCATATCTATTATCAATCTATATTCATATTTATCAGTCTATTCATATCTATCTATCTATACATAACTATCTTAGCCGAACATTTCTATCACTCTCTCTCGATAAATCTATCTGTATCTATTTATCTATCTATAGATATCCATCTCAATCTATAGATATATATTTTTTTATATCCATCCCAGTCGACTAATATCTATCAGCATCAAGCTCAATAATTAGGAAAAAAATCAATTATTTCAATCAATAGTTAATCATTATTTAACGATCGCCTCCCAAGCCAATCAACTCAATTCAATAATACGAACATAGATTGAACAATATAAGATAAAAAAATAACAGTCTCATACTGTAGAATCATTGATCAACCCTCGTATGCTTGTATAAATGAATGTATGTACTTAAATATGTGTGTATATCTAATTATATTGATTAACGCTCCCTTATTCTGCGTTGAGCACATTTCAAGTGAGGTAACTCGTTCATTATAAGCTTATGCAATGCTCTTCCAACTTAGCAATTGGACTCTCGGGTGGATGGGGAATTATGCTTGAGTGAATGTCTCTTAAATTCAACCTTGCTGATCGTCCAGTTCTGCGTAGGGAAGAGGTAAGATGCCAGCCTCTGGGTCTGAAGCAAATGTTTCGATCCCATCTCATGGTACTGGATGGGATAATGGATAATCTATAGCCACTCTGGAGAGTTGTATTACAATGCTGTAGATGGCACAATTATTCAATTATATATATATATATATATATATATATATATATATATATATATATATATATATATACTCTTTCACTCAATAATCCGCTCTATTTGTATCTCGATAAAGTTTAATGGTCTTAATGTCGACGATAGGGTAATAGTATATGGTTTATATGCTAAAACATTGCGGCAGATTCATTATTTTCCTTCTGGTTGAGTGACTTATTTTATACCTACGATTATTTTTTTTATCCATCTATGTATAAAGTCATGACTTTCCATGCAAAATATCCAAACTTTCTCAATGATTTTCTATGAAATTTCGTGAAAAGGCTGACAATGGACTACAAAAAGAGTGATCAAATTTCTGGAAGGATCCAAGTGCACGTTGTAATTATATATCCACACCACATAAAGATGTCAAACGTTCCTGACAGTTCACATGATATTTCAAAGAGTCTTCAACAAGTTTCAATCTAATTTCTGTGGAAGTTTGGGCTATGGGTTTGGGAGGGACAAACCAAATCTTTGGACGGATCCATGCACGAATCATTCCTCTGATAATGGCTTTGCCCAAGTCATGCACTCTGAGTACTTCCTAGTTTTTTATAAATTCCTTATTGATTGGTTTCGTACTAAATGTCTTTGAGTAATTTTCCAACTTTGAATCCCTGTGAATATCCCCCAAATCTACGTGTGATGTGTTAGTAAAAAATACTGGATCACATATTGATTTTTTTTCGTTCTTGATGCTTTAAGTTTTCCACGAAATCATTTGTTAGAATATTTTCCCCATTTGGTTCCCTCCTCATTTTTCAATCTACCCCTGCAGATGTGCAGAATATGGAGGACAGTGCAAAGATCTGAAACCCAGCACATTGAGCTTTTGTACAATTTGTTGCTGAACATTAACATTAAATCGTTATAATTCCACTGATCATTAAAAAACATCGACCAAAAGTGATGACATCAACATCAAGTTTCTTCAGTTTTTAAGTTGGTCTGCTTAGATGCCTCTGTGTATC
Organism: Thysanoteuthis rhombus; assembly: GCA_963457665.1. NCBI lineage: Eukaryota > Metazoa > Mollusca > Cephalopoda > Oegopsida > Thysanoteuthidae > Thysanoteuthis > Thysanoteuthis major. Next base: position 30,261,071 of record OY735227.1, read on the forward strand.
ACTCCCGAAAAAGGCCACACCAATTAAGCTAGAGGCCTGAGAATTGAAATATTTACTCTTTATTATGGTATATAATATCTTCGAAGTGTTTTTATTGTGAGGTTCAATTCGCAATTGGTCCCTTATTTTATGTCAAGCAGTATTTGTGCTTGTTTTTTTTTTAAATTTGAACTTCTCAGTGATCACTGCTCAACAAAAGATACAGGAAGCACATAGCCTATTTATGTATTTTACATCCAGTAAACTTGGAATCTCGTCGATAATTTGTTTATTGATTACTTTCGTCTGCACTATAAGAAGGTATTCAGCTATTTGATAATAACGAAGAATATTGCCTATCAAAAGCTATGGTAACTTAGTACATCCTTTTTGGGAGTTTAAACACTTACATAGTGTTTCTCTAAATTTTTGAGATGAGGTATTATTACTATTATTTCTATCATTATTCGGACTATCCTCATCTTGGTTAAATAAAGGGTTCGGTTCGTTACTTCCACCACACCTACCAGATGATACCTGATGAAGGCCGTAAAGTACAATGGCTAAAACGTTGTATGAAAAACAACCAAGATGAGGATTTTCCGAATGATAATAGAAATACTTACATAGTTGTCACTTCCACTTTTTAAAACGTTCTACAAAATCCCCTTTCTAAGTCACCATCAGCTGCTTGTCGCTTTCTTCTTAATCTTGTCCACAGTCTGGAAACTCGACGGTGAGAATCCAGAAGCTGCAGAGAGCCGAATCTGGGTCCGTTGGGAGGATAGTGGGAAAGAGCAGATAGACATTGATAACGCAATATTTTGACAAAAAGTTTCACACGATGAAGAATGAACAGGCTTGATAGTTGTGATTACAACGGTCACTTAGTACACAAGCTCACTCAATGGCGTCGTTCATTACGCTCCAAAGTAAATACCAGGATGAGGTAACAATCGAGTCATCAAAGTTGGAAAATACGGTGTATGTATATATATACGTATATGTATATTGCATCAATATAAGAAGGGAAGAAAAGACTATTGTGTAAAAGTATTCAAACAAAGAATCTCTGCCTATCTGTTAGTAGGAAGAAGAACCATAAAGTTCCTTCTTTGTTTTCGAAACTATTTCTCCATCATAATTACCCGTGGGAGAGGAAGTGACACACGCCATTTCCAGCAAATTTTCAATTGACAAACCTTTCAGGCTGTTAACAAGCTTAGTGGTGACGCGCTAATCTCTGATTGGTCCAACTCACGGTGTCGCAGAATCCAAGAGCACGATAAAAGCTTTTTCCTAGTGGGCTGTCATCTGCGTCTTACTTTCTGCCTTCTCCCCTTCTGGGGTAGGGGGTAAGAGTGACCCCCTCTACACGCTCAAGTAGATATAGACATAAAACACATGCCATTTTCAGATACATCAATATATAGTCGATCTTCCTGACACCAAATAAACGTGGTCGGCTAAGGTGTCTCGAAAATGCAATGAGCTACGTTCCTCATTACATAGAAATTTGGGTGAATATTAGGATTATCATGGATATCAGGATTATATGTGTCTTTCAAAATGAGATCCTATCGTAGCACCTGGGTTGAGTGTGGATAGATGTAGCCCAGGATGTAAGTGATTGTATGTGACCGGGGCTAACCAATTTATAGAATGAGTGACTGTGGTTGATTGGCGCTAATTGATCTATAGTATGGAGCTTTTGATCCATCCTGAAGCAACCATCCGGTTTCATGGTGATGGGTATAGTTTGATATATCCCATTCCTGAGCCAAAATATGTGAATGATGATTATGCATATATCATCATCATCAATCTCTCAATGTCCGTCGTTGGACATAGACCTTCTCCAGGATCTGTCACACTTCTCTATCATGGGCGTCGCAGTGCCAGCACATTTTAAATTTGTCCAACTCATCTCTCCATCTCAAACTCTGCCAGCCTTGATTGTGTATTATATATATATACATATATATATATACATATATACATATATACATATATATATATATATATATATATATATATATATATATATATATATATATATGCAGGCTGGGATACCCCATATCCATCCATATGTCTATACGGTAAATACGTAACCTATTGAACTCAATACTGGATTTGGATACACATTTGTAGCAGGATTACTCGCTTGAGTTGATTTTGCACATAGTAGGTCAGGTCACCAAAAGATTTTGTTTAAGCATGAAATAAGTGTCTATGCTCAAAGATCGATGCAGAAGTATATTTGTTCTTGAAGTACTCTCGTTGTAATCTTCATACGAAGATTAAATACACGTATGTAGAAATCTACTAAACTTGTCCTAATCTGGCGTAAAAATTGAGCAACCCATGAGTGTTGAACTGAGTTGCGAAGGCTTCGGAGACTACTTTGCCACCTGTCACTTTTGGTTAAGCACCCTGAGAACGGTAAGAAGGACAGTCGATGTTTTACAAACAGGACCCTCTCTCAAATCTCTCGTTTAATCTCGTTGGTAGATGAATCAGAATTGGCACACAGTTTTTATTTAGCGTCAATTACATAAGTGTTTGTCTTAGTATATATATATATATATATATATATATATATATATATATATATATATATATATATATATATATGCATTTTTATTCATGTGAAATATACAAGAAATACTTCTGAATGCACTAAAACTTGTTCTTTTGCTTTTCCTCCTCCAGCCCCTCCTAATTATTCTTTATAGCAACAACAACAAAAGCAGCAGAAACAACAACAACAACAACAACAACAACAACAGCAGCAACAACAACAACAACAACAATAATATTAATAATAATAATAATATTAATAATAATAATGAAAACCTGCCAAATAATTGACATGGCTGTGCCTGCAGACCACAAAGTAAAGAGGGAGGTGAAAAACTGGAAAAATACCAAGATCTAGTAAGAGAACTGAAGATGGTGTGGAACATGTAAGTCAGGGTAGTACCAGTAATAATAGGCGCACTAAGATCTGTCCAAAAGACACTGAAGGCGAGACTGGAGGAGCTCGGGATAAAAGGAGGAATTGATACTATACGGACCACAGCACTTCTAGGAACCACACGGATCATGAGGAAAGTGTGAGGAAAGAACTGCAGCAGTGGCCAATCAGAAGAAGGAAAATGAAAGCGGAGATGTAGACCACAGCACTGGCGTGATAGGTGAGGGAGAGAAGACATGTGGGTTGGAATCCTGAGGAAACTTACTGTCATTCAGCCTTCAGCAATGACCACTGGGCAACTGGTGTGAAACCGTTAACTTCAGTATTACTATGGTCTATGATGATAAGGAGAGGAGGGCTGGAGACTTGAGGAGACTTGCTGTCACTCAACCTCAAGCAATAACCACTTGGCAACTGGTGTGAAATTGTAAATTATAATATCATTATTAATAATAAAATTATCATTAATAATAATAATGATAATAAAAATAGAAATAATATTATCATTAATAACAATAATGATCAAGTCATAATTTAGTTATAGAACATAAGGGTGACTGCAGTGCTAATGGCGGTTGGTGTTTTGAGAACGATCCCAAGAACTTACCAAAACAGCTGGAGGAACTACGAATACGGAAAAATCTTAAACTATCCCGATGACAGCACTACTGAGATCTGCCAGAAGACCAAGGAGAGTCCCAGAGTTTTGAAGAAACTTGTTGCCACGTGATCCCCAGTTGCTGCCGGTGAAAAACAAAACAACCACTAAATCATCATCGTTATCGTCATCAACCTTTTAGCGTGCATCGTTGGATATGAACCTTTCCCAAGATTTTCCAGATCTCACTATCATGGGCGTCACGGAGCCAGTGTATTTTTTAACTTATCTAGTTCGTCTCACAACCTTATATTTTGTCGCTCTCGCTTTCACACAAGATCCCTGAGGATCCATGTTGTGAGTCGTGACGTCCATCATTGTTTGATATTCTTGCAACATGAAAAGCCGATTGTAATTTGAGTTTTCCAACGGATTCCTGATGTTTTTTTAACAAACTGCACTGCCTTGTGTTCTCTTTGTGTTGCCTTTGGCATGTTACTACTTAAAAATCGAAAATTGTCGAAAACACATCAACAAAAAAGTAAATCAGGTGGAATTATCATCTTTTCACAGCGAGGAAAAAACATGAATACCACTGCTATGCATTTGTTTGGAGAATTGGTAGGTTTGAGTAACTGGAAAATAAGAATCGGTTATTTTTTGTAGGACTGCTTTTTGGTTTCTTGCTCGTGTATTAGTCGATAAAAAAATGACAAGCCTGGCTGCTCTTGGATCAGACTCAATTTCTTTTCCGATTGAAGATATTTTTCTATTGTATAAATGATTAAAAAAAAAACAAATTTGGTATAAATATATGGGAAAGTCTTTGTGTAGCTAAGGTGTTTTACATACTCTCCACCAATCATCATCATCAGTCTTTAAACGTCCGTCGTTGGACATAGACCTTCCCCAGGATTCGCCACACTTCCCTATCATGGGTGTTGCAGAGCCAGTACTTTCTGAATTCGTCTAGCTCGTCTCTCTATCTAATATTCTGCTGACCTCGGTTGCGCATGTGATCTTGGGGGATCCATATCGTGAGTTGCGATGTCCGTCGGTTGTCCGCCATTCTTGCAACATGGCCAGCCCACTGTCATTTGAAATTTTTAATGGATTCTATGATGTCCCTGACTCCTGTTTTTCCCGGATGTACTGTGCTATCTTGTGGTCTCTCCGTGTGAGGCCCAGCATTATTCTTTCATGTGCGCATTGCACAGTTCTCAATTTTCAGATCTCTCTTTGGTGAGGTTCCATGTTTCAGCTCTATAAGAGACTATTGGGAAGATGCATCAGTTATACACCCTTCTCTTTAGTATCAATGGGATCTTGTTATTTTTTTAAGTTTGAGCTTGCTCTGCCAAAAGCTTGCCATTCTAGTGTGATTCTTCGCTTGATTTCTTCTTCCTTTGACGGTTTCATGGATATTCGTTATCCTAGGTAGATGTTGTGGTCTACTTCTTCCAGTTCTGTGTCCTCGATTTTGAACTTGGTATTTTTTACTCCGATGTGGTTGACTTGGACCTGCGTGGGAGGCAGTCGTACTAGCCATTACTCAATCTGAGCGGACAAAGACAAGGACCTACAAGGAGCAAATCTAACCTTTAAAAAAGGAAATTATTCATTAATAATTTACTGATGAAAACGGAAAAAAATGTTAACTGTTTCGTAATGAAAAGTTGTGCAATGGTCAACAGTAGATGAAACAAATTTGTTGTTTGATGTTCTTTTTTTTCAGTTGTCTTTCTTAGCCGAAACACACATACACAGGAAGGGAATTCGAGTCTATAACCACACTGAAGAGTTGTAATACAACAGAACAGCTCTCTGCGAATGGCACCATTATATATATATATATATATATATATATATATATATATAAATATATTGTAAGTAAAACGGTTTTCAATAAGCACTAAGACAGTAAATTTTTATAGGTAGGAATACCAAAAAGTATCTTTTTGGTCCTAGGCAAAGTGCACAGATACTATACTTCGATCTCGTGTATCCCCTCCCTGTTTGATCGGATCACCACTGGGTAGACTGCGTGGGCTATCATGCACCCTCATGCAAACTTGAGTACTGTCTCCAAAATTTAAAAAGAATTATTTCTTTTAAAACTGGAATATGTGCTCACCTAACCTAACCAATTGACAGACCCGTAAATTGAGAACTATGCAACGTGCACATGAAAGAATAATGCTGGGCCTCACATGGAGAGACCACAAGATAGCACAGTACATCCGGGAAAAACAGGAGTCAGGGACATCATAGAATCCATTAAAAATTTCAAATGACTGTGGGCTGGCCATGTTGCAAGAATGGCGGACAACCGACGGACATCGCAACTCACGATATGGATCCCTCAAGATCACATGCGCAACCGAGGTCAGCAGAATATTAGATAGAGAGACGAGCTAGACAAGTTCAGGAAGTATTGGCTCCGTGACGTCCATGATAGGGAAGTGTGGCAAATCCTTGGGAAGGTCTATATCCAACGATGGACGCTAAAAGACCGATGATGATGAATGATGATAAGTCGTCAGTGGTTCACCTGTGTTTATCCCTCCGAAGGTATCCAATTTTTAAAAATTACTACTAGATTATAAGAAAAAAAAAACGAGATTTTTTCCGTTGGGTTTAAAACTTGGTCAATTGATCATATTCACCTCGTTTCTAAACACTGGTGCATTGTGTTTTTCAATGATTTCTTTCACAATATTTTCCGGGGTGTAAATTCAGACCCCAGAGAAAACAAAAACAGAAATTTCTTGGCAAGATTTGAACTAAACATATTAGTTGTTGATCCTCAATGACGCACAGTTATCGACTTATAAGAGTAGAAAAAAACATCCACATTTATCTACTCTATGGGTCAGAGGCCGGAAGAAACCAGATGTATGGTGCTTTGTTAGCCAAATTCTGTTCCGGTCTTATAACTAGGGCCGACACCATAATTCCCTCCACGCTAAATGCACACAAACACGTTTTGCAACCAGTTCACAAAGGAATGAATGTGGGCATTAAAATTCAATTATCTGAAATAACGATGTGGTCAATAGATAAACTTGATAATGACTTATTGTCACTCAGCCTTCAGCAATGACCACTGGGCAACCGGTGTGTGAAACTGTAAACCGCAGTATTACTGTGGCCTATGAGAACTAGGAGAGAAGGGCTGTAGACTTGAGGAGACTTGCTGTCACGCAAACTCCAGCGGTAACCACCAGGCAACTGGTGTGAGACTGCTAATAATAATAATAATAATAATAATAATAATAATAATAATAATAATGATAATAATAATAATGATAATAACAACAATGATAGTCGTGGTCGTTGTAGTATTCAATTTGAACAACTTTGATATTTCGATTTCGTATCACATAAGTTAGAAAAGTGAAAACAAAAAATACTCATAAGTTGAGTTTTTTATACAACCAAAAAACTGAAGCAGTTCAAGTTAGTTCAAAGTATAGAATAAATTCTGTACTAAATATGTTACTTCGTAGAATGTAGTCATGGCTGTGCCAAAATTATCTTGAAACGATTTTTACATTTGCGCGAAATAGTTTCGTCACTGGATAAAGATTTTTCTCGGCAAAAGGATCTTGCGCACATTGGCTCCTCAAAACTAAAGGAACATTGGTCGAGATGTGTGAATTTCTTGGCCCAAAATCAAAGATCAACCCAGACTCTTGATCGAATTATACACGGTTAAATCTAGTAAGTCACTCGGCAGAGAAATCCGACTCCGTTTGCGTCGGGCAGTAAAATTCTTCAAATTTAGCGATCCTAATATTATCATCGAGACACTCTCCCGCCAGGTTTGCGTGGTTGGCGCGTGTACAACAACAAAAAAAAAAAGGAAAGAAAACAAAAAGTTTTTTTCAAATATTTGAGCTAGAATAAAGAAAACAAACTAAGTACGAAAAAGAAATCTTGTTATTTCTCTAAAGAAAACAGTCGAGTACAGAGGCGGTGTCTGTCCGTGGTAGGTGCCCCAAGAACGAGGTAAAGTTTCGTCAGACTTGATGGAGTCTGTGGATGAGGTATGGAAACCGAGATATGACACTGATTAGAGAGAAAAAGCAGTAAAAAGATAGATATAGCATACATATACATGTGTAGGCAAATGGAATGTATACTATTCCGTACGAGGACAGTTATGAAAGCAAATAAACGAATGGATATAAAAAGCGATTGTGTCAAACTATCAAGTGTGTGCAAAAGTTTCCAGCGAAGGGGAAAAACAGTTTTTTGTCGAACTGGATTTGACATTTTTCCGCTTGTAGCCACGGCAAGGACAATTGTCACCAAAATTAGGAGAGTAAATCTATATGCAGAAATTCTGATTCTTTTTCCATGATTTGTACACACGACCAACCAATTGCCACGAGGCTGTCTCACTGACTGAACTAAATCGACAAGCCTTGGATTTTAACGAATATTCATATTACAGTTATACAAGAGATTATTTCATTTTGATGAACACACACACATACATATAATTATTATATAGGCAATATAAGGGATACAAATAGGAGTGGAGTTAGGCTTTGTTGCAGCCAGGCTTGTCAACTGTGGACTCGGTCCCTAGTTTGGAAAAAAAGAAGACAGCGATAAGATAACTTGGATAATTATCTATAATATTATTCTATTTTTTTGCTAATTTGCGCTCAAATCGAATGTGAATGTTATCATTTAGAGCCTAAATCACTCAGTAATAGGCAATATGTTTTGTTCTCGTAAGAATATAAGAAAATGGATTTTGTTTGCATAATTACAAGAATAAAACATATTGGTCGCTGATGAGTCCGTTTGGTAAAAAGTGCTAACATTCACCGAGTATACATCCTTATAATTCAAATATATATATATATATATATTGGACAACCCTGTCGCATGTGGGATCACTCTTTGAGAGAAGATTGACACAATCAGTCCAGAATGAACCTAGATTTGTAAATAAGTAAGTAATCAATGGGACTACTCTATAAGGAGACTTTGATATTTGGTTAGTGCAGAAGTACTCACGATTTTCACAATCAAATTTAGTAAAAGCTTTTATTCGAGCGAAATATGAACTTTCAGAATCCAAGCATTTTTACCAGGTTTGATTTTCCTTGTAAAAAAAAGTGAGGTGTTTGGAAAAAGCGTAGTCGGTCCAAGAGGCGCCTGGTGATTAAGATTGGTACGGTAAAGTTTTCTAACCTAGTTCGTTCAATCTTCAACTGGATCATTCTGTGTACTTTTTTGCTTTTACGATTCGGTAGAAGTGCCGAACAACAGTTAAATGGTCAATGTCTTGTTCCTCAGCAACCTCTCGAATTGTCTTGCATTGGCCAACCTCAATAATGGCGCTATATTGGATGCTATCAATCAATGAAGGACGTCAACGTCTTCAAGGTCCTCGTCTCCGTTTTGAAATTTCTGGAACCTACGTTGAGCTGTTTTTTAGAGGACGGTCCCCTGTCTAAATACTTGGTTGATATTGACAGCAGTTTCCGCTGCGTAATGCACTTTTTCTGGACACATATAATAAAATTGCCTAGATGGGCTTTTTTTTTCATTTTCAATTTGACAGACTTAACTAAACCAGAATAAATAGGAAATATAGAACATTCAGTTCAAGTAAGTAGAGCGAAATACCCACTTCAAAATTGTACATTCTTCAAGGTAGTTAAATAATATTTCATTAATAACCCTTACCCCCCCAAAAAACCCCACGAATTTTGGAATAACAAAATTTTTTTTTGCATCAACCTTACAGTCATCTCCCTTGATAAAGATACGGTTGAACGCGAATTCAGTTGCGGATCACCCAGATGTTTTTACGTTCTTTTAGTTAACCCGTCAGGGGTATCTTGATTCAATACATTTAACTGTAATGCACTGTTTGGATGAGTTATAAGTTACAAACAGATGAACAAAAACAGATTTTTAGTTCTACCCGGGAACGATTGTTTGAAAAGGAGTCAATGCAAAACAAAGCCATATTTGAAAAAATAGTATGGCGCAAATCATCATCATCATCATCATCATCATCATCATCATCATCATCATCATCATCATCCTTTAAGCGTCCATCCCCGGGCATAAATCTTCCCCCGGCATTCACAAGTCCTCTCTATCGAAAAATGGGGTTTGGTGCAGGAAATTTTTCCTCTAATTGCTCATTCTATTTGCATTGATTAGGTTGGGTGATACTTTAGCCGTGCAATGACGGGAGATCATTTCAAATGTTTTTTTTATAAAACACAACACAATTTATAATTCATTCTGTTGGATCACATATATCCATTTCCTAAAACATAATTGTACCGTCGAAAGGAGAAAAAAAACGCAAATAAACGAAATGAGAATTTTGGTTGGAATGAGTTATTTGGGTCTTAGCATTACCAGTGGCTATTTAGCTCAATGATAAGTACATCGTCTCGTCAGAGTAGCTACTTCACTGGCAGCTGGTTCGATTCCTATAGCAGTCCCATTTGCTTTCATGGTGTATCATATTTACTTTATCTAGCTGGAGTGATAACCATCTAATAACAGGTGATCATTCAAAATATTTTCCTATATAATATAATGCAAGTCATAATTTATTCTATCAGATCACATATACCCATTTCTTATCATATATATATTATAATATAAAATACAAATAGTAAAAGTATTATCTGGTGCAAATGTTCAATCACAATGCTCAATATTTAACACAGTAAATAGAGCCATTGATGTACAAAAATAAGACGTACAGGGAAAAGTACCCATCTATTTATTGTCAAACATACACTTCCCCCGAATATTCACCAGAGTTATCATGGGTGTCACAGTATCCTTGCTCTCTTAACTTGTATTGTTCGTCATGCTGTTTTATATTTTGCTATCCACAGTTTTACATATGATCCCTTTCGTGAGTCATGACGTCCATCAGTTGTCTGATATTCTTACATGACTAATGGAAACTATGATACCCCTGTCTCATGTTTTTCTCTCATATTATGTACTGTTATGCATTCTCACAATGTGATGTTGATGTAATAATTCCCTCGTTTGCACGTTGCATGGTCCTCAGTTTGTAAGTCAATATTTTGGTTAGGTTCCATGTTTCAGCTCCATACGTGACAATCAAGAGTGTGCATTGGTTGTATACCCTTCTTTTCAAAACTGACGGGATTTTCTTGTTCTCAAAGGTGGAGTTTGCTTTAATGAAAACTTGCCATCCTAGAGTGATTTTACCTCGATTTCTTCTTTTTTTTAAAGGGTTTTCTTGAGATCCGATGTCCTAGGTAGATGTAGTTTTCGATTTTTTTCAAGTCTGCATTTTCAATTCGGATTTTTGTGTCTTTGTCTCCAACATATTCTTTGGCACATGACATTTGTTTGGCTGAGGTTCATACGAACACAAACTTTCTTGCTCTCTCCGTTTAGTTCGTCAAGAATTACTTTGAGATGGTGGATGTTTTTTTCAAAAAAGATGATGTTGTCATCAAATCTCTCTCTGTCCATCCCTCTCTCTCTCTCTCTCTCTATATATATATATATATATATATACATGTATATATATATATATATATATAAATATATATATATATATATATATATGTATGTGTGTGTGTGTGTGTGTGTGGAGAGAGAGAGGATATGATATATTGAAAGATGCTATTTTCGAATTCCTTATCAGTTGCTATTTACGTATTTAAATTCTATAATTAATTTAATTTTCAAAAGTACTCCATTAAATCTTTTCTATATTTTATTTTGTTTTTTATTCAGTAAGTGAATAACTTTAAAAGAGACCATTGATTCTAATGCTACTTATCTAATATCAGGTTCATGCAAGAGTTCCAAACGCCATATTTAGCACCAATGTCAGACAAATCATCTGCGTACACACACACACACACACATATATTGTATTTCTCACTCTCCCACTTCCTGTCTATCCCACTCTCAAACACACACACACACATATATATATAGACATGCACACACACACACACATATATATATATGTATGTATATATATATATATATATATATATATATATATATATGTATATGCTTCAACAAAATACTTGTTTCGTCCATTTGCTGTCTATTTCTCTCCTATTTGTTTTGCAATGTGGGCGATTATTTTATAAAAGAAAATTAATATATAATCTGATTGGAATAATCATAAGGGCGTTTTATTACTTTGAAATTCTATTTGAAATGATATCCCGTTATTACATTGAATAGATAGAATGTGAAACCAAAGAAAATGGCGCTTCTGCCGGAATCGAACCTGTGACGGCTGATGTAGTGGCTTCAGCCCAGCGCTTCTCTTTTCCACGATTCCCCTTTGCTGCAGCATCTCTGATAAGACGAAATACATAATGTGGTATCTTAGTAATACATCTTGAGGTATATTACACGTTTTCAATCATCCATTTTCTCCACTGTCAATTACTATTTATAGCACTTCCCTATTCAGGGTTGAGCACTCTTTAAGTAAGGTAACTCGTTCATTGTAAGCTTATGCAATGCTCCGCCACTGGAATAGATTACTCTGATGGATGGGGAATATAAGCTAAAATAATAATATCTCTTAAATTCAACCTTACTGACCGTCCAGTTTCGTAGAGCAGAAGGTAGGACACCGGCCTCTGAGTTTGAAGCAAAGGTTTCTAATCCTACCTCGTGGTACTGGATGGGGGAATGGATAATCTATAGCCACACTGAAGAGTTGTAATACAACGAAACAGCTCTCTGTGGATGACATACACACACACACACACACACATATATATATATATATATATGCAATGTTCTTCCATAGGAATAGAGTACTCTTGTGGATGACGGATTTCTGTGTAAACAAATGTATAGCATAGATCCAGCCTTACTGAATGTCCATAGGTAGGATATCAGCCTGCATGTCTGAAGTGGAGGTTTCAATTCTGCCTAGCGGTACTTGATTGGATAATGAAAGTCTATAACCACACTGAAGATATGTAATACATCGAAATAGCTGTCTGTGGATGACATAATTATATATATATATATATATATATATATATATATATATGTGTGATAAAAATCCGGCAAAAGTTTCGCCTGATGAGGCCCAAACTTGGCTAAAACAAGAGCTAGTTTGTGTAGCAAATTCACAACCAACTATATTTATATATATATATATATATATATATATATATATATATATATATATATATATATATGTATATATATATATATATATATACATATATATATATATATATATATATATATATATATATATGCGTGTGTGTGTATTTGTGTGTGTGTTATCTTTGAATTTCAATTTCTATTTCCAAATGTCGGCATTATTGTGTGTGTGGATTGTGATCATGTCAAACTATGTGCAAGTAATTTGGGGGCCGGGCAGAAGGTACTAATCAATTATTAAGTACATCAGTTACTATGCTAGTAGTATACTTACTGATGGACTTGTGAACCTCTGCAGAGTCCAAAAAACTTATGGAAGCATGGAAGACCAAAAAAAAAACAAAAAAACATCCTTATTTTTACACTTCGTTATAGCAACCAACTAGATTGTCTTCATTCGATAGGTGATCCACCTTGGTCTTTCATGTCATTAAACTGCTTAAACAGGGTTTAGATCATATTCCTGAATACTGAAATATCTAAAGATGAGGATCCATAATGGCTGAAATCTCAAAGACAACAACCTCAAAGGGTAAAAATCCTGAAAAAATAAAACTATTCAATCGCATATAACAGTTCGATCAATCTTGATAAAATCCATAAGGGATAATTTGATAAAAATCGTATACAAAAAAAATCATTCTCTTCCATCTACGTCATTGTATACAGAGTAGGTTGTTCGGTGTGATTATTATTAAGATGTCGTATTTTTTTAAAGCAAGGTTCTTGTGTGAAATACATTTCTAACATTTTTTTTAGTGGAAACTGTTCTATTAATGAATTCAGTAATCAAGGAAGAAATAATAGTGGTTTTTCATTCGGAAAAAATTTGAATCAATATTTGAACTGGAAAAAAAATTGCTTGGTTGTTCTCCATCGTTGTATATCCTTTTTTTGTTTTTTTGTTTTTTTTCAAAATATTTTTTTCCAAAGTCTGACACGTTCATTATAACTTAGATTTACCATCCCAATACCTCGATTAAACATGATCTTTTCCAGCTTCAGGTTGATTATTTCAATAAAAAAGTATTTAAGAAGCTGAAGCTTTTTTTTGCCGATATTGTGGTGTTATCGACTAGTATCTGGCGTATACACGTGGGAAATGCGTCAATGTCTATAGTGTTTGAAGCCATTATTATTATGATAAAGCACCCGCTGTTCAATAAGAAATTCTCTAATCAATAGTCTTGGATGTATTCACCTGCATACCGATGCATTCCATCCAGAGAAATACCTCATTTCTGAGTTGATTCGTGCGTGTACACATTCGACAGACAAAAAAGCCATAATGCTCTTTCTCTCTCTCTTTCTCTCTCTCTCACACATGCTCACACACATACATGTGTACACGTGTGCGTGTGCACACACAGTGAGTGCAAACGATTTCCGATACGTTTGAAAAAAAAGTCTCTATTAAAACCCTCATACAGCTCCAAAGTTACAGAATTCAGGCCAAAAATTTCTGATTTTTGTAGAATCAATATTTTCTTGGATTTTTGTAAATTATAATCCTTGGTCGAATTCATCTATTTTCGAAAAGTATAGTGACGAAACGAACATATATATATATATATATATATATATATATATATATATATATATATATGTGTGTGTGTGTATATATTTATATATGTATATATGTATATATATATATGTATATATATATATATATATACATACACACACATATATATATATATATACATATATATATATATATATATATATATATATATATATATATATAATGTTGGGATTATTTATAGATATATGTATAATGTTGAGATTCTTCAAATTCTTTCGGACCCATATAGGCGTAGAAAATTTTCGTTTTACCGATATTTCCTCGGAGTCTTTTGGCAGAAACCAATGTCGAATCATCATCCTCTGCGAGATCCAAATCCGTGATATCGTTGGGCCACCTTATTTCTAGATATAGACTGACCGGGCTGAAGTACTTACGGGCCCTTGATAGAATTCTTTTCAAAGGTCCTAAAGTACTTCAGCCCGGTCCAGTTTCTTGCAAGGTCCGCATAACGGCACACTGACCAAACATTAAGTGGTTCTTATCTCTCAGAATCTTCCACCAAGGTCTGCTCGGGATACAGGACAAACAATTCAATTTCCAGCATTGGTCTTCGATTGTCGATGACTGGTCTTTATGGACCCTTTTCAATCCTGACATCTTGCAAATTCAGATAACCTCTACCTGTGCTCTTGAAGGGACAAGCTTAAATTTAAAAAAAAGTGTTCCTTTGGTTTCTCGAGGTATGGTTTTGTTCAGTTCATTCAATTTTTACAGTTGGTTTGCTGAATTAGTCCTATATATTTCTTGGGATTTGTGCATTCCCTGTCGTCAAACAGACTCACAGTTTATTGCAAAAGAAAAAAATAGTATGATTACGGAATGAAAGAGTTATTACTGTTACGTAGACATGGATTTCTGTTAAGGTCTTTTGCGATGGATTTTCATTTTAGTTCAGATAAATCGCAGAAGCTAGCTGGAGTAGTTCTTTGTTCAGAGATTGGAAAAAGATGTGGGTAGCGGAAATTATGATGTTGTTTGTTATATGGCAAAGGGTGAGGATACAAAACAATAAATATACAGTTCGATAAAGTTAATGTCGAAAACGAATGATTTATCCATATATATTTTTTACTCATAAACATACAAAAACAAAAAGACAGGAAGAAAACAAAGATACAGCTAGCAAGAAAATATGCTGTAGATATAAACAATATGCTAACTACAAACTATGTGTACGTGTGAGTGTGAGTTGCAATTACTGAACAGCTGTACATTGTACAGGGTGTCCAGATATTTCATCAAATAATGTCCTGCCGTCACGAAGCCAGTAGACAGCTACATTGTCATGTGGAAGCTTCGTTGAAGAACCTTTTCGTTAGGATATCTATTTTGTCCGAAAGATACTTTTTTTACTCATAAATCTACATATTTGAAATAAAAAATAATAAACTCAAGTTGATTCAAAGTTGTTTAACGTTATTTTTTCAATTTCCACTTTGGTCTTCTTTCACAGACACAAACGTTCATGTCTTTTATCCATTAGCCTCTTAAAGGTTAACCCTCCCCCAAATAATAACGAGATTTCACAAAATTATTTTTGTTTTACATTTTAAACAAGATAAGAAGGAGGATAAAACAAATACAATGAAATGAAACTTTGCAAAGGATAAAATATCATCCAACATTGATACCCTATCCCGACAAAAAAAAAAACGACAAAAAAAGAAAGGAAAAAAAACGCTTCGACGAAACGTGTGTCGGCGAAAAGCAAGGTTGGCGAAACGTCATTTCGGCAAAAAGGTTTACAACGAAGCGTCCACCTTACGAAACGGCTGTCTGTTGTTGTGTCTTGGCGTGACGTTATTCGATAAAGAGTCCAAAAACCGAACAATATATTGATCAGCACACTAGGAAATGTAGTACCAAGTTTGAAGTTGTTTTTTTCTATCAGCAGTTCACGAGAGATTTAATGAAAATAAATTTTAAAAAAAGGACAGAAATTTCTCTTTTGAATTATAAATGTAAATTTAGATATAACAGTAAGATGTCCCAATTCAGATATAAAACATCTAAATTGGCAGCACTGAAGTGAAGTAACTAAAATACTTCGAAGTTCCGTACGATAAACGAAAAATCATCTTATATGAATATCATGATAGACAGTTTAACACACCTTAAAGTCCAGCCCCTTTCAAACATGCACCTTTGGGATGGGCTCTGCCCAGGATTTGAATCAATTGTAATTCATTTTTTTTCCTGTTGAAGACCAAATTTTCTGCAGAGGATTACCACTCGGAGAAAACATAATTATATTTAGCTGATGCAAATATTCTAAGCACCAACGTTTGCTCAATGCTATGGAACTCTTAGAAGTGACTCGCAAGTTTACTCAGCAATCAATGCGATCAGTCAAGTTAAGCACGAATTTTGCAAACACTAAGAAACATTTTGAGATAAGGCTCGACGGGAAATTATAGAACAAACATCGGTGTGTGTTATTAATACTCTTTTTTCTCTTCTTGTTTTTGATAAAAGGTTTCAGATGAGATTGGATCTGACGATGAAATCAGCATTTGATGCAAAGCGAAAAAAATGATTGCCAATCATTCTGAAAAGAGCCGTTTATATGCCAACTTTTTTTATCGGACAAACAGATCTCTTTCCCCCATCTTTGATGTTCACACAAGGTTCTCGACCAATCCATCCAACGACCCTCTCAAAAATGCGAATTCCTTTTCTTACGGATATTTGATATTGCACCTGAACAAATTGTTGAAATAGTGTCGGCCGAAGAATTGTGTCATTATCAAAGATTAGTAGAAGAGATTAGATTGTCCGAAAAAGAAAAAAAAAGGTAATCTCGGAAGGTCTTTTGTGTTTGGTGATATCAAATGTGAAATCTCTATCAAGAATTGCTGGAGCATTAAGAAACAGTTTATGCTCAAACGATTTATTGCACAATTGGCGTTTTTGAAAGATGTATTGGAAGAGAAGAGAAGTCCTATCGACAAACAACGTCAGCTGTCGATTTAACTGCCTGGCAACGGCTGTCCATACGTTGAAAATACGCTGCTGCAAAGGATCATAAAGTTTATATAGAATGTTCTCTCACATACAACATATTCTTGAAACCTATCAGGCAAATTATTCTATAATTTAAAAGAAGCTACGAATGATTGTACAAGAGACATCCAACGAGTAAGATGAAAACATGATTCCCATTATAGTATTCTTTTTTTTAATTTTCGAGCCTGGTCATGGATGAAAATGATCCCTTGAGATTTTTTTTTTAGATTTTGAAATCTCCCCCTTGATATGGGAAAGATGCCCACGAAAACATAATAGTAAATATACCAGGAATGTATCCTACGCCTTAATGTGCATTTGTTTTGTTAGAAGATTAAATCATGATAAAAATAGTTCAATTGTAATGAAAGGAAAACTATTATTTATGAACCAAAGTGACATCACTGGGTGTCAAATGAAGATGCTTTTCATTTAATTTCATTGAAAGTACTATAAGTAATCATTAATTTTTATGATCACTTCTTAGTAGTTCTTATATTTTTTTTGATCAACCAGAATAAAAGTTACGATTCTACCGGACTTAATGCAGTGTAAGCTGGAATTATGCACAGTACTGCTTGGAATTCTTAAGGGTTACACAGATAAAAGTACTCTGGAAAGGATGCCCAACAGACTTTCTAGCAGTAGAACCAAGATGATTTTGAGTTTGGATTTGTGTCATGGCTGTCATCTTGAAAATTTACGGCCATTTTCAATTTTCTATGATTTGCATCCAAATGACATTCCCAAAATCTATGTATGGTAGATAAATTCAACTAATCATGTCCTCAACGTAATACATCAATCGCTGACGAGAAAGTTGATCTAAAATTAGTCGTTGCTGGTAGCTTTAAAAAACAAATAGCTACCATGGGTGAGAAATTGAAAATCTATGTTGGCTCAATATCTAGTTTGTTTTTTCTGTAAGCCTTAGTGTCCCACTATTAAAAATTACCATAGATTGTCGTTTTCCTGGATCTGCCAGTAAGCAGAATTCAAACGTTCTCACCAACATTTATATGGTCCCATACTCAAAACAATCTAAATCGAAATATGTACAAATCTTTCAATAAGTAGGTTCCAAACGGAGTTGACCACGCCTGAACTACTTAAACCGGACTAATTGGACATAGAATTTCATACCAAATAATTTACGATAAAACTTCTCAAGATTTTTATATATTGATATAAGAGGAACATGTCTATAACGGGTAAATATTTAAAACTCAATCTTTCAGGTATGTAAAAAAAATTCCCTTCATTTTTATATCCTTAATCCCTTAATTTTGCCTCCAAAAATGGAAAAGAAAAAGATTAGGTCCACTTCTGACCTCTAGAGGGTCAAAAGAGTTTACATTCAGTTTTGACCCCAGAAAGAAAAAAAGAAAAGTTTCATTTTCCTTATGACCTTTCAAGTGTGTGGAGTCTTCCATTAATACTGACTCCCTGGAGGTAGGAAAAGTATTCCTTAAAAAGGGAAATGTTTGGATATATAATATAAGAGAAGAGATTAAGAACAAAAAAACTGCCGTCACTTTTGACCTTTTGCCGGAAGGAAGAGTATCCCTCATCGTTTGAACCCTCAAGGTAGGAGGTAGTTTCCCTTCACGTAAGACCCATTAAAAATTATTTAAAAACATATAAAATATGAAAATATGTTTTTTGACGGAAAGTGAGTTCTCTCTTTGGTATCATAGTCATAATGTGAATAAAATAAAACTCTAAAACATTCTAATTTTTTTCTTGAACCTCTTTTTAAACCACCAGCAGGTTCATCGAGTAGGCATGCTAAATTTGGTTTGGCTGCAACCATGTTTGAGTACTTTTTATATCATGACAGACAAGCAAACAAACAGACACCGTTCATTTATATATTTAACATATATGTATATATGTGTGTGTATGTATGTGTGTGTGTGTGAGTGCATGTTTGGATATATTGTGCACACTTCCACAACTATATGCGTATATAATCTACCAATATAAATACACACACACACACACACACATATATATATATATATTGTACTCACACACACACACACACATTCATACATAAATTTGGATTTTGAGTGCAATCATATATCAACATTTCACTGACAAGGAAAGTTTTTTTTTTACTCTTGAAAAATTCGGAATAATAAGATTATGTTTTATTAATTTTTTTTTTGTAGCGAACTTTTAATCTTATCTTCATTTGATTTGAATAATTTGTCCCAAATCTAATTTCTACTTAAGATAATGAATTCAAGCTTGCCGTTGTTTTTTTAAAGAGTCAGTATTTCCTTGTCTGGCTTCTTCATTATATATATATATATATATATATATATATATATATATATATATATATATATATATATATATATATATATAAATATAAATGCATTATTTTGCTAGGAAGTGACCTCCACTTATTCCACTTTGAATTCGTAGGTGTGACTAGACAGCCTTACATTAAAGAAATGGGTGGCACCAGGAATGAAATCTGCGACTGATAGGAAGCTGTCTTAACATGACGTTGCTCAAACCGTTGAGCAAAATAACCCTTACTTAGGTCTCTGATTTACCAGCAGACTGCTTAGTTCAAATAGAGTTTCAAATTATAAATATTTATGTATAAGAGAAAGGTTTCTCATTTGCAAACCTAATATACCAAATTCAATGTATAACATTTGATCTAAGATAGGCAGAATTCTCTCGTGCATTTAGACTTTACATGTAATTAAACATAAATATGTGAAACGCGTGGCGTGATAGCTGCTTTCTGGATGCATTTGACAACAGCCTTATAAAGACAGCTGTAGTTGTGCCTCTGACTACAATCAAACACCCTTTGTTTGCAGATTGAGGGAAGCTGGAAAAAGTAGCTACAAAATCCATTGGCAGACACAACGGCTACGCAAGTATTTTAGCTATCATAGTATCTTTCAAATTTTCACCGAGAAATTTTAATCAAAAATCATTTTTTTCACAATATATGGAATTGAGATATTTGAGAAAATAAAAACACATAGATAATCAATAGGAATATTTGAAATACGCCCGGTGATGTTGCTGGTTGGACCCTTGTATTGGGAGATGAAGAAATGAATGCTGTGTGAACATTGAATCATCACCATGATTTACTGACTGGGTTGGTGTACCTTTGCGTGGTTGCTGAAATCAATAATCGCTGGAATATGACATCAAATGATGAGACGAAGCCAAGTTAATAAAAAAAGCATCTCTTTTTATTTCTGTAGGCGTACAGGACCTTTGAAAGATTCTTCATTTGAGCAGAGAAAGAAAGATAATGATGTGCGTATTTCTCGTCTAGTGGTAATGTCGTTCCATCTTGGTTCCCGGAGGGATGCCGTTCCGAATCCTGGGAGTTTTATCAATGTCATTACCTCAGTTTAATATTGATAATACTTTTGTTCCAACTAAACATTGCAAAGGAACCACATGAATTGCTCACGTTTACTAAAAGTAACATGAATTTTGTTTATAACATTATCAACTCAGCTTCTGACTCCTTAATTCAGTATGAAGGTATATTTCAAATTGTCACTTCCTATTTTAGGCTTTTATTCCTTTATTTTCAGTAAATTAAATACAAAAACATATAAGTATTTGCTTTATATACAAAGCCTCAAATCTAACCACACATGCAAAACGTCGTTTCCCTTATCTACTGTCTATAAATGCACTAAATGCATACGTTCACTTGCACATACCCCGGCTTTCTTAGTTGGTTACTCCTCTTTTTTCTCTCTCTTCCTATGGCCTACTCTAGAACCTGGATTATTTCGCCAGTTTCCCGGCTGATTCGAAATTAACTGTTTTTTGATCGTGACGGATCGCTATTCTAAACATTGCCAGTATCATTACATAGATGTTAAGGAATCTCTCACACACTTAGCAGTTAAATTGCGTTATCTTCTCTAGCTAAAAAAACAACAATAAAAAACAAACGTATATTCACATCCCCATCTCCCATGGATGGGATGTCAATGCATTTACAAAACAACAACCACGATAACTATTTGTATTCTAATTCTGCTGAATTTAGAAAGCGCACATAGGTTAAACCTCATGTCTTTTCTGTGGTTGAAGTAGTCTTTCCGTTGTGGGTTTTCCAGTGTTTGAGAATAGCCTCCAAGTTGCTCATCGGTGATCATGAATTTAGGTGTTGTACATCACCACTATTTTGGCAGTTAGGCATGCCACCGACAACCTAGTCACCATTATCATTCTTTGGTTTTCAAAATACCAAGCCTCATGGATCCGAACCATTTCACTTATTTCCGCTTCATCAACTCGCAACTACTACGATCATTTTGAACAGAGCTCCCAGAACACTATTCTCTTTCTCTTCTATCCAGCTACTTGCTCACACTATACACCAATTATCATAGATCTTATCTCATCTAAACAGGCCTCTTCTATGAAGATCGATCTTGCTAATGTTTTCCCCTCATCTTCATGTTTTATTATAAATGTATCATCATTAAACGTATATCCCATCTGGTCGTCTGAGCATTTGTAGGAGTCTCTATCACAATTACGAACTCTCTCAAATCTCCACGCCAATACTCATACTTGGCGTCTAAATTCTCTCTTTTCTGTCAAGGCGATTATTGACTACCTACCCATTTCAACATATATCATGACGTCACAGCATATGGCAGTAAACTCAAAGCACAAGGAAACAAATTCCTATGTCCTAAACTAACACCATTTCGTAGCCACTCACCCTCACACAATATAGGAAGTTATCATTCATATAGATGTTATTTCAAATATTTAAAAAGTTACATATCATAAGATTATATCTTCATTCAAATCATTAGGATATTATCCGCTTGTCTGGTAATTATTGTTGCAAAGGCGTCTCCTGATTTTACCGTGGGCCTCTGTTTTACATAACAATATGAATTCATGTTGCCTTATCAACTATTCTAAGCCGATACTTCTATGGTTTTGGGACTCTGAAGAATTTGGTGCTAACAAAGGGGAGTAATTTATTATTTGAGCACCACCGAGGATTCCAATTCTGTACGTTATAAACACTCGACGAGTGCATTTTCAACTTTCTTTCTTTCTCTTTATGTATCTATTCATCCACTGATCTAACAATCTACCTATCTATCAATCTATCTATCTATGTATCTATGTATCTATCTATCTATCTATCTATCTATCTATCTATCTATCTATCTATCAATCCATCTATCTATCTATTTGCTAATTTACCCGCCTCCTGAGGGCTATGGTTCAGTAGACTGCCTACCAACCCTTACAAATTAGTCACAGCACTTGTCTGATATATGTATATATATATATATATATATATATATATATATATATATATATGTATATATATATATATCAGATACATGCTGCGACTAATTATCGTATATATTTATATACATGTGTGTTAGTTTTATAGAAAG
Organism: Thysanoteuthis rhombus; assembly: GCA_963457665.1. NCBI lineage: Eukaryota > Metazoa > Mollusca > Cephalopoda > Oegopsida > Thysanoteuthidae > Thysanoteuthis > Thysanoteuthis major. The sequence goes on from OY735227.1 coordinate 30,283,840, forward strand.
GTCAATGTGGAAGAAAGGATTTCATCTGCTTAGTAAATTTCATTTTTTCCATAAAAGAGCAAGTGTTACCCGTCCTGGGTCTCGTCTGAGCTTTGAAAGAAAAGAAGTGGCTAAAATTACAGAAAAGCCTGGATGTTAGTTTGGGTAGAAAAATTGTGTGGTAAAGGAGGGGACAAGCAAGGGTTCTATTACTGTATATTCAAGTGAATTTTTTTTTAATGTACGTATATGTAAGTCGGGTATCTGCACCAAAGAGCGTTCCTTTTAGTCGCAAATTTTGTTTTGAGGATGGAAACGAGACACTCAAATACTTCCACGTATATATATATATATATATATATATATATATATATATATATATATGAATGAAATTTGCAAATAGGTTATTCAAAATACCAACTCTGATAATCTGATGGTCACGAAACACGCCAATCAAAATAAAAACGTTTTTGACAGTCATCTGATAATGAATCATTCCTCTCCTTTTAGGCAATTGATTGCCATCTTGGTGGCAATGAAGTCGAAATACCATTCAGTTTGTTGTTCATTCTGGAGTGTCCGTTTGAGAGAAAATATGAGGTTGAAACGAAGGACTAAGTTCTTCCTTTAGTCCAATCCTTTGATCACCTCTGGCTTATCATTGCAGTAATCTGGTTGCTCTTTTATAAGTATTCATAGCTAAAAAAAAAGAGGACAAGACTAGTAAGCACATCTATATTTAAATCACGTTGCCTGAGCATGTGCCTTGCTTTCATTAGACCACGCTTAAGATTGCCGCTTTCCTCATGAGGCCAAGTCACACAGTTGAATAAATGACAATGTATATATACATACGAGAAATGTATTGATGTATATCTTCAAAACATGGGTATCTAGTGTTCATTGCTTTTGATCAAATGAGAACTAGTCTCTGCAGACCACCTGGGATTATCTTAGTTCTTTTGCTCGCTTTTCTATCATGATTTGGATGTCACATATTTAAGGAACCTACAATCACGACGATGTACTACAGCCTCACACACACACAAACACACACACGCGCGTTTTTTAATTGTTCCTTTTAGAATTATGACTCGTTAGCAAATTGTATACAATATCGCTAACAAATTTGTACATTCCTACAACTTTTTTGTCGAAATAACAATATCTCCGGAAGCAAGCTTCGCAGGATTTTTATTATTTTTTTGAAACAGTGCCTAATCAAAACCAAATTCTACATGAGATTTCAAATAAACTTTCTGGCAACAGAGTTTCAATGCGCTACAGTTTGAACACAGATAATATCCGATGATATTTATTAAGATCGAGTGATGTTCTACTAGAAATAATAAAATCAGGTTATATTTGTTTTAGAAAAGAATAACTTTCCATGAAAAAGCCATGGGGTATCTTTATTTTGGATGCTGTTTTACATGTCTTGGTGAGAATACTGGGTCAGTTGATATTGGTCTAAAATACCTGGAGAAAATTATCAACATGTGTCCAAAACGACAATTCAAAGAAGATAGTATTTTCATCAAACAGTAGTGAAGATAACATCTTTTAGCTTCTTATATATGCCCAACTGGTTTTTTTTTGCGGAGTGGTGCTGATCTATTTTTTGAGGCTAAAACCTGGCGTTTCAATTTGGTTTACTACAAAGATGATAGATAGTGAGAAAATGTAAATAAAGAACAACCAGCTTTTGGTCAAAAGATGTTCCCTTGAAAGAAAAAAAGAAAAAAACAAAAAAAATGAACAAGTTACGTCAGTGAACAAGAAGAGAGAAAAACGGAAATTTTGGTCGTTAAAAAATGCAATAAGTAATCTCTGTGGGAGACCTTTCCTGTTTAGCCTTCTTTTGTGGATGTAAAGGTTCCATATATGCTAACTCTTTTCATGGTGAAGAATTTAGTACGCAGTAGCATACGAAATCGAATGCTATATCTAGAAATGTAAGAATGGAAACATATTTTGGGACGTATGCTTAATGCAAAAAAAAGAAGAGTCCGACAATCAATACTTACAGAATCAATATTTACATGCGTACGCACAAGTGGGTATCGTTCTATACATTCACACATACATTTACTTACACTTCTTTTGCTTTCTTTTCCAAAACGCCCACATGCACACACTCACACACACACATATATATGTGCATATATATATATATATATATATATATATATATATATATATATATATATATATATATATATATATATATATATATAAAATATGTATGTCTGTATATGAAATGAATCCATTATATATCAGAAGTGGCTCTATATTATCGATATATTATTATATTATGTTATACTGCTAGCCTGATCTGTACCATATCTACTATGTATGTATGTATGTATGTATGTATGTATGTATGTATGTATGTATGTGTATATATATATATATATATATATATATATATATGTATATGTGTGTGTGTATATATACATATATATATATATATGTGTATATATATATGTGTGTGTGTGTGTATATATATATATATATATGTATATAGTAGAATATGGATTCGCTACACAAACTAGCTCATGTTACTGCTAGCCTGATTTGTACCACATACACTATATATATATATATATATATATATATATATATATATATATATATATATATATATATGTTTATGTCTATGTCTATTTCAGTCTGTTTATGTCTATCTATCTATGGTAAAATGTTCGATCAATATGTGTCTTGTTCGTTACTTACCAATCCTCTGTTGTTTCCCAAGTCAAAGAACCGGGTTAACTGAGTTTTTCATTGGGAAAGAAAATAGATACCTAGTTCTGTTCGTGTGCAGATTCAAATTCAAACGTTCATTTGTTTATTTCCCTTTTCGTATATATGGAACAGTCCCAAAGGCCACTTCCAGAAATGCAAAGTTTGAAAGAAATGTAAAGATTTACTGGAGCCACAATATTTTTACCAAACGTAAATTATCTCATAATCTGAACTAAAGACTAAAAATAACCTGCAACCCTATCTGCTAGCTCATTTTTATCTCTATCAGAAATAGATGTAATAGCTAATAGAGGTTATATATATATATATATATATATATATATATATATATATATATATATATATGTATATATATATATATATATATATATATATATACATATATGTATATATATATATATATATATATATATATATATATATATATATATTTTACTCACCTTAAAAATGATTTAAAACTTCTGAGATTTCAAAAGTTATTATCATTTCATATTTACAATTGGTTGACCCATGAAATACGTGTCCAGTAATTTCACCCGCAGACTTTTAGTATCAGAATATATATATATATATATATATATATATATATATATATATATATATATATAGATATATAGATAGATAGATAGATAGATAGATAGATAGATAGGTAGACATGCGTGTGTGCGTGTGTTTGAGATAGAATGTGCGTGTGTGAAAGGGTTTATATATATACACAAACATATATATATGTGTGTATATATATATATATATATATATATATATATATATATATATATATATATATACATATGAACGTATATGTATACATATATACATAGGTACCCTGAGAAATTTATATTTTAGTCATGAAAAATAATTTTTACATTACAAATACATGAATTCAAACATATTCTACTCTCTTATTGATGCCTTCGATCAAGTGTTGAATATGATCATGTAAATTGAGCGTTATCGAGTGAAAATATCAGATCATAATTCACCTAAAAACAAAGTGGGGACTTACTGATCCACAATAGTATCTGAAATATGAAATATTTCTGTGTATGCGAGTGTGTGTGTGTGTGTTTGTGTGAGAGAAAGAGAGAGAGAGAGAGAGAGAGAGAGAGAGAGAGAGAGAGAGAGAGAGAGAGAGAGAGAGAGAAGCAGAGGCTGAAAGAGAAAGCAAATATATGATATTTTGATCACAGCTTTTTGGTTCTTTACTGCTTTCAGAATTTATAGATTAAGTATGCCTATCATTTTTGCGTGTTATTTCAATTACAGCATTTTACGACCTGTGCTCTCACGCCTCTCCAGTCGGCACACAGTCATGTTACAAACAATAACAGTGACTTCCTCTTGTTAAGCATTGAATTCACCCGAGCGATTCTTTATTGAAATAAGATAGTCAAGTCATTAAAACAAGAACCACTAATTTAACGATGCATACAACACTTGTTTAAGTAGAAGTTTTAGAAGGAGGAGGGAAAATGAAATTAGGAAAATGAGGAAAGTTCGGGGCCAAGTTTCATATCAATCCAACGTGATACGCCTGGGAAATTGATATTTTGTATCATTAGACGTAGTAGTAGCAAGAAGTGAGAAGAGTGAGAGTTAGATGAATACAGCTAATCTGAAGGTCTGGACTAGGGTTAATTTTAATCGAATATGGTTACGCAGTGAGAATTGACATTCAATACATAAGTGACCGAACAACCGACCTAAAAGTACGTTATAGAGAAGCGTGGATGCATAAAACAAATCTAGTATAATATTGTTTTTATTTTTGAACAAATTACGCATAGCAGTAAACATTGAAATCGAAAAAAATATGGATATAAAACTTCATCTTCAAAGGCATGGCTCATTATTTTGAATATAAACAACGAATTGATTATTGATATTCATTATCAAGTATTAAGAGAGAGTTTTCTTTCATCCTAATTTTATTATCTTTTTCGGCTGATCAAGCTCAACTTTCAGAAACAAGACGATCTCAATAATCCTAGAAAGAACAATATACAACCAATGCATTCTCCTGATAGTCACTTATGGAGCTGAAACCTGGACCCTAACCAAGAGACAGACCCGCAAACTGAGAGGCATGTAACGCACGCTTGGGAGAATCATGCTCAACCTCACATGGAGAGATCACAAGACAGTACAGTGTATCAGGAAGAAAACAGGAGTCTGATACATCATAGAATCTTTAAAAAATTTAAATGGCAATGGGCAGGCCATGTTGCAAGAATGGCAGACAACTGATGGTCATCATGACGCGCAACTAGGATCCCCAAAGACAAGATGCGAAACTGAGGCCAGAAGAATACAAGATAGAGAAATGAACTAGACAAATTCAGAAAATACTGGCTCTGCAACACAATTGATAAAGAAATGAGGCGAATCGTGAGGGAGTTCTATGTCCAAGTGCGGACGTTAAAAGATTGATGATGATGATTCTGAGTGTCAGACTACGGTGGTGACTAACAGCAGAGAATGAAGATAAAGAATGAGCATTGGACTCGAACCAACAACCATTTTTTACCACGGTGAATCCTGGTTATCCTTATCAGCTACTCTGCTGCTTGAGCTACAAGAACATTTACGACCGGTAGAAGTTCAAATCCTACCCTTAACCTTTCTCTTTGATATCTGATCCACACTGTTTGAGGAAGAGAAGGAAAAATGTCAACTGATTTGACAGGTACGTCTATCATTATGCAGCCATATGATGAAAATTCCTTCGACACAATAGAACACTATCGCTGAAATAAACGTCCTTCCATTTTGATAAACTAACAACAACAGCAACTTCAATAATAATGATAATAATAACAACAACAACGACAAAAGCAACAACGATAACAACAACACTACTACTACTACTACTACTACTACTACTACTAATAATAATAATAATAATAATTATAATAATAATTGGTTAGGGATCTATGGATAAAAACTATTGTGTATGTATGTATCCCTCTATCTCTCATAGCATAACCATATCTATCTATCTATCTCATAAGAATGTTATTATATCTTCCTTTTCATTAATGTTTCTTTCATCTTGATTCCAGTTACTTTTCATCGCATTAGAATTCCTTTCATCTTGATTACTGTTACTTTTCATTACAATCACTCTGACAAGAATTTTTCCGTAGTTAATAAACTGTACTGATAAAAAATGAACAAGTAACCGAGACTCAGACCTTACCTGTTAGCTTACATGATAACTGCTATACATTTTGAACTGCAAGCTCCAATGGTGCAAACAGAAAACATGGAGACACATCCCTTATTTTATTTGAACGCTCGGCGCAGCCCTATTTGATATTTGCACACACTGGTAGTATTAGCAGTAATATTATCCTGAAGTTTATTATCTTTATATAACTCAATCTGTCCATCTATTTATCTAATGCGTCAATATAGCAGTTTGTATTTCAAGAACTTGAACTTGCCTGATTATATCACTTTTTTCGATTTTCTTCGAATACTAATTATCTGATGGTGGTTCTAGATCCTAAACTCTATGGGGGCTCCCCGAAAAACTGGATCTGCAGCCTTGGTGTAACATTGGCAACTAACCAGAGAGGGTCTTACTTGACTTGTGGTAACATACTATTTCTTGTTAGATTAACGATCCGGCTGAGTCACTATTGAGTAAACGTGTACTGTGTCAACGTTGTATTCACAATACAAATTCTTCATATCTTGTGCGGGCTATTTTTTGAAAAAGCATTTCAATGCTCAGATCTAACAACCTCCCTTTCAGGTTCATTTCAGATACACTGCACATGCTAGCACTTTTCTGAAGACACACACACACACACACACACACACACACACACACATATATATATATATATATATATATATATATATATATATATATATTAGACTAGGGGCATGATTAAGGAGAACAGAAAGCGATTCCGAAAAAGTAATTATCGGATTGTGTTGAAATGCAGAAGGGATGCTAGGATGAATGCACGGTGTCCAGAGGGAAGTAATTTCACGGGGACGAAGGCATCATTGCCCTAGGTAAACTATTTTCCGTTGATATTAAATGGCTGGAAGATCTCAGGACTGACTTCAATATTTTGTAGTACTAATATCCAGAAAATTGAGCTGATAGCATCGCTAAGCCTCCTGAATAGGTTTATATAGAGTAAAATGTGTTGTGATATTCTCGGTCGCTTAATGCGAAAAACATCACGAGATCTTAGGATCAAGTCAGATGTAAGTAATGCCAAGCCATCCATAATGATGAAAAGGCTAGAGAGAGAGAGAGAGTGAGAGAGATAGATAGATAGATAGATAGATAGATAGAGAGAGAGAGAGAGAGAGAGAGAGAGATGACTGGGACAGGAGAATGGATAATACTTAACGTACATTTGACGTGCGATAGATAAGGTTACGATTAAATGAACACCATCATACGATCCCAATGTATGGTGTAAGTAATTGAGAGAAGAAGCTCCGGGCGCCTCAACGTGGGCTAATGGTTGCCGAGATAACCTAACATACCATTACTGCTCGCAAGTGAATTCGATCTTCACCTTTGGTTTTCTCAGACTGAGCCAAGCTTAGTGAATACCTATGTTCCGTTCACATTGTTGATGGCTGAAGAAGGAAAAGATGAATAAAGAGTTGTGAACGTCTGGAACGGAAATGAAAAGTGTTGGAGGAGGAGGAGGAGGAGGAGAAGAAGAAGAAGAAGAAGAAGAAGAAGAAGAAGAAGAAGAAGAAGAAGAAGAAGAAGAAGAAGAAGAAGAAGAAGAAGAAGAAGAAGAAGAAGATTGAAGAAAAAGGATAATTGAAGAAGAAGAAAAAGATGATTGAAGAAAAAGAAGAAGAAGGAGATAGAAGAAAAAGAAGATGATTTGAAGAAGAAGAGTTGTGAACGTCTGGGACAAAAATGAAAAGTGTTGAAGAAGAAGAAGAAGAAGAAGAAGAAGAAGAAGAAGAAGAAAAAGAAGAAGAAGAAGAAGAAGAAGAAGAAGAAGAAGAAGAAGAAGAAGAAGTTTGAAGAAGGTTGAAGAAGATTGAAGAAGATTGAAGAAAAAGTAAGAGAGGTCAAAAGATTTGCAGTAGTAAAAGAAACATGAGTTGAAAATTAGAAAAAAAAGTAGCATGATTAGAACGGGGAATTAAAAAAAAATCCAGTGAGAATGTCAGTGAAAGCAGAAGGTTTGAACAAATGAAAGAAGTTTAATGAATAAGAAGACGAAAAGAGGAGAGGAAAAAAAAAATAACGAAAGAAGATGAGAAAGAATGAGAGAAAGAGGAAGAAGAAAAGGCATGATAGAGCGTGAAATTCACAAAGCGAATAAGTATACCAAAAGAAAGAGAAAAAGAAAAGAATAACGAGAAGGGGAAAGTCAGGAGTGAAGACGAAGGAAAAAAAAAGACGAGGACAGGTCTGGGTAATCAATCAATAGAAACTGAAAGTGACCAACGTAATTTAACTAACTGCATGTCCTATTGAGTATGACTAGTTTTTAAACAATTAAAAAAGAAGGGGTGATCAATCGATAATTTAATCCCCTCGCCTTTCGTTGGACAGTAATCTGTGATATAGGATAAACTTACATTGGAAACTGAACTTCCCTGCAGAGCATCTTTTTGCATGGGAGGTTGTGGGAATTAAAAAAATGACCTTAGAAAAAAAACTCTGTGTTGTCATAATTGGGAGTAAAGGTCGAAATTTTCAACTCTTTTATATGGTATGCCCCTACTCGTGATATATACATTCATACATAATCAGCCTGACCGAATTGAAGACTGAAAAAAACAAACTATTTTGGTTATTTAGGTGACAGCTGGGGGGGGGCTTTTTCTAACGAATTGTTAAATGAATATCAACAAAAAAGGATTAAAGACGCAAAATACTCAACGACCCTTGATTGCTTTCGAACTTAGCTGATGAAATCCAAGATTTTTATTAACGCCGAAACCGGCCTTAATTAATGTCAGAATAATCATTTGGCATCGCTGTGAAGTATTATTTATTTTTTGTTCATAATCTATTCTATATCTTCACCGTCTGCCATTTCGTCTCCGTGTACAGCAATTGCAACAGTCACGGAAATTAAGTCTCTCTCAACCACGTCAAAATCTTCCCATTAGTTGAAGCTTAACACGTTCAATGCATTTGCAAATTCAAGTTCCGTATGTCAATTTACGAGTAAAAAAAAAAAAATGAAAAAAAGAAAAAGATAGATGAATAAATAAAACAATTGATTTACAAGTTCTCTCACCATAAAAAATTTGAACATTTTCATAGATATCCGTACCGTGCTTAAATGAATCATCGTAGCTTGCGCGTGTACCAGAACTTATTATCTAAAAAAACATACCTAAAAATACCACCACAAGATTCGGGCATATTTGGTTCAAAAGAACCATAGACAGCCCCTAAAACACACTTTTGAAAAAAAAAAAAAATGATGCTTCGTTGCGTACTCATGCAGATTTTCAAGGTTGTAACTCTTGAAATGTGACCACATGCTCACACACACATACACATACACACACAGAGGCATAGACATAGACTTGGTTGCCCGATCAGATGGGCTATTTGTGGGGCCACGTGATTCTAAAACTCATCGTACTCCGTGTCTAGGTCCGGTTGGCTGTGTCCGTATGTACGTATGTATCTATTACGCTTAGGGCTAGCACACATGGAGCTATAAGTCTGAAATTCCCTCATTTACTCTTTATTATGTCTAGGAAAAAAACTTATATTTTCTGTTTTATAAAAAGTCCATCAGCCCCTAAAAGGGTTTATTGTAGGGGTTCAATTTACAATTTAAGTCCATCCTAAACCAATCATTCTTTGTATCTCCCTATTTCTATAAAAAAATTCGGACGTTTTATTGATCACTGCCTGAACAAGGAAAAGAACAGACTCTATTAAAGAACTGCAACGTTGTCTATACAATTCTTGACAGCATCTGAAAGCATTTGTCAAAACTTATGTCTGTAATAAAAACATTTCTATCCAAATTGATCCTCGTTAAAATAGGTAATCATTGCAGCAAAGATAAAAGGAAAAATTTCATTCTGAATGACACAGTTCATTATGAATGAAAAAATTTATATATATATATATATATATATATATATATATGTATGTATATATATATATACTCAAACGCGTACACACACACACAAACACGCACACACACACACACATATATATATGCACATACATACATACATACATACATACATACATATATATATATACACACACACACACACATATATATATATATATATACACACACACACATATATATATATATATATATATATATATATATATATATATATTGGAACACCTGTACAGTATCCTTTCTTCCTTTCAGCTTTTCTTTCTTCTTTTACTTTCTTTTTTCATCTCGAGCATTGATTTAAGACAAGAAATGATATGACATACTGTGGCAGAAAAAAATCACCTTTCTTTGTCCACTCCCTACATCGTATCTTTCAATCTTTAACAACGTTTTCTCTCTTTTATTATCCCTCTCTTATCAAGATGACAGCTTTGTTTCTTTGGAACGTTGTCTTTTTCTCTTCAACCACTCTCTTTTACAAATGCTGTAAACAAATGTGAATCTGGTGTTAACATCATATTTCTCGTTATCAGAACTGTTGACTTCCGTTACAGTTAACAAAAGGTGAGAGAAGTAACACATATTGATTTCAATTATCTTTTTTCAATTCACCACACCAAACACGGCATGCTGCTGAAAGATATTGATCACGACACTCTTTTTTATTGGGTGATTAGCCAATTTATTGATTTTTTTTCGAAATCCCATAAACCATAAGGACATGTTCCGGGTATATCCTAGTGGCAACCCTGATACCAGTCAATAATTATTCAGTCTTTTTATATGGGAACATTAAGCTCTTCCTTTTTATTTATCAAAATTCAGCTATTTCATTCATCAGCGGAAGAACAGATCCTTTGAAAAAACCGTCATGATACGCAGTGTGTCAATGGGGGTTCTAATCAAAGAACATCAGCTATTTGAAACTTCAAACTACCATAAATCATCAACTTTTATGATCAGTGAATTCATATACATATATATTATACATATATATATATATATATATATATATATATATATATATATATGTAGATATATATATATATATATGTAGATATATATATATATATATATATATATATATATATATATATATATATATATATATATATATATATATACAAGTAACATACAACCTGCACAATGTGTTATTATCTTTGTAAAAAACGTGAAAAAATAAATGCTAAACAGGAATATTTTAACATAAAATGAAATAAAAATAATGCAGTGATAGAAAATAGCTATTTTAGTCGGACGTATTCACATGTAACTAAACTTTGTAAAATAAGATTGTTCAGTTTTACCACTGCATTGATAGTTTATCGTCTATTACGTAAAAATATCCTCGTTCAGTGTTCTTTTAAGTTTTTACAATCATATTAAGACATTGTGCAAGAACACATTTTTCTTTTTGGTCCTGTTTTCTTTAAGACTTTTTTAATATTTGCACACAATGTCCTCAACTATAACTATAAAGCAAAAAATGAATGCAGTCCAAGGGGAGTCTCGAATGACCGATCTCTCAATTAGAAATTTTACAAACTAATCAACAACGCAACGGAGACCTGTCTACTAAAGTGTCTGACTTGTGAAAGCTTTCTCATTTCCAACACTAATAACTCTCGTGATGTGTTTACAAATTAGAGGATCCTTGTTTTTTCTTGAAAAAAATATTTTCATATCAGGGGAATTTGGAAAGTTTATGAAATTCTTTTTTGCATTTAAGTGTGTATTGCGTCATATCAGATTATAACAGAAAATCCCTTAAAATATTTGTATGCTGCCCTTTTTTTAGAGCAATTTTCGTGAGTTGGTGTATTTGAAAAAGTTACTCACAATAAGGGTCTCCAAGAAAACGTAAATTTTATAAAAATTGGTCGAGTTTTACAAAAGTTATTACAAAATTGACATTGGTAGTTTGAGTTAAGAAAAAAAATTATTTCGCTCTTATTAAGGACAAACAGCAGAACACTATTGCCGAATTATATAAAAAAGCATGTCCTTCTGCTTTCTGAATGACTAGAAATATTTGTTTTCCGGCATTTTCCGTGTGGTCTGGAAATAACTTGGTTCAAAGGTTGCTCGATTGAATAGGCAAATCTGCATCTTATATTGACTACTTAATTTGCTCTTAAAATGTAGGGTTCTCACGTAACTAGTTCTCAGGGTACAGGTTCGAGTCTTGCTCGATGCCTCTTCTTTGTTCTATATTCCCTGTGTTACATTTATCAGCGGATGGATGGATCGTTTAGAACACTGTAATAGAACGCAGCAAAATAATTATGATACTAATCAAAAGTAAAACGGATCTTGTTAGTCGCTCAACAGGTAGCGTCATGTGACCAACATCCCTTGCCAGCATACGATATTGGGGATGGTCAATGAAAAAAAGAGGTGATCAGTAAATAAGTTACTTATCGTCCCTTAGTTGTCTAGTGATCACAGAAATTGTCCTAGTTTCCCAATCACATTCTGTCGGACGTGAACTGGGGAATCATTTTAAGTTAAACATCTATTGCAATTTGAACCCGATACTAAAGACCTTTTGAGAGGCTAGCAGTTAAAAAATAACAGAAACTTCGTTTTTTTCCAGACATGATGAGTCGATATTCAAATTTCCAGCCTTTTAGCCCCACTCTCGCTGTCTGTACTTGTAATATATACATAGATGGATAGCCAGTCAAACTAGTTTGAAAACTGAAGAATCCTATGCTAACAGGTTGGGGTGACAGTTTGGGTTGATGGAATCTAATATCTTTAAGGACCCATCAGGAGAGGTGGTTTTAGCTATTCCCCGAAATATGATTGCGAGTAGGGTAAAATAACGCATGGCAACTAACTGCAATGAGGAATCGCCTTTAAGGCATTCCTAGATTCCAAATCGTACTAATCAGATTTTCTTCGTCGGTACGTAGGAACATCAATATGAGAAATAAGAACCATAAGTTCAATGATACGTCCATCATCTATGGTAGTAGTAGTAGTAGTAGTAGTAGTATGAAAACGATTTAGTATTCTCTCTTTGTTAATTAATTGTCATGCTTGTTAAATATGCTTATATTGATATTATTATTTACTGTACTTACAAGGGTATAAGACCTGAATAAAACCCAGGCGCGTTAGGAGATCGGGTCATGCCAATCTCCGAAACAGAAAGGACCTGTTGCCAGCCCAAGGAATCAGGATTGGGGATCCTGACTATCAATGGACTAATAAACACCAATCTCTGGTACTGATAGGAGAACATAACCATCTGAAACAGCAAGCAGGTCACCAAGAACGTAGGTTACTGTTTCTATTGATATTTACAAAGTTTATCTTAGTACAATACAGTGATTAAAAGAAGGTAGACGTGAGGATTGTATCAAACACATTATCTAAGAGGAGAGGGTATGTCTGCTCCGAAAATCAGGATTTGAAATCCTGGTTTTTACCAGGGTTCGATCCCAAATCGAGGAAATTAGGTAGTTTGGGTTATTCACTCGCATGAAAAAAAAAAAAGCAAAAACAAGAACCAATAGTTCAATAGTTTTACCTTCTATGGTAACAGTCGCACGAGGAAGAAGAAGAGAAAGGAAAAGATGAGGATGGCTCATGGATCAAGTTTCATATTGATTCAACATTATACAGTTGAACTTGATTTGCCACTTCTAGTTGTGGTAGTAGTAGCAGGGGAAGGAGTAGTAGGAGCAAGACAAGGGTGAGAGAAAATGAGGATGGTTCACCCGAATGTCTGGACTGAGTTTCATATCAACCCAACATAATGCAGCTGGGAAAACAGATATTAAACATAATTAGTTTTGGTGGTAGTATCAGGAGGAAGAATAGGCAGAGGAGAAGGAGGGAGATGGTGGAGGTTCACATGAAGGTCCGGATCAAGTTTCGTATCGATTCAACGCAATGTGGCTGTGTAAACTAATATCTAACATTAATATTAATTGTGGTTGCAGGAGAGGCAGAAAGAGTGGTGAAGGGATGCTGAAGAGGAAGAGAAGAATGATTCTTCTTTCAAATTGATATGACCAAGGAAATAGATGTCTAACACATCATAGACCAACTGACCGACCGACCAACCGACCGACCGACCGATCGACCGATCGACCAAAAAGTATCTTATACACATGCGTTGAGTGCGTCTGAGAAAAAGTTATGTTGTATTCTTTAAATATTTGGATGAAAGTATACCACCAAGGCATCCTCCCGATAATCACTTATGGAGCTGAAACATGGAACCTAACCAACAGACAGACCTGCAAACCGAGAAGCATGCAGCGTGCGCATCAAAGAATCATACTCAATCTCACATGGAGAGATCCCAAGACAGCACAATATATCAGGAAGAGAATAAGATTCCGAGATATCAAAGAAGCAATTAGAAAACTCAAATGGCAATGGGCTGGTAATGTTGCGAGAATTGTTGACAACCGATGGACATCAAATTTCACAACATGGATCCCTAGAGTTCACATGAGAAACCGAAGCCAACAAAATACAAGATGGTGAGATGAACCGGACAAATTCAGAAAATACTGGCTCTGCAACACCAATGATAGAGAAATGTGGCAGATCCTGGGAAAGTTCTATGTCCAACGACTTGTAGAGCTGAAACATGGACCCTAAGCGAGAGACAGACCCGCAAACCGAGAAGCATGTAATGCGCGCTTAAGAGAATCATGTCCAATCTAGTATATCAGGAAGAAAACAGGAGTCTGATACATCATAGAATCTTTTAAAAAACTTAAATGGCAATGGGCAGGCCATGTTGCAAGAATGGCAGACAACTGATGGTCATCACGACTCACAACATTGATCCCCAGAGACAAGATGCGAAACTGAGGCTGGAAGAATACAAGATGGAGAAATGAACTAGACAAATTCAGAAAATACTGGCTCTGCAACACTAGTGATAGAGAAATGTGGCAGATCCTTGGGAAGGTCTATGTCCAACGATGGACGATAAAAGATTGATTATGATGATGGTGATAAAGCAAACAGAAAACAAATCTTTCCCGTGCAATTGAGTTCATCGAATATTGATATCTACTTGTCTCAACTCAATTTGTCCCAAGCAAGAATTTAAATTATTCACTGATCTAAGAACTGGCGACTGTCAGACACATTACTAGATAGGCTTGAGCAACGTCTTAATATTCCTTCCCATGTGTCTCATTTTGTTATACGTCAGTTCCGTGGGAGAAAACAACAAGCAACACCTCATGGACAAATTAAAAAGAAAGAGTAACTAATACAAGATATCAACCACCCTTGCAAGGACAACGGAATGTCTGATCTGCTACTGTAGATTCTGTTTAAAATCCCCAGAATTTCACCGAGTACGACGTATACTCGAAGACAACCGAACGGGTACAGCAATCGAAACGTTGTGACAATAACAACCAAGATGAATACTCTCGTCCAAATGAGTTGGGGAATGATAACACCTCATCTCATAAATTCAAAAGGAAGGTTGTGTTCAGCCTCCCAAGGATACAAACCTCGCCTTCCCAGAAAATAAAAAATAAAAGTCCTATTTTCAGTTCTGTATCAGATTCCGTCTCTTATATCTTATCTTTCTGTTTGAAAAGTAGTTAGCTTTTCAACATTAACGACAAAATAGCCTACCATAGAACACTGGTGACCTAGCCCCCTTTAAAGTATTCACCTTGGGAAATCTCATTCATATCACGCAGCACTCCCACTTATCAAAATGGTGAGTATATTTCTCTTCCGGGATTGTCATCATCCGTCGTTTTGCGTTCCCCTTAATCTCGTCCACGGTCTGAAATTTCTTTGTTAAAAGCCAGAGGTCGCGTAGAGCCAAATATGGTTTGTAGTGGGTAGGGATTGACAGATATGGGTGATGCAAAAAAAAAAAAAAACCTGCTCAAGACGTTGAGAATACGACGTTTTCACTGTACGCAAGCTCATCCAATGGTGTGTAATCGGTGTCTGAGTAAAAACTCGAGTAGAATATATTTTCATACATGCTGAGGTATCCCTCTCATTGTTTGTCAAGTTATGTCGTATCTGCACAACCAGATCCCCAAATATTCGAAATGGTTCACCCTCTACGGACAGACCACGTATGTATTGTTGTCTGGGATACGGTTATAAACGTACAATTCAGTGTCAGTCCTCTCGCATTTCGAGGTAGACATAAAAGTCTTTAGGAGCAGAAGGTTAATGGACCGATGCCAGGCTCTTGGGTTACAATGCATTAAGAAACACAGTTGAATGGGGCCCTCTCGCAAGCGTGCATGGACTTTCAGAGAAACTTGATGGAATAAAGTCAGGTATTGCTGTCCACTGTGTCTCTTAGATAGGAGCGTTTGATCGAAGCAAGCTGTAAAGAACTGTATTTTGTATTTCGGTAGAGCGTCTCTCGGAAACTCCATTTTCTAAAGCAACGTAATCGTTTCAAAGAGAATATAGTGAATAGTTCTGGAACACTTTCTCAGATGTACATCGCATGTTCAGATATAGATCTTACTACTCATAAATCGCAATACGCATCCATTATTAGTGACCAATAATCGGTATATCGAACTGTACAATATATGTATCCATGATAGATTCCATATATATATATATATATATATATATGATTATATCGGGTTTTAAACATACGTATATAGAGTAATATTATTTATTAGCGTAGTACCCGTTAAGATTACGGGATTTTTGATGTATCAGTTTTACATATGTATGTATATAAAATTCTTTCTGTCGGTCACAAAAATGCCCATCATTTAAATGCATATACACACACACACACACACACACACACACACACATATATATATATATATATATATATATGTGTGTGTGTGTGTGTGTGTATGTGTGTGTGTACTGTTGTTTTTTAAAAAACATCGTTTTTTGTCACGTAAGTCTCCCTCTCTTTACTCAAATGGAGGAAAAAAGAGAAACTTATATTTTCCTGTCAAAAGCACACAAAGACAATTCTAACTGTGTCTGTGTGTCAATTACCGTAGTCAGTAAGACTTTAGCTGCTGTCCACATAAGTATTAATCTCTTTTTCTCTATGATAATCTTTTGAGAGAGGCAGACAGAAACATTGTCAGCAACAGTGACACTTTAGCTTCTGGCGACATAGGTTTACTTATATAATCAGCTTCTAAAAGAGGAAGAAAGTATAACTTATGCCTTCACTTTGACTTGAATAGACAAAATAAAAACTTGATGACTATGCCCTTTGCATGTAAAGATTTATATATTGAAATATGTATCAATATATAATGTCATTGAATATAAAATCCTCAATTATCACAATTATTTCGATATGAGTCAAGACTTGGACTTCTTCCGTATGTCTAATGTCAATGTTGATACATTTTGGACGAAACCAACTTTTAGAAATGGCTAGATTCGTAAAGGAGAATCGAGCTTACCATTTTTAACTTTCAATTTTCAAAGCTACCACGCTTAACATGACTGTATCAAATGTTATAGATAAGTTTATAATTATGAATAAATCTCTATCTGAGCGATTACGTGTATGCAATTACTCGATAACTGGCCAGATATATTAGTCACCACACAAAGCTGTGTAATTTCAGGTTTGAAGATTTTTGGATCAGCAGTTCTCGAGAAAACCAATGGAAATGGATTCAAAAATTAAAAAAAAATCTCAATAGAATACCTCTTCTCTCTATGAATTACCTCCCATGACTTCTGTTCTTAGTTTATCTATCCGTATGAAATATCTGAATTAGCACCATTGTAGAAAAGAAATCGGAATACTCCGAAGCTGAAGTTGAGAAGCCTATAATTGTCATGTAAAAAAAAATTTCCGATTATCTCACATGACCATTATTGTATTGAAGAAAAGGATATTTTTGTCCGACAGAATAAACTATAAATTACGTCATATCATATAGAAACTTATTTGAAATGTTTTCCTGTCGTTACGCGCTGACATACCATTCATTTTAGACAACGTTAATAGAATAAACAATTAAAGAAAATTGGTCTTCTAGCTGGAATCGAACCTGCCACCTATACGTAGCCGTTTCAACATAGCAATGCACTTACCATTGTTCTAAACAGCCTGCTGGAGGCCAACACCAAATAACTGTGTAACGACGGTAAATATTTTATGTAAGTTTTTATATAATAAAACGCGATCTATAATTTATGACTATTATTGAAAGCTGCCGAACAAACTATAAAGTCCTACTATTCCCAAACACGCACCATTGGAATTGGCACGGCCCTTATTGTCCTCAAGAAGTATTATTGCTCTAAGTTCTTCGCACAAGAGACTAGCAGACGATTCAAAATATAGTAAACAAAGCCGGTGTAAGCAAATGAAAGAGATATTAACTTTATTTCCCAACGGTGCTTGATAGAGGTCGGTCTACTGATTATAGAGCGTATGCTGTTGAAGGAAATAAGCCACCAGATGTGACGTGGTTTCAAATTATAGGCTATCGCTGAATGGAGTAGACTCTGGCTTCTCCGCCATCTTGTTATTGCCAATTACAAAAACACTTGGTAATCAGCAGTGTAATATCAATTGCGACCCTGTACCGAACATTATATTTCCTGTACCCCTTATTTCTTTATACACCTGATTGATAATTCGTCTTTCTGTCCACCATCGTCCAGGTCGTTCACCTTTGAACAGGACACTATAATCAAAGAGACCGCCACACTAACCACAATAAACGACATCGATTCCTGCCGATACGGCCGCTGCCGTTGGCTGAAAAATCGTTTTTTTCGTGCATCTATAATGAAGCTACCGATCATCATGGCCCTGTTGTATAGTGTCTGCCTTCAGTTCGTGGGTTCAATCTATTGCCAAGTCACACCGAAGATTTTTCAAATGATATTCGGCTAAGCACTCAGCATTAGGACATAAATACCTTAGAGAAAGCCTCGAGAGGAATGTGCCTGCTGGGCTATCTCGCTCCAAGACAAACTTGTGAAGACATTTATACTCCTACAAGACCATACTAGTGACCAAAAATCCTTTTACTGAATATGAATGGATGGGTAATGAATCTGGCCATGAAAGCAAAACTCTTTTCCTCTTAACGATAACTGCAAAACTCAGAACATTTCCAGGCTAGCTAGCGCTCCTCAACACCAGGGCCATTGAAGATCTTTCGGGACACATTAATTATATCTGCGATATTCAATACACGTGCATCATATCAAATGTATTTTAGTACGCATATTGATATTAAACACTTTGCTGATATTCAAAATCGAATCAAGTTCGACCTCAGAGGCGAAAAGCACCCGAAGTGGCATTACTCACTTCACTGCTTCATCAATAGCAGGAGGAAGAGTTTGGTTTATGGCTTTCCAAATTGTACTAGTGATGAGAGAAATCATACTGTCCTTACCGGAGTTTGATCTCGGCCCGTTGAGTTCAAACTCGGAGCCATTATTACGATACATTGTAATGAAACTTACGTAACAGGTAGGGGATTCATTCTTATTGTTGATCTTAACAACCTCAACATACATTTTTATTCTTTCCTTGTTAAGTCACAAAACTCAACCTTTCAACTCACAGGAAACACTTTACGGCTCCTCTTTGGTATATCTGAGTAATTTCCTTTTAACAAAAGAATGTACTTAGAATAGATTTCTGTTGATTCTAGAGATGAAAGTGTTTTATGTTGTAAATTTGAACCCAAATCTCTCCTTCCCTGCACACTGTTCCGATATCCACCATTTGTGGCCGGTCAAAAATAACCTTCCAACCATTTTTGTGGAGGACTTTTTCGACAATTACGCAAATATAGAATGACTCGTGTACCTTGAGCAAAGGAACGACACACCGTTTGATATTTGACTGCAAAATAATCTGGTTTCAAAATAAGATTGATTTGATGTCTGTTAATATGGTTCAAGAGTATCCATAGAACAAGCAAAGACGTCGTAATTTCTACATACAAAATATTTCTTAACATGGATCAAAGATACAAAATATTCCTTATTTGTAGATATAATGATTTTGATATTCTTTAAGAACAAAGAAAGAGTACGGGCTCTTGGCCAGGGAGTAGCAGTAGAGATTCTAGAGTCACATATCATTACTGATGTAATGAGTTCGATCTTCAGTGGGTGCTGTGCAGCTGTAGTCGAGATTAAGCCTAAAACACCTACTGAGCAACTAACCACGAGATAATAGCTTGTGTAACGGATCATTACTAGTATTCTGCCTCTGATTCTCACTGGGTGCTTCACATCTATGGTCTTGTGCCAGATTAAACTAAGTCCCAATACTCACTAGATGCATTACCATCGAATAATAGTTATCAAACTAATATCGTACATCATTTCTGGTATATATATATATATATATATATATATATATATATATATATATATATATATAGATAGATAGATAGATAGATAGATAGATGGATGGATAGATTGATTCGACTTTTTCTGTCAACATCTAAAGTCGACTTCAAATCTTGGTTTTTCCTACTTTTGAATGATTGAACTTGAGAGATGAAAAACTCTACGGCTCCAAAGCAAATTATGGGTGACTGCTACCCATATAAACTTCTTTATACCTCGGTAATTAAGCAGTGGTGGTGGTAAAATTAAGTTACCGGAACGAGAAAAACTATCAGTATGGTTTGAACCACTAATTCATGATATGAAAAAAAAAGGTATCTGTTTAGTCGCTCAATAGAACCTGCAACTTGACCAATGCCTTTAAGCATAATGCTGTATTGGGGTGATCATCATTTCATAAAAAAAGCGTGAATCCTGTCGGACAAGAATTAACGGATCAATTTTAGATGAATTTACATCTCAAATTGATATCCCTATCTAAAGGTCTCTTCATTGGGAGAGGAGTTAAAAAAATCCAAAACGTTTTTCTCATTGAGTGGGTGTGTAAAATTTCGAATTTTTACTGTGATCGGTTAGGGTTCATTGAAGTCCAGATAGATACATAGATCGATAGATGGAAATGTTGGAACACATAAATAGCATAAACTAAGCAGCGGTGTTAAAACCAGTCCATTGTAAGTAGCGGTGATATATACTCAGATTATGCTGAGCCTAGTAAGTACTTATAGAAATAATGCTAAAAAGTGGAAAAATTGAATGGTGCTATTTTTATTGAACCAAGAATTATATCTTTCGCGTTCGTTTTCGAGAATAAAATAGATTTCTATGAATCTTCTTAGAAACGTGACCCAGGAGAAATGACCTGCATGTGGCTTGGGATGGAGGGTGGGGTGGGATTTAGAATATCTGGTAAAAAGTAATAGAAATTAAGACACTGAAAAGAAACAAAAAAGGAAAAGAAGAAGAAGGGGGAGAGAGTAAGAAGAAAAGAGAGAAAGAAAGAGAAGATAGGGAAATAGAGGAAGGGCGAGAAAGATGAAAAAAGATAATGATATAAAGAAACAAGAAAGAGAAAGCAGGGAAAGAACCAATATGAGACAGAAAGAAAAAAAGAAAGAAAGAAAAAAAGAAAGAAAAAAAGAAAGAAAAAAAGAAAGAAAGAAAGAAAGAAAGAAAGAAAGAAAGAAAGAGAAAAATCTGCAAAACCAAAGAAATGAAACAAAAGAGGGAAAGAGAGTGACAAAACAGAGAAGGGAAAGAAATTGAGGAAGAAAGAAAGGCAGAAAGAAAGAAAGAAAGAAAGAAAGAAAGAAAGAGAAAAAAAGGAAGACAGGAAAGAAACAAATAAAAGCAAGATAGGTAAGGAAGGTAAATAGAATAAAAATGAAGAAGGACCAAAGAGAAAAAAGTCATTAAGAGAGAAATAAGCAATACAGAATAGGAGAGACAGAGTCAAATGGCAATATGATTAAGACAGGTAAAAGAGGAAAAAAGAGTGACAAAACAAAAAGAGGGAAAGACAGAAAGAAAAAAACGAAATAAAAAATGAAGAAAATAGAGTATGAATGAAAATGACGAATAAAGTAAATGTTTCAAAGGAAGAAATAAGAAAATCAGAACGGAAGGAACAGAGAAAAATGGTAATACATGTCAGACCAATGAAAAGGATTAGGATTTTAGAAATATGCAACGTGCACATAAAAGAATTATGCTGGGCCTCACATGGAGAGACCACAAAACAGCACAGTACATCCGGGAAAAGACAAGAGTTAGAGACATCATAGAATCCATGAAAAATGTCAAATGGCAGTGGGCTGGCCATGTTGCAAGAATGGCAGACGATCGATGAACATAAGGACTCACAACATGGATTCCCTGAGACCACATGCGCAACCGAGGCCGGCAAAATGTTAGATGGAGAGACGAGCTAGACAAGTTCAGGAAGTACTGGCTCCGTGACGCCCATGATAGAGAAATGTGGCAAATCCTGGGGAAGGTCTATGTCCAACGACGGACGCTAAAAGACTGATGATGATGATGATGATGATGATGATGATGATGATGATGAAAATGAATAATGAGTTTTGAATACAATAATATCAAGATTGAACAAGATAGAGAAAAATTTTCGCACATAATTTAGTCAATTTGTGACATTTTTGTTCTTTTACACATCTTATATATATATATATATATATATATATATGTATATATATATATATATACACACACACACACACACACATATATATATATATATATATATATATATATATATATATATATATATATATATATATATATATATATATATATAAACCTATCCTATAGGAAAAAACCCACATCTTATAGAAAAAAACACTTTTATGGGAAAAAATTGGATCCTTTTCCAATAGTATATGATAATAATGTATCCGAAAGAAAGATATTTTATGCCTTCAGCCATATATATATGAAGTATCACATACAGTGAGACATGGGCAGCATTGATATTTTTATCGAAAAATTGTTAATATCATCTGAATATTATATAGATATGGAATGTAAATATTGTGTACAAAATATAAATAAATTTGTTGTATAAACTGAAAATAAGCAAATTCGATATCATACATTGTATCTTTTGATTATATAAACTTCATATAGATCTTTATATATTTTTTTCAAATTTAGATGAATTCTCCTCCATTATTTATGAACTGATTTCTATGAGAAAAAAATGCCATTTTGTAGGGCAAATCAGTTGACAAAACACTATTATAAGTTGTTTCTGAATTAATTTTTTTGAAAAAAAACCTCAAATTTTGACGTTTATTATGTTTTTAAAAAATAAAATTCTAGCTCCCCAAAGATTTCTCCACTCTTTCAAAAAACTTGCACTGGGGAATAATCTACATATATTTCTGAGTAATGTATTCAATTATCCAATCTCTATCTTTTACAATGTTCTAAAAATTCTCACTCAAAAATATCCCAAATAAGTAAATAAATGAATAGAAAAAATAACTTTGATCTGAATCAATGAATATTGTTTTTTTAAGGTAATCAAATGTGATAAAAAAAAAAACAACCGTTAAAATCACAGGTAGACAGGAATAATGGATCTATCAAGTGTGAGTCCCTCCCTTAAAAGATTATGGGCAGTTCCAAGTTTAGGAGCTAGGATTCCAAAATCAATCAGTAACAGTCATCATTTCTAGGGATGTTTGCACATCTAAAAAAAGGCAGAAGAAAAGAATTAGGATTCTAAAGGAAATTATGAATCATTGCCACTCATATATACTACCTTTTAACCTGTAAGTTAAGCAATTGAGATAAAAATACTACTAATATGGTTCAAATCATAAATTTATGTTTAGAAAACGGTCTGGTTAGTCAATAGATGGACATTTTCACATGACCAATGTCTGTAGTCATTATGTTGTGCCGGAAAAGGTAATCAACAAAGTTAGAAAAGAAGTGATCAAAGAATGTTATTTTTCTTGCCCTTTTGCACTGAAAAGTCCATATTTCCAAGAAAAAATATCGTTCATGCTGCTGGGCATAAACTGAAGGATCAATTTGGCATAAACTTCTATTGTAAATTTAATCCACTAGCAACCTTTTTTTTTGGGGGGGGGTGACACAAATTTTCAAAAAAACCTCCGAAATACCTTTTTTTGACTTATTGAGAAGAGTACGAGTGAAAAAATTCAAATTTCTGCTACAATTAGCTAGGGGCTGTACGAAGTCTAGATACATAAATACATGGATACATAGATAGATATAAATGGCAAAACCCAGCAACAGTGATTAATCCGGTCTGTTGTGGGTAACAGTGATTGATAAGATAGCCAAGATAAAAGGAGAAAAAGAAAAAATCAATAGTGAAGCAAAAAAAGAAAAAAAATGATAAAATAAAATAAAGAAAGAAGCGCAGAAAATTAGTTCCAAATAGTTTGCCGTCCTGGGCAGGTCAATTATAAAACAACCATTGGTAATTTCTTTGAAATGCTAAAGAGCGAAAGTTTAAAAATAAAAGAATATTTGAAAGGCGGTCGCGCCGTCATTCTTCAGAAATAGCCATTAAAAAAATATTTTTGATTCGATTTGTATCGATGTGCTAACATTAATTACTTTTCCTCTTGTTTGTGCAGTGACAAGATGCACTGCTTTAGGAATACGTTTTGACATTTGGCAGGTAAAATATTAATATAAAAATCTCTGAACTATCATGAAAAAACAAAAAATGAAACTAGAACGATCGACACGAAATCTGTGTTCGCCATGGACATATGTGAGCAAATTGGAATGTGATATTAGGCTCAAATATCGATTTAAAACAGCAGCCGATCTCTGGTTTATACGTTGGCTGAACAATATGGTATGACAGCACTTTAAGATGACTACGCTGACAAGTTTACCTGCTGTCGGAAAATAGATAACTCATATAGAAAAAACATTCCGGAAACGGTGAAGCGTATAGCGAAGAAACCATTACCATTAATTTATATAGGAACAATGAGCGCTCTCAAACACAAACAATGGTGATTATGGTATTAAAGGCTGAAATCTTGTAATTTAGGATGGTGGAAGGTAAGGGAAACTGGGATGTAGAAGAGTGATAGATAGATAGATAGATAGATAGATAGATAGATAGATAGATAGAGAGAGAGAGAGAGAGGGAGGGAGGGAGAGAGAGTGGGAAAGTATGTGCTGCTTCCTTAACAGCCTATAGTAAAACAAACACTGAACGGTATTTTTGGTTTTTGGTTTTTACAAGAGCAAAAATATGTCGTAAAGCGAACGTGAAAAGCGAGACCGTATCTGTATCAGGGTCAGATATTGGTTTTAAACAATGACTGATTATCAACAATCGATCTTTTGGATTAAACTGTTGGTTTTCAATATGCCACGGGGTACTTAAAGATCAGTAGAAGTACTTGATTCAGATCGATTTAGTGGATTATTTGACCAACAGACAAATAAAGAGACAATGTTGCTTGAGAAAAGAATTGAAGAAAAATTTCGTATGAACATTCATCCAATCTACTGATTACCCTGACAAAGACTCAGCAAGTTCCGACCGGAAGAAGGAAAATGATTACCGTAATAAACATGGCTGCTGCTGTATGGAACTAACTCTCACTTCTACTTTGACTGTAGATGATTATTGCATCTTCTGTATTGTACTCTTCCAACGTAGGAATAGAGAGTTCTGGTGGATGGGCAATATATGCGTGGATATCGTTTAAATTCAACCTTACTGACCGTTCAGGTCTGTGGGGCAGAATTAAGATGCCAGCCTCTGGGTCTGAAGCGAAGATTTCAAACCTATCTCGTGATAATTAATGGGATAATGGATAGTCTATTGTCACACTGAAGAGATGTGATACAACGAAACAGCTGTCCGTGAATAACACAATATATATATATATATATATATATATATATATATATATATATATATATATATATATATAATGAATATATATATATATATATATATATATATATATATATATATATAATGAATATATATATATATATACATATGATGAATTGAAATTATAAAAATATATTTTTCTTTTAGTATAATTCTATTTGTTTTTATTTTTTCAATGAAATAACCTTTTATGTATATCTAACATATGAAGATTCGTATGACTTATCAGTCAGTTTGGCTGTGTTGATGATTGAATTGCGTAGCAATCAATCAGTCGGGATTTTGATATGGCATGGAAATGTTAATTGGTTTAACGTTACCATCTTGAATTTAGTGAGGATTGTTCCCCGTTCTTGTTTTTGTTTTAATTGTCAACTCTAGACTTGGACTGAAGTTTGATTATTGATTCCTGAAAATGAAGTTGGGAGAGATATATGTATTCACGCGTTGGTCCACATAATACCATCAGGAGTTCCCGTTAAATTTCAATGACATTTTATCAAAGAGTAGGACTTGGATTAAGACAGAAATTGATTAGATTTCTGGTCTGATCTGATAATTCTATACTTTTGCTTGTCCTGCATCATAACTATTACTTAATTGATTTTCATTCAGTTTACTTTCAGAGACAATTGGTTTTATAGTTTGATATTTTTCTTGACGGAAATTATCAGGACTAAAGCGAATCCGACATAATACTGAATGTCGAATCATCTTGAGTTATATTCAAAGTCTCCTATTTTCAACTCTATATCTAACAAATCAGACAAGAACATAGGCTTAGTTGATCACTGTCTCTTTCTTCAGACACATAATAACTTCTTTGATCCAGTCATGTTGCTGTACTCTTTTAAGTTCAAACATAGACATCATAGTATTCAACCTCTTTTTATGTATGTATGTATGTATGTATGTATGTATGTATGTATGTATCTATCTATCTATCTATCTATCTATCTATCTATGTCTGTTTTAATGTACTGATTAAAATTCATCCAATCTCAGTTTACACGGACCAGCAAAGAAATCGGGGGTGAATAATTTCTCTAATCTAGTGTGCTTGCCATGAAAATCAGAATCTGGATTTCGCGCTTTAACATGGACCCGAACACTGACCACCAACACGGATGTGAAATCGATAAATGAAATGAGTGCAGAAAGAATCCGATGCATTCCTAAATGTTCATTTTGGTATGCTTATTCAGCTTCAAAATTGACAGGATTACAAAGTAGAAAATTAAAAATATTGAAACAAAATGGAACATTGGAAGGATTTGTTAAAAAAATAAAAGTATTGGGTTCAGATTCTGTCTATTTATAGTTCGAATTTATTTAAATTGCCTTTTTGAAATGTATCAGATACCTTTTGCAACCAATGTATGTCACGTCTGATTCAAAATCGTATTGAACATAGTGTATGTTTTTCATTCTCAGAAAAGCAAGAACTGCTTATCGTTTGGGGCGTCGTCCGGATGATCGGCATAATTAATTTAGCTGGGTCACTGACGGAATGGAAATCAATAAATACGAGCAGTTGGTCGCCTCTTGTGAAGTTTATAGTCGACCACGGCATTCATTGGAAAGAAAGAAATCATGAGGTGACAAAGAAAGCGAATTCTCTCAAAATCAATGTCGTTATTTCTTTTCCGTCTTGATTGAACTGACATTTACGATAAAACGTTTCTTGTACTTACTAGCGACGGTGAATTCTTTGTCTACCAGACGTGATTGAAATGAGAATGTTTTACAAAATGCATTCAAATCATTCTGACCATGAACCGATCTCTTTAGATTATTTCGCTGAGTCTGTCAGCTGAATTCTTCTGGTCAAACCATATACTGTTGAGTTAAGAAAATTTCAGAATCCTACCATTTAGATTGAGTTATCCTTCATTATTATGCACGCGTGTGTTTTCGAATGCGAACGGGTGAAAGTGTACGTGTGAATGTCTATGTGTGTGTGTGATATTGCTGCCATTTTGGAGAGTAATCATTTATAGTTTCGGGATAATAGCTGCAAAGATGGTCGGCACTTCTCGTTTCTGAGAATCTCGTTCCATTTTGCTTTGATAAATCTTTTGTAATTGACGTATGTCCATTTTCATTCTGGCAATGTTCTTTGTTCAAACTTTTCGCTGCTGTCAAGTTGATTTGACACATTCAAAGCTTGGCTGAGCTTGTTTCCGTTCACTTGGTATCAATGCGCATGAGGAAATCCTGAGCATACATCTCCTGGAGTTTAATCTCAAATTTTGGCCTAATTCTCGTCACTGGCATGTAATAATGGTCATTCAGGGAGCGATCCTTCAGATATAGAGATCTTTGAGTCTTACCGAAAACAAACGGTTCTTCTCGGCAGATTCCGTTTATATTCAGATTTCCAAAGTAATGTTTGAGGTAGCCTTGATTTTCTTGTTCTTGTAATCAGTCCCAGATATTATCATCATCGTTGGCGTCTTACCATCAACCGATGGACGTAGCCATTCCTTTTCTATCATGGGTGTTGCAGAACCAGTATTTTCTAAACTTGTCGATTTCGACACACTATCTTATTTTCAGCCAACTTCAATTTCGCATGTGTTCCTTCGGGATCCGGTCGTGTTGTCACGTTGTCCAGCGGTCGTTTGTCATTCAGTTTTATCTCTAAAACACTGTGCTGATTTGGGATCTTTCCATGTGATGTTGAGCCTGATTTTCTCTTGCGTGCGTTGCATAGTTCTCAGTTTGTGGGTCAATCTTTTGATTAGGTTTCATTTTTCAGCTCCTTAGGTGATTTTCGGGAGGGTGCATTAGTTGTATAACCTTCTTTTGAGGACTGATAGGATTTTCTTGTTGTTGAAGGTTGGGTTTTACTCAACCAAAATATTGTGACCCCTAGAGTTTATCTTCGTTTGATTTTGTCTTTTTTTGACAAAATCATGGAGATTCATTGTCTTACGTAGATACACTGGTCCACTTTCATCGGAGATGATGAGGTTTCTCAGCAAAAAAACAACAAAAGAAAACAAACAAAAAAACGCAGTTGTCATCAAATTTGAGGATGCTTAGATATTCGCCGTCTATTTTATGTCCTCTATTGTCCAAGACTAGATTCTTGTAGATCATCTTGACATAGGTTCTGAAGAGTTGGGGTTTGATGGTCTTCCCTTTTCTCACCTCTTTTTTCAAGCAGAAAGTGCCCGCGTATGTCTGATGGAGGAACTGCAGTGTTGGTAGATATATTACAATATGCAGCGTCCACACCTTGCTGTACGATTGCATCAATGAACTTGACGATTTCCTCTTAGGCGAACGCTTTTTTGAAGTCAACAAATGCTATAATGAGTGGTATTCTATATTCTGCCGTTTTCTTTATTTGTTGATTCATCGAATGTGAAATGTCAATGCCCTAGATGCTTTTTTCAAGCTAGTTTGTTTCTATGGTTCTATTTTCATCGATCATCTTGGTGTTTCAGTTGGTGATATTGGTGTTTCAGTTGGTGATAACTTTGATAAAAAGTATGTAGATGCAGTTGAATGGGCTTATTGGCCTGTAGTTGTTTAGATCTTTCGGGCTCTTTTATATAAAAACATTATGATCGTGGTGTGCCGATCTTTTTGAACTTTGAAGCATGAATTGAATACAATGGATAGTCCCCAAGTGATGCCTTTCCTATCTTTTTTTAGTTGGTTGATGGTGATGTCAACTGGTCCAGGCGCTTGTCTTTTTTTGTTTGTTTGATGGCTTGCCTTGCCTCTTACAGGGTAAGTTATTGGAAGTCTTTGAACTGGTTATTTGTGGATTGCATATCTGGTCCAATGTTTTGCATCAATTGTTTGGAGGGACTGGTCTTTTGTTAAAATTATTGGACATTTTTGACAATTCGATCCCAATCCGTTGTTATGTCTCTATTTTCTTGGAGGGCTCTGGTTATTCGCTTTCTGTCTCTACTGAGAGATTTTTGAAAATAGTTTTGAAGCCCCTACCGATTGCGAGAATGTTTTTGGTGACTTCCGTCGTGTATCTTCCCTTACCATCCCTTCATTACTGTTTGATGGTTTTATTCGTCACAATTGCTTCAATCTTTCAAATTGTTACCGTTTTTCTATCAGATTACCGATTTCTTCAGACAGTTCATTGACAATTTGGTTGCTCGTTGGCTTGAACATAATAGATATGCCATTTGGTTGTTGACCTTGTTGATGTTCTCTTCAGGTTCGGTGAGAAGTTCATACCTGTTTTTCAGTTCCAGGTGGAGGAGTCAAACGTGAACCTCTCTACGCAAAAATATATTTATTATCAAAAAGTTTTTTCAAAAGAAAAAAAAAATGTTTTGAATTTGTTTTTGTAATTCCCTCCTTTTCATAACCTTCAATAATTTTAAATGGATTAATAAAATTACTGTTCGTAATTAAGATCTATACTCTACGGATTATGAGTTACGAAAATATATACGTCTTACCGAAAAATCTAGTGGTACTTTTGCTGGCTAGTACTTGCAAGTACCCACGTATGTCTGATATGTAAGTCATTAGAGTTTGTATGAATGTATAGCTTGCCAGTTGCTATGAGAATACTTTGAAGGGTATTTCTTTCATAATTACTGTGTATTTCAGTTTTTGCGTTTGAGGCCCTTGGCCCTCAAAATCTAAACCCAGCTTGTAATAAATACAATTTGCCAGTAAATATCTTATCTATAATTATTTTTTCTTTAGTGCCGAGCAAGATGAGATAAAAAAATGTTTAATTTCGTCACGGTTTTCTTTGTTTGGGATTCTCGGAATAAATACATTTTTCATTGCCAGTGACTATATCCACGATGAATAAATTCTTCATTGCAAGTGATATCAACTTATAAGAAAATGACACATCCGATGTTTGCCTCCGTAAGATCAAGTAGAACGTACATACTTTGATTTGGAAATTTTATACAGTTTTCGAATAACGCACTACGTTTCACTTATTTTGTAAGCTATTAAGGACTATATCAACTCCAATGATAGCACAAGCTTTTCTCCAATACCGTTCAAAAGATAGCCGGGGGAACTTTTGCATCAAATTAATACATAATTTCATATGACCCCTTTTTTTATGAAGGCACTTTTGAACAAAAGATCAAACTGTCGAGCCCCGTAACTCCAGCCTCTGGTTCTCATCCTACCAGCCACACTATTAGCCTATTGGATGCATTACAATAATTGAATTCTTTTTTTACTTGATCAACTAGTAAATACAATATGAATATAATGGATGCATAATATTATTTGAGATGACCCCTGTTATCACAAGGAAAATGTATCATTTGGCCCATACAGCATACTACTACTGATAATAATAATAATAATAATAATAATAATAATAATAATAATAATAATAATGATAATAATAATAATACTATTAAACAAACTTTGATATCCCAACTGACCACCCCATCCAAGCAAGAGGACCAGACCAAGTAATCATGGACAATGGAAAGAGAATCTGCCAAACAATAAATACGGCCGAATTTGCAGGTCAATGAATAAATACGAAAAGGAGTGAAAAACTGGGAAATACCAGGACCTGGCAAGACAGCAGAAGAATGTATGGAACAGGATCGGAACCATATCAACGATACTGGGGACTGCACGAACCCCGAGGAGAATACTGGAATTATGTGGCCCTAGTTGATAGCAATGGCCAAACAGCCAAGAAAAAAACATGCTGTAGGCGGTACTAACCACAGCGCTGTCGCAGTGGGTGGGAGCAACCTGAGAGGACAACCACAGACCTGAATGGACTTACTGCCACTCAGTCTCCAGTGATAATCACCAAGCAACTGGTGTGAAACCTTATTCAAAACACTGCAGTGGACAGTGAATATACGAACAGGAGAACTAGAGCCTTGATGTGACTTGCTGTCACCCAGCTTTAAGCGTTGACTTGGAGGCCCCTGGTGTAAAAATGCAAATACATACATATCTACATATATATATATATATGTGTGTGTGTGTGTGTATGTGTGTGTGTGTGTGTGTGTGTGTGTGTGTGTGCTCGCGAGTGAGTGCATGTGTTGTCTTCGTCTTTAGGCTAGGATTAGCATGCTGATTTCCCACAATGCCATTCCTGAGTTGTGAATTTGATCTACATGTAGCACACTTTTAGCATTGCTCCTGAATGAAAGTATACTCCATATTGTACTCTATATCCATCCATCTATCTTTGTTCACATTGATGATCATAACAATAATGATAACGCTGATACTGATGGTAGGGCGATTTTTAATTGACTCAACGCGTATTTTTTTCTCTTCCTCATTCGTCAAATCTCTGGAAACCATCACAACATGAAAGACATCCTATGCGCTTTTCTGTAATTCCCAATCAATTAGTACTCATTTATTCACCGATAATCGATCTACTTCTTCTTATCGTTTGGGATTCCGTAATACTCGATAT
Organism: Thysanoteuthis rhombus; assembly: GCA_963457665.1. Lineage (NCBI taxonomy): Eukaryota > Metazoa > Mollusca > Cephalopoda > Oegopsida > Thysanoteuthidae > Thysanoteuthis > Thysanoteuthis major. The sequence continues at coordinate 30,315,890 of OY735227.1, forward strand.
CTGCTTCTTGGCTCATCGATAACGACCCGGGAACGACTCGTTCATAGACTGCTTCACTCAACGATTAGGATCCATGGAATTGTTCCCATTAATCTCTGTGCTGTCATCCAGTTAATCTTCCCCAATAACAATTATCCGCGAAACGAATATCAATTAGGAGCGAGGTCACAGCGTGTGAGTTTTAGAAACTGTCAACAAAGACTGACAATAAATCTGTCAAAAGAGGTTTCTTCGATTTTAAGTTGGTTCTGCCTGGCTGGCTATGTATGTATTGCACGCTACATTAATTGAAAATTCAAACATTTTCTCTAAATTGGGTCTCAAAAAACATTTTTTTTCTTTTTCAAAATTATTCCTTTATTAAAATAAAGCTGTTAGGGTAGTCAATTAGCAATGTAAGTTTTATGCTGGATCGATCCCTTAGTTTGTGTCCGGTGGCATTCACACTCGCTTCTCGAAAGTCATTGACTTTCTTTAGGGATAACTGCCAAACAAAAGGCGTGAGTAGTTACTTATTCGTTGATTGCTCGTTTTCAAATGTTTTGATTGATTACAAAACACGACATACTACTTAAAAGCATTGGTCACGTAATGAATTCTTTTGATTGATTAACCAGAACTGTTAATTTTTTTCGGTAATAATGTTATCAGGGTCATTAAAAGGATGAGATGAAGAGGCACCCAAGGAAATATAGGATGAGAAAAAGAAAAGGAGATTAAATAGTTCGTTGTTCCTTTAAAGAAACTTATTTAGCGTTGATCAGGAAAAAAGATTAGACTCAAATGTGATTTGAAAATGTCGCCACGAGAATTTTAAATAGTGATTATAATACTTCATTTAATACAAAATTAAGTATTAAAAAACAACAGTAAAATGTATTAAGGATAATTCAAGTCGGAGTAAAACACAAGAAGCAACGTAAAGCAACGTGGAATGATGCAGATATCATTCATAGCCAGTTCCAATTGTATTATTCAATAGATAAACTCTAAATTCTTTGATCAATCACCCCGAAACACTATATAGAAGGTTTTTAAAATTTGCATTTCTTGCTTCTCACTGTTCCAGTTTGCTTCTCGTTGTTCCGCTTTGCTCCTCGTTGCTCCATGTTTCACCGCAAATGCGATCAAACGTCATCAATAACTCAAAAATTTTGGTTTTAGGGGAGGTTAATTAAACGATGAATTTGTTTACAATCATAATTGAAAACAGTAAGAATACGGAAGTAAATATTAAATTTATTGCTTTGGATAAAACCCTGTTAACTCTTTATATACTTCTAGGCGTGACATGCTCCGTCGAATGTTTTGAGACCTGTGTGTACCTAGCTGTAATCGTAAAATTCGATTTTTCAATAGAAATTATTGGTTTTATTGCTGATTCTTTTCGATTCAATGTTAGTTGCCCTTCTATGACATTCAAATATTAATTTGATCATTTTTTTCGGAAAAATTCAACACACCAGGGCTGAGCAGTTCAATATGACCTGTTTAAGAAATTATAACAGGGAGCAGAGCCTGTAATCTAAAATTATAGATATTTATTAAGCTACGCATCATCAGCAGCAGTCTTTTAGCGTTCGTCATTGGAAATATGCCTTCCCAAAGATACGTTGGACACCTCTATCGTTGGATGTAACGGAGCCAGGATTTTTCTAAATTCATTTTGTCACGCCATCTTAGATTTTGTAGGCCTGGTTTCACATGCAATCTGTGGGGATCCTCGTTGTTAATCGTGACGTCCAGCAGTTGTTTGGCATCCTTGCAACATGACCAGTCCACGTGGGTTTTCTTATGGATTCCACCATATCTGGGAGCTGTGCAGCTGAAAACTTAATGAACCAGAAATAAGCTTTTATCGTACTGCACTAACTCTTCAAGGAGGGCATATCTGCCTTCTTGTCTGAATTTGAAAAGAACAAACAGCAGCATTTACACGTATTCATACTGAAAGATTTATTGGGGGAAATACTATGTCGTTTCTACCATGAAAATTGGACACGAAAAAGCATGAAAACTCGTTTCCCTTCTGCCCAAAACATTCATTACAGTAATCAACAGAAACATTCCATCAATTAAGCTCTAAAGTGTACTTGATGTATTTTACGTGCTGATTTCGGGACTGTTTTTTGTTTTGTTTTTGTCAACGTGTACTGTCCTTGAATTTTACGTTTATTACATAAACATACACACACACATAAACACACACACACACACACACACGCACATATATATATATGTTTGTGTATGTGTGTGTGTGTCAATAATATACATTTGAAGGTGACGTTCATATGGGGGGGGGGTCTACAGCTAGTGGACGCTATGAGGAAATGCCACTCCTTTTTTTCAATATCTCCGAAACAGGTCCTGGGGAAAAACTGCTGAAAATTGAGCATTGAACATTGGATCCGAATTTAAATGATGAGAATGAAATCAAAACACGGAATCCTCTGAACTAATCAACAGCCACCGATAACTAACTAACTTGTATTACATAATTTTGTGGAATGATTTGGGATTGTGAAGAATCTTTAAAAGTTCTGGATGAAATATAATTTTCCAGCGTAAACGATTTCAAATACAGTGTGTGCGTATGGGTATGCTCTTCTTTTTTCTTTTGTTGCTTTTCTTCGAACTGTCCCAAAACAAATACCAGTAGTGCCACAATTAGCTTTCAAACAGTGTTAGGAATGGATATACGGTAATGTCTGCCGTACCAAGTATTGAACATCAATATCAAATTGTGATGTTTGCACTGCACCCATTATCTCCAATACTGCTCTCAGACTACGCTAGCTTCAAAACAGGTGTTTTCCAGCGGCCTTAGATACTACTCTGTAAGACTCTTGAGGGAATTTTGTGCATAATTGAAAGATAGATCATAATATATATATATATATATATATATATATATATATATATACATACATACATATATATATATATATATATATATATATATATATATATATATATATATATATCATGAAGTTTCAATTCTGCCTCGCAGCACCGGATCGGATAATGGAAAGACATATTGAAGAGATGTAATACATTGAAACAGCTGTCTGTGGATGACACAATAATATATGATTATCATAATTTATTTTATGAATGCGTTTTATTACTTTGAATCTCTATTTGAATGATTTCTTATCTTTACAAAATGAATGTATTATTTGGCTTAGACAACGTAAATAGAATAAACAAATTGAGAAAATAGGATGCTGAAGGAATTGAACCGGTGATTGATTGGCAGCCTCCTTATCAAAGCGTCGCTGTAACTATTTTACTAAACTCTCAGCCAATAAGTTGTAGGCAGAAGTAACTCATTAGATTCTCATTATATATATATATATATATATATATATATATATATATATATATATAGAGAGAGAGAGAGAGAGAGAGAGAGAGAGAGAGTTAAGAGTTATGCTGTTCTTATATAATAAGATTTCTTCATTTTGCATGTGGATATTTAAGTTCATCTCAAACGCTTTTGATGAGAATGAATCATACCTACTACAGAATCCACATGAATAAAATGTCGTCTCTAAAAACAACATGCAATTGATTTTGAATCAGTAACATGAGTTCTATCTGAAAAAATGCATTCGTATCTATGATAAGAGTAAAAACAGGCTTGAAATTCAGATCATAGTCGGACTAGTTCTGTTTTTGTCCAATGATTTACCAGGGCAATGTTCCAAACTTGTTATTCAAGCTTAAATCTGAAATTGAATCAAAAATATCTTGAAACACCTATAAACATCGTTCAGATATATATATATATATATATATATATATATATATATATATATATATATATATATATATATTATCAGTAAATTAAATCCTACTTCGACATGCAGTATTAACCTTATTTAATGAAAATATTATCTATCTAATTAAAAATTAAATAAGATATTCTGACCTCTATATGCAACCAACAAAATCCTCTAAGTTTAGAGGGAAAACATATGAATCGGCATTACTGCAGATGTGTATAAGCCACGTTCGGTATGTCAGTCAGTCCGTAACAACCATTGCTATCAATGATGCTGGTGTATTTAGGAATTCATTTTGTTGACCGTATTACTTCCATTCTGTGTTCATTGCTTTCCAACTTCCACATACGACAGAAAAATTAATGGATCGAAAGTTTACGGTGTGTTTTTGCTCGTTTCGAGGCTTTTAATGGAAACGCCCAAAGCGGACCATAGTATAACCGAATTTTGTAATATTGTTAGTTTATTTTTTATTTATTCCCATTTTCTTTCCGCATGACAGGATCCCATTTCCTCGCCAACTATAAAGGGAAGAAATAAGCAAAGTCAACGAAGAAGTAATGATATACGTACAATAATAGAGCAGTACTTTTCATTTTTATCCGATTCTGGCATCGGATGATGTGAATAGTTGATAGGAATACAGGTCTGGTTAGTCACAAAATGGAAACCGTCTCGTGACCAACGTTTTTTGGCTGCATGCCACGTTGTTGGGGATCGATTAAAAAGTTACTTCTCTCACCTTTTGTTGAATTACAAAATCAAATTTTTCAAAAGGACTAGCTTAATCACAACCGTTTAAAAACGAAGGATCAGTTTTGTCTAAATTCACTTAGGGAAGAGATTTTGGAGAGGCAGGCATAATAACGAGTAATAGTTTAAATTTTCAGTTGTTTAGCTCCATTACTGTGGCTCGTACGAGTGTTGTATGCTTATATATATATATATATATATATATATATATATATATATATATATATATATATATATATATATATATATATATATATATATATATATATATATATATATATATATAAATAAACATACTCTCTTGCTCTCCAGTTGACTACATCAGCGAGGCTAAAATGGTGATTCTGACGCTTGGGCGCTCCAGGATCCCAAAGTCAGCACCATGTGAATTCGTCTAGCTCGTCACGCCATCTCACTTCCTTACGGTGACAATCTCGAGTACGATCAGTGGGGTTCCATGTTGAGAGTTACAATGCCCAGCGGTCATTTGACGTTTTTGCAACACATCCAGACCAATGCTATTCGAGTTTTCTAATGTTTTTTTTATATTATCTCAGACTCTTGCCTTTTTCCGTTATATTCAAGCATGTCCTCTGATCTCTCAATATGAGGCTGAGCATGATTCTCTCCTGCGCAGGTATGCATGCTTCTCACTCTAATTTTTGCCTGATTCTTTTGACAATCATTTTACAAGATGATCGTGAATTCGTATAAGCCAATCCACTGTGCAATGTGTTTTTGTTCCTGAGTAGAGAATATTATTCCATAATTACTTTTGTGTGAAAAAATTGGAAATTGGCTGTTATCACATTCAAATTTCGCCTCCGGGATCAGGACGGTTATATTTATACGCAATTGTTTTTCTCACTTCGTTTGATTGAAATGTGTAAAATATTCAGTCTTCACAATGAAAATAAATAGATTTCAAATCGTCACTGTCCAGGTCCCAAAAGCAAAGTTTTGAAAAGAATAATTGACAATTGCTAAACTTTTTAGACATAATAAATTACAAAGTAACACAGGAACAGAAATTTGCTGCACAGTGATTAGTTAGCTTTCTGATGAAAGTTGTCTTGATCAGAAATAGATGACCTAATAACCACAAAATGATATAAATTTGCTTTCGTAATGAAGATTAAAAAAAAATATGGCTAATTTTATTCATTTTTTGGAATGCAGTTCAATTTTTCTTGGATAAGACTGTTCGATCATATGAGCCTAATTGAAAAGTGAACAAGCCTAAATTGAATAAATTTGAACATTTCAATTTTTTAAACTTTTAGATTTGATATTTCGCTTCTGTTCCTACTCTTGTGGCCGCGTTGCAATATCGCGTCACTGAGAAGAAATCAATATTCTAACATTCAACGATGCGCAACAGAATACGTCAGAAAGAAATCAGATCGATATTAACTGGAACGAATCGAGGGAGAGAAACAATTGAATGTTTTGAAACATTGCAAAGTGACACCCACACACATTCAACTGACAGCCACACCTATGCACGCAACCAAGATTTCCTCGTTCGAGCATCGTCAGCAAGTTAGTCTCGCAAAATATTGCTACTGTATTAAATTTGATCAACACGGGCTTGGCAAAATACTTTGGCCTCGTACAAGACTAAACTAATATAAATAAAAATAAAATCTTTTAACGTCCGTCGTTGGACATGGACCTTCCCCAGGATCCACCACTCTTCTCTATCATGGGCGTCTCGGAGCCAGTTTTTTCTGAATTTGTCCAGCTCGTCTCTCTATCTAATATTCTGCCGGCCTCGATTGCGCATGATCTATGTTGTGAGTCGCGATATCCATCGGTTGTCTTTCTTTCTTGCAACATAGCCAGCCCCACTGCCATTTGAGTTTTTTAATGGATTCTATGATGTCCCTGACTCTTGTCTTCTCCTTGATATACAGTGCTGTCTTGTGGTCTCTCCATGTGAGGCCCAGGACAGATCCGCAAATCGAGAACCATGCAACATGCTCTATATAGAAAATGATAATTAAGAGACAAACTGCTTTTAATGGTGGTGACAAAAAGTCCATACATCAGTTTATGTTGATATGTATGGTTGAATATAACTGTGTCTAAATATAATTACATAAGCAATTCATTTTTAGGGAACTCACCTGGCTTAACATTACTATAATTCTCACTGAATGTTCCATACGTAGGACCCTGTGCCTGGCAGAATTAAGCTTAATAAATAACAAACCTCAAATAATACGGAACCGGAGAACACAGGTTCGGATATCGGTTAGGAAATTAGTGTAGGAAGCCATTACTGCTTTATAGTGAGTTCAATCTTTTCTGGGTGCTTTGCCCTTTAGATTGTACGTCAGATAAAGCTGAGCTTAGTGAATACTGTAGAACCTTAGTTCATGGTCAGCGAACCTGTCTGAAAAATTATTACAACTATGCAGTGAGATCGATTTTCACTATGTGCCGTATTATTGCAGCCTTGTGTAAGATTAAATTAAGTCTTGCGCAGTGCTTAAGTCCCGGTGAGAACAGATCTCCTCGCAATAACAGGTTTCGTAGGTCATTTGTACACATAGTGTTTCATGATGGTTGCAACCGTAAGGATGTGGGAGAAGATGCTGCAATACGAGTCATGTGGCAACGCTGTACACTGAGAGAACAGTATTTGGAGGTTGGAATGATTGCATCACGTGCTAACCTCATTCGAGCATTCATTCTTTTGTGTTGTATCAGCCATGTCATATCCAATGTTTGATGAAATGTTTATGCGATTAAACGGGTACGAACTTGTGTCCCCGTAAAAGAAAATCACTTTCAATTTCTACAATAAAGTTGAAACGCATGCGTAATCATTCTGTAATGCACGTCTTTGAAAATAGGTTTTGAGATTTTGAATATTTTATATCGTCGAAAAGACGACCATATCCTTTTTGAATCACCCTGTACAGGCGTAGAAAGAAAAAATCATGCGTAGAATAGGTTGGCAAGCTTTTGATGGGCTGAGCTCAATCTTCAAGAACAAAAAAAAATCCCATTAATCCTTAGAGAAATGGGTAAACAACGAATGATTCTGTTCAATAGTCTCTTACAGGACTGGAACATTGAACCGAACCGAATGATTGACATTAAAACTGAGAACCATGCAACGTGCACTGAACATCAGAGGGAAAGATCATAAGAGATAGAAGGAAAAAAAACAACAACAGGGGTTAAGGATATCACAGAAACCTTTAGAAAACTCAAAAGACAATTGGCTGGACAAGAGTCTGAGACAGCCACTGGACGATACGGCTCACAACATGGATCTTTTCAAATCATACGGTGAGCAGAGACTGGAAAAAAATTAAATGGCGTGACAATCTGGACAAGTTCAGAAAGTATAAGTTCCACGATACCCATGATACCGAAATCTGACGAATGTTGGGGAAGGTCATGGTCCAACGACGGACGCTAAAAGGCTTCTGCTCCAAGTAATAATACAACTATTTACAAAGCTTGGCACGAAATTGATTGGAAGTGAAGTCAGAACTATGAATAGATTGAGTAATGCCCCAATCTTTCAAATGCAGTGAGCTTTTCTGTTTTATTCTGATTCTCAAATACAGATAATTGGATAACATCAGAAATACTCAACTATTTAAGCACCCAAGTCCTTGAATAATTGCATGAATTCAGCTCAATATAAATTGGCATGTTGATTCTTGTGTTGTCAGGAAAACAAACACGTTTCACTAAACTCTATTGCGTAGGATAGATTTTTAGGGTGAATGCCAAATTCTTAGAAGTTCTGGAATTTCCTGATTGTAGGTCTTATTAAGAAGACTGGCACCAGCTGCCAACTTGAAATAATACGAGTTTGGCTGCGCTAGGGTCAAACTTCCTTGCTTCATTAGTATCGAAAAGGTAAACGAGACCATTTATTTCTCCATAAATAATTATTCCAAAACTACGTGTCTCATTTCAACTCTATTATTGGTTCCTGTAAATGATATTTGCAAGCTATCGCAAAACAAATAGATCTGAGTTTGGCTTCAAAATAGGAATGAATCCGTCATCAATTTTTGGGTATATCATTTCGTCACTCTAATTTTTTGCATAACACAACTGATTATTGATTACGTCATTGTCATTGCCGCTCACGTGTAGGAGTTTGACAGTAAACCAAAAAGACCCTACTAATGAACAAAACAGTCGTGTCTATTTGGCAGGGTTTGTGTTACGTGCTCGCTAATGTCAGAATTCTGAGAAAAATGAATAAATCACTGATCATTTGATACTGAACTGTAAAATCGATACCCACTGCTCAGGTGTTGATAAGAAAACGTGTTTCAATGAAAATCTCCTTTTTAATTCAATCCAATTACAATATACGTACTGGAAATTCCTTTCTCCTTGTAATCAATTCAAAACATACAGATTGGAAACCGAAAATTTCTCAAACAAATTATCTAACAAAAGAGACTGCAAAATCCGATAGTTAAACCATTAAATTCTATTTCGCAGCGTTCCCGAGGTGAATTCTACTAGACACGAGATTGTCATATATAGCCATGTGTTTGAACTGTTTATTTTCATTGATTGTCACCGAAAAGAAAGGATTCTTTACCTCCAGCTGTGACTTCCAATAAGTTTAATTTTTGAAAAGTCTGGCATCTGTTTACTTCGTGTATATGCTTTTACTGTTTGCTCTGTTACTATATCTGTAATCATTAAAGTGAATCCAAGTTCTGACACATCTGATACCAAGGGATAAAACTGAGCATTTCAACATAATTATCATTCAATTCATAACCTTTTGACAACATATCGATGTATCAAATCTGATCATGCAAAAAGTTCTGCAAGTAGCAGGAAGATGTCGGTAGAGTTAGATCAGAAGAACTCATCAAACCAATTGCAACAATTTTTCATGGGTCAGTTGGGTAACATATAGTGTTGTATTGACGTACATCGGCCAAATTCTGTGCGATAGAGACCGTAATTTCATGACCGCATCAGCCACGTTTTGAAGTTATATACATTTTGGCAGCCATGATCTTGTTTGATTTGAGCAGTTCCGAGTAAACGATCTTTCGTATTTTATACCTATAATGAAGCATGACCTTTTCTGATAAGAGTCTGCCGTTGGTGTGGTTACGATGACAAGAACCCTTTTCTGACAAGGTTATTCAGATCGAGCAGTTCGCAGTAAACAATGATTTATATCTCCCATTGCTAACAAAGCATTATATTCTCTACCGTTAGCGTGGCTATGGTAGCAGAAGAATCGTCAGTACAGCATCGTTTGTGATTCATGGTACCATTTTTCATCACCCGTTTGAATGATAATCAGTCATGTGTGCGTGAATTTCAGGAAAATCAAAGACACGTACACATCCAAGTAGGGGAGGAATTGTCTTATTTTTTTTTTGTTTATTTCACTTAGAGAATGGTTTGATGCTTGGGAAACCAATAAACTTGAAAATCGAGATTTATCCTCTATGTACGTTGAATTAAAAAAAAACAATACAAAACAAGGAAAATAAAACAAACGAAAAATCAACGCTCTGAATATCTATCGTTTTCCCATTTTCAGTGACGTATTTACCAACCTTATATAGCTTGACTGTGAATGTTATAGAGTGAAAAAGTTTGATCTTTTCATTAACTTCGAATACAATCTTTTGAAAAGCGTAGCATGTAAATGTCTCGCTTAATTTTATCCACTGACTAATGATCAAAAACACAGAGAACTATTCCTCGAATATCCTGAATGTAAAAGTCTTTGTAAACAATCTACTCCTGGGATATCTAGAACTTTCTGTAATGTTCGGGGATTACCAACTTTGGGTCGTTGGATAGTCAATGCTGAACAGCCTAGCATTTGACAAGTTTTGTTAATTCTGTTCCTCATCTTCGAATATAAAATTGCAATCAGCAGGGTATTAATCTTCTACCATGACTGCACTAGCATGGAAACGTTCTCCGGTATCTCCTTAAGCTTAAGGAAAGAAAATTATGGAGCCCAGTAGAAGTGATTCAATGGGAACTATTGGTGCATCCTTTTATCGAAGAGACTGGAAAATTGGACGGAACTAAAAATCTGCGAAGCGGAAACGGTCTGTTTCTGTGACAACGGCGCTTTGACTTTAGCTCTGAAGCCGGGACCGGAATGTCGTTAATAGAAAGCTAGATCCAGGTCCCTGGTGAATAAGAATCCTTTGAAAACCCAAGAGCCTGCTCAATGATCTTAAATCATTGAAAAGGATGGCCGGAGGAACTGAACTGAATATTTAAGGGACACACACACACACACACACACACACACACACACACACACACACACACACACACACACACACACACACACACACCAGTAAGTCAAATTTTGACGTCTTTTTTTAAAAATCATCTTTTCAAATTTGAGTTCCTTTCAAATGGTATATAATGATAAGGCAATTGGAAAAGATATCTTATGCCTGATGTCGTTTGTATACAGGGTACACCATGCAGTAAGACACCGGCAGTAGAAATATCTTTATCCTAAAATTGTTCATGTCATATATATTGTATATTTTTTAAATAATCTAAATATCGTATGCAAAATATAGTCAATGTAACTATGTGGAATAAATGAATGTAATATTGTATACGAGATATTTTTGGTTATAAGAATTCTAAGCTCGTTTTTTCAAAACCATATTCATCAAATTTGAACTGTCCTCCCTAATTTATCAATCAATTTTCATGAAAAAGAAAACAAACACCATTTTGTAGGGGGCAAATAACAAGACATACAAGGAGTAATTTTTTCAAATCTTTTTTTCCAATTTTTTCCAAAAAATTCTGAATGTTGATGCTTAATTTTTTTTTTAAAATTGTTTGTCAGTATTTCCTTCCCTCCAGAAGATTATCTACATATATGCCTGAAAAATATACCACGATTTTAAAAAGGTATCTTTTACTTAAGTTTCAAATATTTTCACTCAAAATTATGCAAAAATTAAAAAAAAAGTTATTGACCAAACATAATGAAAATTGTTTTTTTTTTTTGCAATCAGAGGATCAAAGTAATCGAGAACACTACGGGTAGCTTGGACAAAGTGATCAATTAGAATTGAGTCCCCTCCCCCCGTCAATACTATGCAGGGAGTACGAGGCTCACTAAATCATCGTCTCAAGCGGTTCGGTGTCGGATTTTTTTTGGTTACTTTTAGAAAGAGAAGCACTGGTTAATTGGCTCACGGGTTTGACGGATATTCCGTTTATTTGAGCCATATCTGGAAAAGCCAAAACATATTAGGTATGTTTGTTAACGTCTGCTTCGCTCACTTGCACTGATACATTGTTCGAGTAGGCCAACGAGGACAAACCAAGAAAATATTATCTTCGATTATTGTTTGTTCACTTGCCAATTAGTTAATACTGGAGGAAAAGCAAGAGAGTCACACACACACACACTAATGATATAGCTATAGAGAGAGATTTAGAAAGATAGAGAGGGAGACGGACAGACAGACGGACATACAGAGACCGACAGACGAACAAACATAATGTAATAGACATCGATAGAGATGACGAGAGACTGAGACAGAAAACAGAGAGACGGACAGACATGATTGAATATGCATCTATAGAGATGACAAAAGACAGAGACAGATAGAATGAGACATTATAGAATAGATATTGGCAGAGGTTACAAGAGTGAGAGAGAGAGAGAGGGGGAGGAAGTGAGAGAGAGAGAGACAGACAGACATATTGGAGATGTCCAGAGAGAGAGAGAGAGACAGAGAGAGACAGAGAGAGAGGGGGAGGAAGTGTGAGAGAGAGAGAGAGACACACACACACACAGACGCAGACATATTGCAGATGTCCAGAGAGAGAGAGAGAAAGAAAGAGAGAGACAGAGAGAGACAGAGAGACAGAAAGAGAGAGAGAGAGAGGGGGGGAAAGATGAGAAAGAATGATTAGATATAAGCTTCCAAATTGAGCGTTAACATAAGATGGGGTTAATGACAAAGACGATACGAATCGACCAAGGAGTTCCACTGGTCAGCCTCTTATGTAATAATGTTACAAAGAAAAGTATATTTATTCTACCTGCGAAATCAATGTCGACCCTAAAGTTCAAAGGAATCGAAAAGATTGGTGTATAGCAGGGAAAATTCCTATAATTATTCGGTTCGATTCATATCAATATCAACATTTTTGTGTCGACCAGGAATATATTACTCAATCCATATACCAAGATCACCAAAGACACCCAGACATTTATTTATTCCTTGCACCGTGAGCATAGTTAATTTACTCTCAGATTCGATTCAGTATTGATCGAGTATATTTTTGTACCCATAATTCGATATTCTATATATCCTATCATAGCGAATCGACTTGTCTATCTTTGCATCGATTTATATTAGTCAGTTTGTATATCAGTAAAATGGACAGTTTATGTCCAACAGAATGTTGTAATTGTGAAGATAGTTATGACTCTAATGTCTTCACAATTATCACATATGTCAATTAATATGCCAAGTGGGTCGTGCTTTTTTTTTTTTTGAATAAATGTTTGGAATTTCCAATACATAGATATATATGAACAGACCGACAGAATTAGGCAGATAGATCGATATATATATACATATATATATATATATATATATATATATATATATATATATATATATATATGAATATATATATATATATATATATATATATATATATATATAGAGAGAGAGAGAGAGAGAGAGAGAGAGAAAGGGAGAGAGGAGATAGGTAGACATACAGAGAAAGGGGAATAATGGGAGACAGACGGAGAGAGAAACAACATAACGGGTTATAGTGAAGAGAAAAAGGAACTAGGAAAATGACAGGCATTGCGGAATAAATGGATAGATTGATAGATAGATAGATAGACAGATAGATGGATAGACAGAGGGGGAGAAAGGACAGATAGACATACAGAGAAAGGGGGATAATGAGAGACAGATGAAGAGAGAAATAACATAACGGATTACAGTGAAGAGAGAAAGGAAGGAAAATGACAGGCATTGCAGAATAAATTGAGAGATAGAGATAAATAGATAGATAGATAGATAGATAAAGAAAGAAAGAGAGGGAGAGAGGGGGGATGAATCGAGAAACTAGAACTATTCAATCCATATCAATATCAACATTTCTGTAGGGACCATGAATCTTTGACGTAATCCAGTCGTGTAGACCGCCAAAGTCACTCACGTATCTATTTATTCTCTGTGCAGGATGATATTTTGATCCTAGCCAAGATCTAATATTGAACAAGCATATTTTTGTACCGTGAATCAATATTTCAAAATATACAGGAATTTAACACCACCCCTTTTCCTCCATACTTATCAATCCGTGGAACAATATCAAGAGAAAACAACCACTTTCGATGATATAAATACTTTCAAAGGTTCTTCTAAAACAGACATTGGCCTCCGTTTGTTTACCTTTAAATTCATTTCATAATCATCTCGAAATCTACTAACATAGAATAGACAGTAAGCAAAATGATTTCATCCATAGACTGGTATGATATTATTTTTTTGGCTGAGTTTATATCTACCAGACATAAAGATCATGAGATATATACCCTCCGTAACATTTCGACTTGTGTATCCCTGTTTTAGTCAGGATTTTCAGTAGGATTGTGTCCAAATAGAGAATATTCGATTAGGGTACAATTGGGGATCCAGGTCTTGGTAGACAGTTTTCGGACTTTCTGTGGATCCAGTATTAATCGCTTGATTTATGTGTGCGAGCTATCATTGTTCCGGTGTATTTTTATTTATTTGATATAAACTTACTGAAAGACTGATTTTAAAACTGAAAACCATTCAAAATACTCGGAAGAAAATCATGCTCAACCTTACATGGAGATACCAGATGACAGCACAATATACTAAAGGGTTTTTAGTTGGAAATACGAGTCAGAGATATCATAAAATCCATTAGAAAACTCAAATAGCAATAGGCTAGTCTTGTCGCAAGAATGTCAGACAACCGCTGTTCATTGGCGAAACAATGGCCAGCAAATCATCAGATGGCGTAATAAGTTCCGACAGGAAGCATCGGCTGAACGACGCCTACGACGGAGAGGTCTGGCGAATCTTGTAGCAAGTCTGGTCTATATTCATAAACGACTGATATAGGGCTGGTGAGATAAATAATATTTTACATTGTATACATTTCACTTCAAATAACAAAATTTCTCTTGTTGACATATTCATTAGTTATAATAAATGAACTCTCTGAACAAAATGGAGATTAACTACTTGAATGACTAACCTGCACCACAGCCGTCACCTTTCGTTGGGTAGTGAGCACTCAAAAAGCTTGATTTAAAGATAAACAGACGTGGATTCCTCTGGACACGAATTCCTGGATCAATTTGGCATACACTCACATTGCAAATTGGACCCCCTCTAAAACCTATTTAGCGGAAATGAATTTTTTTCTTATATAATCAAGAACAAATGTTAAAAATTTCAGTCCAATATCTTCTTTGGTGTGACCTGCACGCATGATGCATACATCGTCAGCCAGACCAACTTGAAAACTGAAGAAACATGTATTGACAGTTTGGATGACTGTTTAAGATACATGATCCGATATATTTCTGTGGAGTGAGTCGTACTTTGTCAAACTTTTATGATGACATTTAGCATAAAACACGAGTTCTTGAAAGAGCTTTGTCTTGGAGTAGAGTTTAGAGCCTTATTCTTTCGCACCCTTACAATATTTATGAGTTTAACCCTCACTGCAAGCACACAGCCAGGGGACTCGAGCAAGGATAAGCTAAGCTCAGTAAATAGATTGAGTATCTCCTGCTGTGCGATGAATAACCAGCCAATCTCGCCAACATATTCATTAGTGCGGAGAGTTTTATGCACAAAGGTGCTCTAAATCTGTGGTTTTGAGCCAAATTGAGCGTACTTTCCTTAACAGTTATATGACAGTTTTTGAAACTGCTTCAAATAATATTTTTTGATAGCAGATATTTTTTAGTTATTTTTAATCTATGGAATCCGACCCCGAACGCTACTATACAAATGTACGTAAAAAGTATTGCAACTAGTGTTCCTGTTCATACATGGCCGACTCGATCAAAAAACAGATTCATTCAAACTTGTCTTTGGGATCAATGAATAATTGCAGACATGCTCTGTCATTGAATCACTTTTCTTCGTCTCTTTAGGGTGCATTAATAAAAAAGGATTTTCATTTTACTTTGAAGAAATCGATCTCGGGGTCAGAATTAACATAAACTTTTTAACAAAAATAAATCTCCACAAAACTTTGAAATTTTCCATCAGGTTTTTAGAGACAGGCAGAGAGAGAGAGAGAGAGAGAGAGAGAGAGAGAGAGAGAGAGAGAGAGAGAGAGAGAGAGTGAAGACACGCAACTTCGACAAATCAACTGCACAGCGCTGATCTTGTCCCAGGGACTCATGTTAGTCCTGTAACCACGCTCAAAAAAAACCAAACAAATTTAACGGCGATACAAAAACTACCATTGACCAGATTTATATAGAGCACCAATATTATAAAACTCAAATGGCAATAGGCAGGCTATGTTGCAAGAATGAAAGATAACCGATGGACCTTACATCTCACAACATAGATCCCCAGAGATCACATAAGAAACTGAGGCCGACAGAACACAAGATGGAGAGATGAACTGGACAGATTCAGGAAATACTAGCCCCGTACATGATAGAGAATTGTGGCAAATCTTGGGGAAAGTTTATGTCCAACAACAGACGTTAAAAGACTGATGATGATGATGATGATGATGATGATGATGATGAAACACAACTTTTAGGACTGTTTAGACATAGATAAAATATACTTCAAGAAGCAAGAGTTTCATATAATATCTTTCAATAAAGATTTTTACGATTTTGTAGCAATACTTTTTGGCTTACACTTGTATCCCACAAATATGCATGAATATCATCATGTCGGTCTAAGAGTTTTCAGGGTGTTTTTTTCATGAATATCCACTTTTCATAGGAATTCGTGGCATTATTATTCAGGGGGAATTCGCAATGTGGACTTTTCTTGAGCACTAGCGCAAATTTTCCGTCAATCATAAACTTGCAGGCCAGCAAATCCTAATCAACAAGTTGTAGGTACGTTTTCTGATTTTTACCAAAGATAAATTTTATCACGTTTTTTTTATTTTTTTTAACACTTCCATTCGATTCATACAGCAATCAATACTCGTTCTAATGGATACACTGGAGTCTCCATCTTGTTATTTCGTAGAAAACTTCCGCTTCAGTAACTGCAACATATCAATCCCTCTCCTGTTTTGACATTTTAAGTGGAATCCCACTGAAAAAACGTGAGAAATATTAAAAAAACAAAACAAAACAAACAAGAACCGAAAACGTGTCGATATAAAAACATGAATTGGGTAAACATGGCAATATTTTACTTATCTATCTATCTTTCTATCTGCAGAAGCACACACATTTTTGCATCATGATGATACAAAAGCATACATCACACAATGAATGTCCATTTTCAACATAGTATCCTCCTTTATTTATGAATTTACCTCAAATATTGATCATATTTTGAAGATTATGAGATGAAAATTCAAAATCAACATTGAGTTAATAACTCAATATCAGACTACAGGATTTTTCGTAACCATCTTAATATTTTCCTATCTATCAATCCATCTTAGTCCGTTCATATCTATGTCAAACTATTGATAGATATCTATATATTTATCTTACTCTGCATTCTACATATATATTTACATCCTATAAGACGTTCATGTAAGTAAACGCTTCAGTTTTTGTTTTTTGGACAGTGTGTTTACTTCAATGGACACGGTGAAAGTTACTCGTTAACTCGTATTGAAATAAGCCGGTTTTAGTGCCAACATTTAAAGATTTTATGGCTTATGAATCTCTTGGTCCTAAATTCCACAGAATGAAAACTTTTATTTTTTTCCACTGTAACATCTATCCTCTCATATTTATCTGTGTGTGTATATAGATATATAGATCCTATGCTTCAGCAGAGTACGAATATCTATTAGAGTTCAATGATTACTGAGAGAATTTTGCGATGTTTTTTCATGATGTTCACCCTTTGTTAGATCCCTAAATACATACCAAAGGGGTTTAATTTGGAATAAGTGGTAGAAATGAACGTTAATTTTTCCCATAGTGATAATCGCCGAACTTTCAGTAACGCTTTAAATCACGTTTTTCTCCAACTGAGGTAAACAATCTTCATCGTTTTTTTACCGAAGTATTCCCTTCCAAAAAATAATTTTTCATCATCATAATTCAAAATTAGGGAAAATGGCGAGAAAAAAGTGTTTTGGGTATACTTTTGATTTTACCCTAAATCTATTATCACAAGATTATTGAAAAATATTAGATACAGATTTTTAAAAATTTGATCAAGAAAATCAAAAGTTCTAGTTTGAAAACAAGATTGATATCAACAAATCCCTTTACCGTGTTTGATAGCATACAAAACCCATCCCTGTCCCCGTAAATGCTCGAATATATAAGCCGAGGTCGAGATATTTGGTAGGCTTTACCTATCTGCAACAATTCTGAGCACAAAAAGAACTCATTCGATCCTTCAAGCTTGAACTGAGAAACACACATGAAAATCCTGCCGAACCAGAGAAGGGCACTGACGAGCTCAAAATAACAACCACTCTAATAATAATAATAAAAATAATGATAATGATAATATTAACCGCTGGTATGTTTAAGCCAGAGAGCAAACAAACCATCAGTAAACTCTCAAAAGAAGCCAATAATTTCATGGCAAAATCTCAAGCCAACGACAAAACTAGAGAGAGGTTTGAAGCAAGCAAATTAAACAGAACCAACGAAAAAAAACGAAGAGAAGATGAAAGTAGATACACGACAGCTGTCATCGAAAGCATTCTTGAAGAATGACGAACGGGTGGAACAGAAATAACTAGCACTCGAAAAAATGGAGAAATAACAACGGACAATCTTTACTCCTCCAAACAATGGACATAAAACAATGAACATGATATACAAATAGCGTGTAATCATCGTCATATCAGCAGCAACCTTTAAAAGTCCGTCGTTGAACAGAGACCTCTCCGAAGATTGGCCAGAGCTTGTGTGTTGCAAACTTGTCTAGTTTGTTACGTCCCCTTATATTTTGCCTGCAGCAGTTTCGCATATGATCTCTGGAGATCAATATTGTGAGTAATGGTGTCGATCGGTGTCTGACATTTTTGTGATGGGATCAGCCTTATTAGCATATGAGTTGTTTTTTTTAAATGAGTTCTAAGATATCTTTAAATCCTGTTTTTCTTTCCTCTAGTAGACGGTGCTGTTATACGATCTCTCCATGTGATCTCTACGCATGATTCTCTTTTGCATGTTGCATGGTTCTCAATTGTTTATGTTACGTTCAATGTTTGATCTGCGAATGTCCATAAATTTCGAAGATTTTGCAGATGGGAGGTCAAGCAAACCATCAAACAAACAAAAAGAGTGAAATTCTTCCGGAGACCGGATAACATCATAATCGGCCTATTAAAAAAAATCAAGTGAACCCATCTCTAGGAAACTATTCTTCCTA
The DNA here is from genome assembly GCA_963457665.1 of Thysanoteuthis rhombus. Classification (NCBI taxonomy): domain Eukaryota; kingdom Metazoa; phylum Mollusca; class Cephalopoda; order Oegopsida; family Thysanoteuthidae; genus Thysanoteuthis; species Thysanoteuthis major. The sequence goes on from OY735227.1 coordinate 30,335,019, forward strand.
TCCAACCTATAACTGTCTTATTCAATATTGCTATAATATCATTTGCCTCCTCATCATCATCATTATCATCATCATCATTAACTTTAGTTTTAAACTACGCTTAGGTCCTTTTTCTTTCTTTTAGTCAACGAAAACTCTCATCAAAACTATCCTTCTATTCAGTTGGTATTTCTTGGTTACGTATGTATCACACGTACAGGTTACACCAATGGACGACTGAAATTTTTATCATTTACTTCTTGTTATGACAAACCTCTTTTATTCATAAATATTTATAATCAAATCAATTACATAACTGCCATTGCTATTCAACACAATCATCTATGTTGAAACGAAACTTCCAAGCCCTTCTGTCACTGATGCTTATTAGAACGATAGCTCATGTTTGACCCCATCGATATTTTTGCATAGGCATTAATGTCCGATCTAGAGTTCCAGCTGATGATGCATCCGCTTCCTGTCAACATACAGGACCCATTTCTTGCCTCAAGTAGCAACATGATGAAAAATTTGCCCCTTTTCCTGTCTGGTATGCAAAACCTTGCTCATTGCTGAAAATTGGACTCTGTTCCCAGCTACAAGTTGGTGTGGATTTCCAGACCTTTCCGATATATTGGAGGTTTTTTGTGTACAGTAAACAACGTGATTTAGTTTTTCTGGTAATTCTTCAATGATTTGACGTCGATCTAGCCCAACAACTGGGAGCTGTTTTTTTCCAAGTTCAAACCACTTTCCTGAGTGATGGGAATCGTAGAAGTCAAAATTGCCCAATTGGACCAATGTTGGCATCTGCAGACATCCACTGCACATGGATAACACAGCAAATTCTTCTAGTGTCTGTTGCTGCATCGTAAGCTAGACGAAATTCATGGAGCATACTCTAACGGATATGGCCCCATTTCAATTGTTTTGTCGTTCATCTTGTACTATAGGATCTGGAAAAGAAAATATTATCATAATTTGAAGAATAACACCCAATTCATCTGTAAGAATATTCATTTATTTTTGGAGATATTGAATACTCAATGAATAATGCCTATATGTAAATTATATAACGACGACATTACTTTCTGTTACCCGAATATTTCTATGAAATATTTTTGATAGGTTCTCCATTGAAAATCTCAGCTTGTTTTTCATTCTAATTTGTATTTAAATGAAACAATAGGATGAAGCATAAAGTTTGAAAAAGTATTTGAGCCATAAAAAACTGGGATCGAGAACCCGAACAACTCTTGGAATATTAATCACAGAATGTACACAGTTTTATTATATTGAGTTGAAACGTTTATGTCTCCAATATTAGAATGTATTTTCAGACATTAAAAATCCTCAAAAGAAAACTTCATTGATACACAACTGTATTGGTTACTGGTTATTATAATTGCTTGTTACAAATATCTTGGACTGGGCATGTAACGAATTAGGAAGTTTCAGAAGATCAAAAACCACGAGGAAACTTGCCAACAATCAGAGGGAAGCAATTGAAATTTTTCGGACACATAACGAGGGAGGAAAAGTTGGAGAATTGAATGCTCACCAGGTGCAGAGAAGACAAAAAAAAAATAGCTAGATGTAGGAAGCACATAACCTGAGTGAAGGTTTTTAGCAGATTGATGCTAGAAAGAATACCGGAAGGCACACATGAGAGGAAGTTGCTGAAAGCGACAAAGGAAAGGACTTCGTGAAGTGACCTAGCACATAAAAAAGAAGTTTTTTTCTTCTTGTAAATATATTCTCGAAAGTACTCTTCGCTATGCAGGTTATTCTGTTCTTTAGAGTGGTAAATACATTCTAGTTTATTCAAACAGCTTTATCACTGACACAGGCAAACGCTAACATGCAAGATTTCCATTAAGATGGTCAGGTTAATCTGAAACCGCACGCTTTGGTGATAAGAGCATTGTGTCTTCATTTATTGAGATGATAAAAGAGGAAGCTATCTTTTATTCGTTCTGGTTTTATTGGTTTCTTTCGCGTAGAACAGCATTTCCAACTCGTTGCTAATAATATCGTCTTAGGTGGTTTTGGGTTCAGAAATCGAATCCTGAGATACGAAAAAAAAAGTGTGAATTCTTAAAAGAAGAAAACAATCCACTGCTACATTGATCATTGCCTCAGTTTCCGCCCTGCCTACATTGGAAAAACACCCACGTCCTCTGGCCATCTCGTTTTTTTATCTGCCATAATCCTTTAGTGCATCAAACTATATCAGCTTGCTAGTGAGCGGTACAATTACCCTATTTTGCAAATGGACGTATCGTATTGAATTGAATGTTTCGATGCACAGAACCCAGGAACTTTATGTTCTTTACCCTTTAGCTCTCTCCGGGGCCCCAGTGCTATGTGCAAGCTGTATCTTCTTTCATGGCTACTGGCATCGAAATGAAAAACCAAAATCAAAAACAAAGCCGAGTACATGTAGAGCGCCACCAACGAATAAAATATTCTGGGGACATGATGTATAAATTCAAGTCTTTAAAAACTCTACATAGGCTACAAGCCCTATATCGATTTAATTCTTATAGCAAAAAGACGGAGAAAGTAAAGAAAATGATGTAAATAACTCTTATCTGAATATTTGATTGTAAAATACGTAGACAGTCACGGAAAACCATATTAAAACTATCGTATCTTGGTTTATTCGTATTCATATCCTCTTTTTGGGTGTTTGTTATCAAAGTGTTTCGGCTAATGCAACCACCGTCTTTCGAGCGGCTGCTGTATTTTTGAATGTTGGACCAACTGATTGAGAAGGGCATGCACTGCCTCTCTTATTTACGTACATTATCCTGTGAATCAGCTTGCAAACACTTGAAACTGCCAACTTTCAACCTGCCTGGAATTCATGACTTTCCAGCGAACTAAGTTAACTTTATAAGCGTTTACATTTCTTCCAACATTTTCTGAGCCTCAAATTCATCAGGTTCTTCTTAAATCAGTAACTTCTATACGCTATTGACATCTTTACTTGGACCCCTGATGGAATGATTTGAATATAGAAGGTGTGCCAATTCCTTCAACTGTCTTTTTTCGTCACGCTTAATTCCAAAACTGGAGTTGACTTTGTTTTTTCTACTGTAATAAGAACAACAAGAACAATTCTCATCAGATTTCTAGGAGTGAAAAAAATTAACATTCCCTTACCTTGATTTGAAATCATGACCGTAAGATTGGTAGTCATGTCTCTTGCCAACTAAGCTTGATTGACAAGTCTTACATATCGATCAACAATTATGTTGGGAATACGCTGGGACTCAAATGAATCCGAAATGTATCTGAGAGATGCAGGGCAAATGACTTCATTTATACTGAAAATTATTTTTATAATTTTGACTATAGAAATGTTGCCATAATCATCATAGAAGTAAGACTAGGGTTTTATCCTACCAAAGCCAGGCTTGTTTTTACAGCTATTTCCTGTCGATTAATTTGACTTTGGAAATTAGATATTTTATATAGTACCAAGTCTTTGAGTCATCTAAAAATTGTGTGTATAGTCAGGTCAAAATTACTTTTACCTTCGGTTAAATATGTTTAAGCGAGACATCTGTTACACTAGCGATTGAAAAAGTCGTCATATTTTCTAGGGGGAAATCATATCAAGACGACACAGTGTCTAGAAATCCAATATCCCAGAAAACATTCAGAATATATCCATTAATTTAATTTTTAGGAGCTGTTTGTAAAAGAACAATCAGTCAAAAAAGAAACAAACAAAAAAAAAACCAACAAAAAACATACCATCGCGAAAACCAAACAAAACAAATGAACCAGAAAAAAAACAAAAAAAAACTAGGAAAAATATTCACAGCATGTTTGAACAAAAAGAGAAAAATATTTTTCCATCACAGTCAATAATTGAATAACTGTAGATTGAAAAAAAATGTGTCATGTGGAAAAATTCCATCGAATAGTAAATATTCTCAGAATGGATATTTACGGAATCATTTTAGTTTTCGACTGGAAAATAGAGTAACAGACGAATAAAGAGAGCAAAAAAACACTTACAAACCACTATATTCATGAAAATCTTGATGCTATCATTAAACCTATCAGAACAAGGCCCGAAAAGGTAAAAAAAAGCCGTTTTTCAAAATTCCAGAAACGCTGTTTTTAAAAGGGGTCTAACAAAGGCAATTTCCTAGTCCTTACACAACATGGTATGTCCAAGGGCGCTGGGACACAAAAACACGTAAACAAATACACAACACATACAATTATATATAAAAAAAGATATAACCTTTTGTCACTTTGTCGGCTACGCTTGTTCGATTTTATATAGTTGGAGAAGAAAAAATTATGTTCTTCTAATGAGGAGCATTTTTTGAAATAACATCTATTTTAACTTGTTTTCTCTATCGAATTGGGTTTCTATCTATAGCATCGTTTATTCATACACAAGTTTATCCATGCTGTCAAAAATGATGGCAGTATTTAAATGATTTTTCAATCGCACAGTATAGAGGAATATCAAAAAAAAAATGCTGTCCCGATTTTTCTAGTTCATGCTCAACTAAATAATGTCATGATCAGCACGTTTGCCTCACAGATGCATGATTCCGGGTTCGTATTCCCAGCACAGAAAACTCTTTATCGGGAGATATTTTCCCCTTGTGCTCAGCAGTTAATTTAGTACACTCTAAGCTGTGAGATTATTATAGGTGTATGAATCAGGGAAAGTAATCTCGCACAGCCCTATCCGAAAGAGAAGAGAAGCGAACGAAAGAGATGTATTTGGGCTGCCTCTGACTACCATAAAACATTTGCTTTATGTTCAATCCAGACGTTTTTTGCATGAACATACGAATAAGGGAAACTACTGTATAATTGGCATGCAAATATTATTTCTTTCGACAAATTTTACTGACAAAATATAAACCATCACGTGTCACATATAAGTAAATCATTCATCTTACAAGTGAAACATTATTTGGCCACTAAACTACACACAGGGTGAGAAGAATAAAGAAAAACACTTTAATAAGTATCCTGGTTAATCTTAACCACTAAGGCTCAAAACGCTTTTCTTTCCCCAATTATTTCCTACCATTGTTTATTGATAGTAATATTTGCTAAGCTTAGTTTAGTACCACACGATACCAAATAAAGAATTAGGCTGAAGATATTTTCAAATGCCATTATATTTTTAGCTGAATCTATGCACACAGAGATATAATATAGTTTCCTTTGGAGATCATGAGCCCAGGAAAACAATGGTGTCTACCAGAGTAATCAAATGAATTTGTAATTATGATTTTGAATTGGGACATAATTCTGCTCAAACTATTGACAACGTCGACAAAGCATCTGGAGTGAACACTACTACAGAGAGGACTGTTTGGCATTGATTAAACGTTTTGGTATGGAAATATAGACACCAATAATGAACATCGAGGGAGTTTGCAACCTGTTCTTAAAGATGATGAATCATCGACTACATTGGCCATTAGCTGACGAACGACAATTTGAGCAAAAGAGTCACTCGTGAACCGAATGAAACGCCACGGTATCTGACACTGAAAAACACTGACTGTGAAAATTGAGATAAAAAGTTTTACTGCATTTACCATATCAATTTGACATTAATCTAGAAATTATTATCTTTTCAAACTCTTTTGAACTTCGTATCCACAATGAAAAGGAAGCCATAATTCGTACTTTTACTTGATTTGTGAGCACTAAAGCGAAATAATTCTATAGAGATTGCACATAACCATTAAAGGGTCGTTAGAAAAGAATATTGCTTTAACTGAGTCACATTTTGAAAAGATATCCACCGTTCTTTATTCTTTACATCACTTCCCATCTTACTAATCAAAACAACATTTCATACATCACGACCCAATTGTTGAATTTTCGGGTGAAATAATAATGTGTTCAGAACAAAAATCATGTTTGTTGCTGTATGACAAAATCACGCACAGCCTCACTAAATGGGAAGATGAATAGAAAGTTGACAAACTGAGCAAATTATGTGCTTGAAAGTTAATATGATACGCTTTTGCACTCGCAAGAGAAAACATTGTCACAATGGGTGGCAATAAAAACAGAATAATTACAAAAATCATAAAATATTATTAAATCAATCGTGAAAATATACGTTATTATACGGCTGGAAAGACAAAATAAAAAAAATAAAAACATCAGAAAATGGATAAAAGAGGAACGGAGGAGAGAAAATTGAAAGAAATAGAAAAAATCACTTATGAATTTCCATTACACAGCTTGAAAGGTTCAGTAAGTTGATGAGTGATATATTAGTGATTTTTTATTAACGTGAGGGGGTCTGATAGGACAAGCCTTACTTTAGCTAGAACTGTTTCCGACCATTATTTCGCTCACGTCCAGAACGGTGTTCCACTTTAAATCACCAAGTTAGTAGACAAGAGGGACAAGGTCGCGTCTCAGACATCATTATGCATTAAGTGAATTAGTTATCAGACGAGGAGAAACAGTGAGAGCAGTAAAAAAAATCCGTCTGTTTATCTTCAGCCAGAACGAAGGAAATGATGTTATTTTTGGTAAAGGGTGTCGGTTGGAATATATACATATGTGTGTGTGTGTGTGTGTTTGTACGAAGGTCGATCGAAAAGTAATGCCTGTTCTTTAATCACAACAGATTTAATTGTAGAATTATACCAAAATTAACAGTAAGTTTCAGGATTTCAAACGGAAACCCACTTTGCGTACACCTCTAAGTTGTCAGAAGACTGCAGGAATTACTATAGGTCACCTGGAGGCTCTCAAAACGATCTCAAGAGTAAATTTTCTGTCAGCTGCAACGTTAGCATGAGCCTGCTTGGCCTTATCCTCATTCACAGCGGCAGCTGGCCTGCTACTGCGGGGCCAGGCACTACCGTCAGTTTCTCTTTTTCTCTCTAGGATTTCCATTGACTACTGACCCATCTCCTTGATGCGCTTATATTGAGGTCAGCCATTCGACTAGCATTCACTAACCTCATGTGAACGTCTTCATCACTCTCTCCTCCCCCAAACAGGAATTCTCAGAGAGCGTTTCACTTTCTATGCCTGTCCAGAGGGGCAGCCATTTTAGAAGAGGATTATGGTAAGAGAAAGAAAAGAAAAGTCTACCACTTTTTCCTTCGGCTTCTACACACTTAATGGTTCATAGGTAAAAAAAACTATAGGAATTTTAATACTTCTAAAATTAGATTAGTGCAATATTACTTTTTGTCTGACATATATCTATATCAATCTATATCTATATCTATCTCTCTCTCTCTCGACATATATATATATATATATATATATATATATATATATATATATACATATATATATTTATATATATTCAAGGAAGCTTTACAGCTTCTAACACTAAACACATTGAAAAGCTTTTATAAAAATTGCTTGTATCACATCAGTCAGGTATATCTCAATATCGATTAATGTAATTTTAATGATTTTCTCTGGTGTTATTTTTGTTATACAAATGCATGGTACTATGTGTGGATTTTTCCTAGTTACCATGTAGCGGTTTCGGTAATTGAAATATTATATATATATATATATATATATATATATATATATATATATATATATATATGTATATATATATATTTATATATGTATGTGTATATATGTATATATATATGTATATATATTTATATATGTATGTGTATATATATATATATATATCAATATATATATACATATATATATATATATATATATATATATATATATATATATATGTGTATGTATGTATACATATATTCTTAATGATGATATCATAAGTTGGTTTGCATGCAATTCGAAATTGAAACCGACTTAACAGATTTAATATACCCATGAATGAACATTCAATAGAAATAACGCAAACAGCGAGTCATGTCTGTTGTTATACTTACTAATCGCTCATCGTTAAAATGTCGTTTTTTTTCTAAAAGAAAGATGTACAGTACAAAATAATATCAATATACAATACACATAAAAACTTATATAAAATGAGAAACTACATGTATGACATAAGCTATATAGTAAGAAAGATTGGTACTGTTTTATGAACAATGCTGGGTGCCATGTTAATATAAGTGTTTAGTATTTGAAATTCCCGAAAAAGCTACTTAGTAAACAACTAGTGGTCGCAACAAGAGATAATGTGTACATTGTAACTTAATAACAAAATATCAGATATATATATATATATATATATATATATATATATATATATATATATATATATCGCTTACAAAGCTATACATCTTTGAATACAAAATATATTAGGAAGAATTTTTTTCCCTTCTTTGTGTTATTTCAGTAAATAGATAAGCGATCTCAACAATGAATTCTGTCATTGTTGGGTTCATCTGAACATTACATACATTGGATCCAGATTTGCATTTTCTTGAGTGCAAGCAGGAAAGCCTAACGAAATATGAAAAAATGTATTTTGTCCGCCATATTTGACCACTGAAGTTCGCACACACACATATATATATATCTATATTATTGTGTCATCCACATCTCTTCAGTGTGGCTATAGATTTTCCATTATCCCATCCAGTACCGCAAGGCAGAATTGAAACCTCCACTTCAGACCGATATCCGACCTCTGGACTACGGAACTTGACAATCAGTAAGGCTGGATTTAAGCGATATATTTGTTTTACACAGAAATCCCTCATCCACCGGAGTGCTCAATTCCCATAGAAGAGCATATACATATATATATATATATATATATATATATATATATATATATATATATCACTTAGGAAGCTATACCGCTTCAAACACTAAATTTATCGGGAAGAACTTTTTTGTGTTATATCAGTATATAGATACATAAGACCAAGCGATCTCGGCAAGGTATTCAGTCATTGTTGGGTTTTTCTTGACAATACACATATTGAATCCAGACATACGTTCCCTTGAGTGTAAACAAGAAAGCTTACCGTAATATGGAAAAAAATGTTTCTTATCTGTAATATTTAACCATTCATATGAGTGTATATATGTGTGTGGTGTCTACGTGTATTTTACTGTTCATTTCTACGAATACAGCTTTGTACCCCTCAAGATCTTTACAAAGGAACAGACAGAAACATGTTTGTCTTCAAAATCATGGTCGTTCAGACCATGCAATTAGCTTACACAAGCTGAAATAGAATAACAAACACGGAATTTTTCTGCCATTCGTAACAAATGTTCAGTGAGCCAACCACGCACGTGTCTAGTCTAAACAAGACTGTTGTGAACCAGTAACCATTGCTCATTTCATTCTGACTGCCTGGATTTTAAAGAATTATATCTCTTCAGCTTTAACAAGACGGCTATCTTGAGTATTCCCTTACAAACTGATCTTTGCTTTACTGGACAATGTTCTTTTTATGAACATTTTAGATAATATTTCGGCAAGTTATGCTATGAGGATTCCAAAGGGATTTCAGAAGAATTGAGCATGATTCTGTCATGTGCACGTTGTATGGTTCTTAGTTTGAAGGCCTGGTCTCTTGGTTTGGTTCAGCTCCAAAGGTGACTATTGGGAGGATGCGTCAATGGGATTTTCTTGTTTTTGGAGGTTTAGCTCGCTCTACCGAACGGTTGCCATCCTGTAGTCATCTTCATTTCATCTCTTTTAGAGGAATTAATGGAGATACATTGTCCTAGATATATATAGTGATTTATGCTTTGATTGGTTTCTGCAATGAAAATGCATTTGAAGTATTTTTTTCAGTTTTCATTTCAACCCACGACGGAGTGGATTAAAAGCTATTGCTTGGTTTAGGTTATTCATTTGTTTTTGCATCTATCTCTCTGTCTAACAGGACTCTGCCAAGCCCTTACAGTTGTAGAAACTTGAAAAGCTCGACACAAACCCTCCACAGTGAGTACAGAAAATGCACACTTTTTTTTTGGTTTTGTAAATTGTACGTTTTAAGTGGGGGTTCAATATGAAATGTTAATTTATGCTAAACTGGTCACAAGTTGTGCCTCTTGGCTTTTTTTTCAGAACATCCATACTTATTTAGTGATCACAGCCCAACAAAAGGCAAGAGAGATAACTAATTCATTGATCTCCACTTTTTCCAAATTTTTGTTTGATCACCTTCAGTATAGCATACATATATTTGTACCAAACCTGTTATCAGAGAATGATAATGCCATCCTTTTGTAAGGGTCATTGAGTTTTGGTTACTTAGAACATTTGTACTACACCACTATCCTTCATTGATTATGAAGTTCCAACTTTCAAACCCCTTTGCCCTAGGTGATGGAGCCTTAAATAAAGTGTCCTGTTAATCCCGCTCCCAGCAAATGCCTATGCTCATTGCAACAGGTGATTTGGTTTATAGAGCAAGCTCTTTTACGTTATCATGATTCACTAAATGTCCGTCTGCATGTCCATCTGTTCGTATGTGACAGCCTACTGTAAAAACTACCCGGCATAACCGCATAAAATTTTTGTGGATGGCCCCTGTGCACCCTTTGAAGGATTTTGGTGAGTTGATATTTAAAACCACTCCATAAAATGTTTTCATATCTACATTGATATGGACAAATTTTTTATGTCATGCACCAAAAATTCTATTGACTGATGACCTTTTAGGGGTCAAAGTGAGGCGTTTGCACTTCATCATTTCTTTAGAGGATGAGAAAAGAAGAGGGAGAACATGATTTAGTTTAGAGTGATTTTCTTCAGGATAGAAAGTAGCTTGCATATTGCTTCCATAGAAGTTGTCTCCTCCTCACTGTCCTCCTCTCTCGAAACTTTGGTTTCTACTTTCCCCTCTCTATAAAAGTATAAGAGTTATGTTAATTTTTTTGCTGTCAGTAGTGATTTCAGCCTCAAACAGAGCTTTGTTCTTTAAGGAAGACTGTACTTACATTGAAAGCTTTCAAGAATATTAGACCAGTTGATAAGAATATTTTTTTTACAGATAAGGATTTTTCCAAATAATTAAATGAATTAGCTAAAACGGAATAACTAGCGACCCTTAAAATTGCCTAATGACTACATCTTTATAAATGATATGCGTGGAATTTTTTATGCAAAATTTCTTGAAATCTAATAATATAAGTAAATCATTTTTGATGTATTTAATGTCCCAAAACTTGGATTTATTACTTATTTATAGTTTTAGAAACCAAACTCTAATCTGACACGTCATACCGATATTTTCGGCGTTATATTTATTATTAGATAGTTGTTTAGTACAGTCCATTTATTTTTTTAGACAAAGTTTTCTATAGATTTATCATCAATTTTTTTTTGCGATTAGTTTCGTCTTAATTGAAGAAGGGTAAGTTCAGATTATAGCATCGTGAGTTCGATTCTCACCTCGAACTAATTCGTTTCTCCAATCCACACAGTTAATTTGTTTACTCAATGCTGGAGGTTACCCAATCTGAGTTTAGTTGCAGTAAAATGCCCCAACAATTAAGATAAAAAAAGAAGAGTAAAAAATAATTATGATGATAATTAATTCGAATTAATGTGTTTACTTCCGCTTCTCATTTTGGAATTATTTTCTTTCTTTATTAAATGCTGTGTGATCTTCATCTATCTTTTTATTTGATTTATTTTGGACATCAATTTATTCCGCCCACCTAGTTTCAAAAACTGGCCAACAGAAATGGGCTATAGAAAAGAGAAGTGCATGAAAATTTTTTTTGGCATTGACATAAGTTAATTTCAATATGTGTTGCAGACATGAATGAGATTCTATGCTCCTCTCTCTCCTTCACTCTCTCTTTCTCTCTTTCCCCCCTCTCTCTCCATATATATATATATATATATATATATATATATATATATATATATATATATATATATATATATGCCTATTTTCGTTATCATGATCTTGAAGGCGAATGTTGAAAATGTACCACGCTTCAGAAAGTTTCGCCCGAGAAAAATCTTATCTTTTTTTAATTCTTAGCATTGGCAGCTTCGTAAGCGGAAATATGTCATACAGTCTTACATTGTTAGCCTAAGTGATCTCTCTGTGGTTTTACTGAGACTACTTCGTCGACTTGTTATTTAGGATAAGTAAAGATTCTTTAAAACACCACCTCCCTACATATATATATATATATATATATATATATATATATATATATATATATATATATATATATATATATACGTATATGTGTGTGTGTATGCTGTGTGTGTATGTGTATATGCGTGTGTGTGACAAACAACACATTGTTGATTTCTGTTTTTACTCAGTACAAGACAGCACATTTTTTTAACCAGAGAGTGTAACACATTCTCTTGTGAGTGAAGAAGAAAAGAAAATCACGAAAAATAACAAGATTTTCCTCTTCTCTTCTCTTTCAGACAATGAAAGCTTGCCAACCAAGTATATATATATATATATACATATATGTATATACATAAGTATATATATATATATATATATATATATATATATATATATATATATATATATATATATATAGTTCATAATATATTTTTTCATCTCGTGAAAATACGA
>OY735227.1:30349988-30459988 GCA_963457665.1 Thysanoteuthis rhombus
TTCCACTGCACCCCTTCACACGTCCCAACCCTCAGACACATACTAACACACATGACTAAACATGCCATAACTGAACCACAGATAATGATACGCTTTTTCCAATAAACATTCATACTACTGCTGCACATACTAACAATCTTATTCAAACACACCACACTGTAACCTTAGCACTTAACACACATTGATACTTCCGTTATTCACTTATCTCCATGAAAGAAGATTCAGCATCACTTCCTTACTTTTCAGAACACTCATCAACAAAACATCTAGAATTTTATGACACCCTTGTAATTTGAATTCAAATCACGTTTGATGTACGGATGGCCTTAATTTAACTCCATTCAATGGACAGTAGACAATAAATTCCAGGAACAGAATCACATCAACCCTCTGAAGGCATGCACAAGACCGGTTGACGCTTATAAAAAACTTGCATGCCTTGAAACCATGATTTAAATTTTTTGGCTTTCCTTTTCTTTGCTAAATTCATGCAACCCTTATAGCAGAATTTATCTGCCTATATATATACATATATATATATACGAAGCATAGAAAAACAGTGAAGGAAATTACGTAAAGTACATTAACAGATATTTGGAAATAACTGACTAGTGTGACACATGAGGTATTTTAGAGTCTTTAGTGTTTAAAGCTTTCTGGGATATATATATATATATATATATATATATATATATATATATATATATATGTGTGTGTGTGTGTGTGTGTGTGTGTGTGTGTGCGTGCGTGTATATGAGTGTAAATTACTACTCGACTCACTGCAAGTGTAAGAAAGCAAGACACGAAGAGAAATTTATCGTGAGATATTTTGTCAGCCAATTCTGCGTGCGTAACTCAGAACAAAAACCAATCCTTGACTATAAACCTGAATCCCTATCAATATCAATTCCTAATTTTTCATTGTCTGTGGTATCTTGTTTACTCCTTTTCAATTTCTCCTGCTCATCCTCTCGATCTAATTCCTCCATCTTTTTTTTTCCTGTTTAGATATAACAATACATGCCGTACATCGATAAATTGAGTTAAATCGGTCCTTCGTGTAAGGTAACTTTTTTTTTTATACAGACTCCATCCAGTTCTGAAATCGTCTGCTCTGGATCCTGAACTTTTATTCTTGTCTGGCTAAGAATGTCTGTCAGCTCCCCTTGAACGTTAATGGAGAAGGTAACCTTTAGCAGAAAACACTTGACTTTTGGAAGAAAATCAGACCGGAACCTTATCATACAGAGAGACTAGTACCGCACAAAGTGATATCGCTAGTCGAATTTTACTTTCAGCTAGAAATTCGTCTGAGCACCTAATAAACCTTTCTTCTTCTTGCGTAACTTCTCGTTCATTCTCCAATGCTTCTATTTTCCTTGTTTTCCGAGCGAAGAATTTGCTAGTTGAAACATAGGCAAGGCGAAGCTAATCAACTGTGCAGACAGTGTGTTGTCAAGTATAGTTAGTTATTTATAGCGGTAAAACTGTATAAAACTCTCTCTCTCCCTCCATCTCTCTCTCTCTCTCTCTCTCTCTCTCTCTCTCTATATATATATATATATATATATATATATATATATATACATATATATATATACATATATATATATATACATATATATATATATATATATATCTTGTTAACGAGCAGAAAATTTGTTCCGAAATTCTCCATACCGTACAAAGTCGTACCGTTTAAACTCTCATTCTAATCTGAAGATTCGTTTTCAGTCTATATTTACATTCATTTGTACAGCAATACCTTAACCATACTACATCAAAATCTGCACCAATGAGGACTGCACAATTCCAGTCATCGATATATATATATATATATATATATATATATATATATATATATATATATATATATATATATGTATGTATGTGTCTGTGTGTATATACTACTCTTATTCAAAGCGAAGTTATCAAATTAAATTACTTTATACTAAAATGCCAGAACAAATTATTATTGATTGAAATCGTAGATTTAACTTTATCAAACATTTGATCACCTTAAGATTGGATAACATCTTCAAATGTCGGCGTAGAGAGACTGGGGCACTTTTGCTCTAATACGAAGCCATTGCGTCAATAGCTTGCAACGACCTTCCTGGTATCTCATAGAATGTAAAACATTTAACTTGCGTTTCACATCCAAATTCAACTGCCAATACTGCTTTTAGCATTCTCAGTAACATTCGATTTTTCAGTTTTTATTCATTTCATCTTACCGAATATTTTTCAATTTTCTATTTTCAACATTCGAGTAATGAAATATTTATTTAGCCATTTCTGCAGTTTCTATTGGCTGATTTGGAAAAAATATCTTCCAGATCCAAGTCAAAATGGCTAAGTTGGCAATTCTGTTCAGAGGTAATAATGGTCAAACAAATGACATATACTATCTACTTACTGTGGCTCTTTGTAACGATGGAGAACCGGAGAAAACATACGAGACCATCTTATTAATGACCTCCCATAAATGAGAATAAGATACAATACCCAAAAGAGGGAGACCTGACTCAGAAATCATCATTGTGTATTGACAGGCGTACGTAGTCACTTGAAAGAATTTGTTTCGTGATCTGACTTTTGACTGCATACCAGATTGGGAACGACCAATTAAAATATTGGAAAAAAAAAGTGATCAATGAATATGATACTTTGTTGCCTCGTGTTGGTCATTGATTGCCAAAAGAGTCAGAATTTCAAATGAACAATCGTGAATACTACCGGGCACAAGCTGAGGGACCAATCTAACTTACATTCAAAGTGAAACCCACACTTAAACCTTTTCCAGTATGGGGCCAAAAAAAAAAAAAAAAAGAAGAACCCCAAAATGTTTTTCTTCTAGACATAGTGAAGAGTAAATGTCAAGATCTGCAATTATCTATTTTCATTGGTGAGGCCTGTACGCATGATACTAACATAAATATCCAGTCAACCAGACCAACTTAAAAACTGAAGAAACATTTGTTGACTTCTGTTTGACGTTTTTTTTTATGTAAAAGCAGAAAGCTAGAAGAATCATACTTTTCTACCATGAACCACTTGGGATCAGCTGACGGAATATTTATTCATTTTGGAGCAACTGATTAGATATTTCATTAGCTATGCTTTTACAATGGGTCTTCTTACTCTATCAGTCAACTGGATTGTGATTCAAGATAATTTGAAGGTAGTAAAAATGATGATTGTTTTTTAGTGGCTTACGAGGTATCTCACAACGAATTCCTTTATCCTGTTTTGTTTCACTCTAGTCGTAAATAATCATTCGAGACAGTTATAGATGTCAATGAAGATAGAAAACGCAATTAGTGTTCCAGAGCGACTGACAAGATATTTTGCTGATATTGTATTATACAAAAAAAAAGTCTCTCTGGCATGCGTTCAAATCAAACAAGAAAGTTGAGGAGAGCAACCAATTGGTACTGCTTGACATCTCCCTACTTTCGTCCTTGATCTTTTACAATAATGACTCTGACGAAAATGAATATGATTGGGTCGGAAATTCACTGGGAGTAGTGCAAACAATATATACAAACGAAACCAAATGCTACTATCCAAAGTAGGCCAAGTAATACTATAGAACTCTGGAATGACACTTGATCTTTCATTCATTTCATTTGCAAAGCAGTGAACCTTATATGAAGAATCATATTGTGAGAAATGGATGAAAAAGCCGTTCTTGTCTGTACAATTGATTTTTCGTCATTGTCACGCCTCGTATAAAATCCATCCATTATTAACGCAAATTCCTTATATCGGCATTCTTAGAACTCCGTGGTGCCAAAATAACAGAGGTCTACTAAACAAGGTAATCACTCAGTTCAAACGAGAATTGCAGACAATGATACATTGGTTTCAATATTGTTGGACTTATATAAATAGCCATCCCTATTCACGTCTTTTTGTGAAATATTTCTGCTTCTGTCACGCTATAGCAAGCAAAAAGTTGCCTTTACATTACTACTGCTGATGTTTTCATCCCGACTTTCCGTGAATTAAACTCAAAATAAAATCGCTTTTTACCCAACGTTGCTCTCCCAGTTATTTTACTTGCTTTACTATGTGTGTATGCTCGCTTTTACGATACTACTACGACTACTCTCTTTGCTGTTGCAACTGCTGCAGTCTCATTTATGACTTTTGATGAATGGAACTGATGTTCTCTTTCAATGAAAAGTAAATTCGTTTTCTTTTATACAAAACTATTTTTTGTTATTGAAAAACAAAACAAACACTCTTTAAGAGTTGTATAAAATCGATAGAAAAACAAAACAAAAAAGTCCTAGTTTATTTTTTGAGAGTTAATGTAAAATCTTGAAAATAAATGAATGTATTTATTATCTAACTTGGTTTACCAATCTAAGCTAAACTTTGATAAGAACTCGTTGATAGGATAACTGGTATACTACCATCATCATCATCATCATCAGTCTTTTAATGTCCGTCGTTGGACACAGATTTTCCCCAAGATACACCACATTTCTCCCTCGTGGACGTCGCGGAGCAAGTATTTTCTCAATTTGTCTAGTCCATTTCTCCATCTTGTTTTTTGTCGTCCTCAGTTTCGCATGTGGTCTCAAGGGATCCAACAGGCACCAATGGTAGACTTTAGAGTACATCTAGAAGCCAGGAATTAGAATGCTGATTTCTTACGTAGGCAAGCACTCCTAACTTAGAATAATTAGGCAACAAAATCTTTTTATCTCTATCCATGTGCCTGCAGGTTTTCCTGCAAACGAAAAAAAAAACTGTTTTGTGTATTCCAGCTGAAAAAATTTCTTATCTACGGTTACAGTTACATTCATTACTGAATTGCAGCATAAAAGTTGACATTTTAAGATTTTAGAAATCGCATAAACAACACACACACAGACACACACAGACACGAATATATATATATATATATATATATATATATATATATATATATATATATATATATATATATATATATATATATATATTTATTTACAGTATATGTGGTACAAATCAGGCTAACAATATAACATAATATAATATTATATCAATAATATAAAGCCACTTTCGAAGAGGGCAGGAACATGAGCTAGTTTGTGTAGCGAGTCCACATTCTACTATCCATCAATCTATCCATATTTCTATCCATATATATATATATATATATATATATATCAACTCACATATATAGTAATTGGGTTGAGTGCGTCTGTATGTTAGTTAGCCTGTTACATTTCGGAAACCAATTACACTTAGGCTCAGCACAAGTTTGGTATTCATACTCAATGAGCATTTGGGAAGGTTTTTAAGTTAGAATATTTCAGATTTTTTCCAAGAAATACTTTTTTTTCCCCAAAAAGTGTTTGCATACTCTCAACAACAGCAGCACGTTAACTAAAACCAAGATTTCAAAAGAAATTGGAAAAAATTAGATAAAATGATATAAAATCGACAAATTATCAGATGTCAATAAAAATGCTAAGTGCCTATTCATCCATGTATTGATTTACCTTTGAAAAGTTATTTTCCCATCCATTTTAACTTTTGAAATTTCTGTAAAATATAATTTGTTTCCCCATGTTATATTTTGAAGTTATTTTCTCCCGTCCGAGCAACGCCAGATGTCCTGACTCTTGCATGAAATATGACACTTCACTAGGATCAAGACTAAGATTTTGAAAATCTGCCAAAAATCAACAAATTGTCAAAAAAAAGAAAAGAAAAAAAGAACGTTTTTCTTTAGAAAGTTGTAAAAATATTTTGAAGTTGATAACTTCCCCTACCATTTTTTGTATAGGCTACTGCAAACCACTATTGTTTTCTTTGAAATTTTCGTTAATTAAAATCAAAGCCTGCATTTGTATGAGGTGGAGAATTAAAAAAAGAATTCCTTTCCCTCTTCAATCAGTGTATGCATAATCAATGTTTATCTTTAAACTTTAAACATTCTGCATTGAAAATTAGAAGAATGTCCCAAATTCAGAAGTACCTCTGAACGAATAAGTCCGGTTAATCAATGAACAGAAACCGTCAGTTGACCAACATTTTCTGGTAGCATGTTTTGTTCAGAAAAGGGGATTATCAATTGATAATTACTTCTGTCGGCTTTTAGTGGGTAGTGATCACTCAAAACAGTTTTGATTTGAAACAAACCAACAAAATTGATTGTGGCTAGACACAAACTAAGGGATCGATTTGGTATAAATTTTCATGGCAAATCCAACCTCCACTGAAAACCTTTTGAAGGGAAAAGGGGCTTTGAAAAAACAAAGACGGTTTATTCTATACATGAAGAGTGGGCGTTGGTGATTTCCTGCCCGCTACCTCCACTGGTCTGGCGTGTGCGTGTGATACATAACCAGCCATCCGGACTAACTTGAAAACTGAGGAAACCAATTTTAACAGTTTTGTAGACAGTTTGGTTTGACAGTTTCTTGCAAACGTAAAAAAAAACAACTAGTCAAGCAATTTATCAAACTCTGGAAGAGTGACTTTTAAAAATTAGGCTAACATTAAAAATTCTCTGATCTGAATGATTTAGTCTATTTTTAAAGATGATGAATTGGCTCAGGGCCGATTTGATTGATCAGATACCAGTGTTTTCATTTTTTTTTTTAGACTTCTGCACCCATTTAGAGCACTCATTTCATCAGCAAAATCATGATGAATTGAAATTGAATTTCAATGAATTCATTTCTTAAATCAAAGCATTAAGTTTCGATCGAGATTCTGAAAAAAAAAAGAAAACATTTCAACTTCGAATAACTGTACTATGAAGTCAACTTTTAAGACAGCTTCACGAGTAAGAGGAATTGGTTTGTATTGCCCGCTCTCAACTCATCATACCTTGCCTTCCAAAGAATTCCTAAGAACTCCCCCTTTCCGGCATCTTCATTAAAGAAGTGAACGTCCACTTTTGGAGATATCTGAATTAGATCCTATCAAAGTTGAATGTACAACTTTTGTTTTATTTTGCTGCCACCGGCTTCACTGCGCATGGGAGAGTGGTATGACACGAATGCTCATTGTATGATCTATCACAGCATATACAATATGTGACTATTTGTTAAAATAGCTTGAGTTCGAACAAGATGCAAGGATGATTGGATTCGTGTCTGAGTTCAAAACTAGATAACTCGTGCTGGAAACTATTACAAGATTCGACTTTGAACAATTATGTCCAGATGTATTTTCAAAGTATCTCGTGACTGGACAGAGCACTGATATAAATGGATTTACGCCTATCCTAATTACTTTGGTACGAAGCCAACATTAGCTACCTAATTCGGAGTTCGATCTCGTTACACCGGTTTCGTTATGATAATGATATCCATTACGTCAATTACCCTCAGTTTTATGAAGACACAAACACTGCATAACCAAGATATGCCAGCTCCCTACAGCTAAGATTAGGTTATCAGCGACTGTAGGGTTTTGAAAAGAGATTACAGACCATGGTCAAGGTTAAGGAGACTGATGATGGTGGTCGGGAAAGCAAGGCTTTGCAGACTGCTTTGAAAATTGGACTAAACACCAGGATAAATGCGTAAGGTCTCAAGGGGAGTAATTCAATGAGACACATGGTCTTTAGTGGGTCATAATTTCTGCTGATACAATTAAATGGTTCGATTCTCTCCGGACATACTTCTTATTCTCAAACCACCGAAGTATATCTTTAACCATGATTGAATTCGGCCGTATCTTCTGGACGTCATTAAGGCGCCCCATTTGCTTGTTTATTCGTTATTTATTAAATGCTCCCACTACTGAGGCCGTTCGTCAAATTTGGCTAGGCTGAGACAGTATCATATTTTGGCTAATACCATAAAGAAAAATGTAGGAATATAAACACAAAATCATTGAAGGTCAGTAGAGTCCCCATGCCCAAATAAACTGCATCGAGGGGGTTATTAGCATGCTACTCTTATAAGCCTATTTGTAAATAGGTATCAACCTCTTTACGACTTTTGGTCAAATTACAGGCAGGAACCGTTTCAAATCATATTTGTCGAAAACAGAGGGAGAGAAAAGGGTATACAATCAACATATCCTCCCGATAGTCACTGTGGAGCTGAAATATGTAACATTTCCTTAAACTCAGGACCATACAACGTGTACAGGAGATAATCATTCTCAACATCACATGGAGAGATTGCAAGACTGTGCAATATATTAGAGGAAGAGCAGTCAGAGATATCATTGAATTCATTAGAATGCTCAAATGGCAATTGGCTGGCCATGTAGCAAGAATGTCAGATAACCACCGGATATCCCGAATCATAACGTGGATCCCTAGATATAATATGCAAAACTGCAGTCCGCAAAAAATCAGATGGAGTGACTGATTAGACAAGTTCAAAAGATACTCGCTCCGTGACGCACACGATAGAGAAGTCTGGTGAATCTTAGGGAAGGTCCTTGCCCAACAACGAACGCTAAAAGGTTGATGCTGAGATAAATATTCTAGTATGAACATCTCCATGAAAAATTACGTTTGAAAAACGTATTCAACATTAAAATATACATTAACTCAATACCTATAAATGTATAGAAAATAAAATAAAAATGACTATCTTATCAGTACTTGGTTGAGCTTCATGTCCAGCAACTGACGCTAAAAAGCTGCTGCTGTTGATTACCCTTCCTTATGTAACTCCACCCTTGAATCGGCCTATCCAAGGAAACACCAATTCTCTACACAACGATCCCTCTCTTACTCAGCAAACCATAAAACTTCACCAATAGAACATCTTTAAATCAGTGAAAGAGAGTGAGCTATGTTTTAATAGAATTTTCCAAATCAGCAATCTGAGAGAGAGGGGTGTTTCAATTCATTTAATGTCTATTGACCAAAGCAAGAATTACACAATGGTGTATTTTGATTGAGCAGTTTGCAGTGTCGCGTTTTTGGAGATGTATTAACAAAGCTGTTTAAAAGAAACAAAATTTATTAAAGAACATAATCAACATTATTGGCAATAAAATATTTCTGAAAACTGATATTAACATATTTAATTACCATTACATTTATTGCAGTGTTGGCACGGTCAGAAAATGACAACATATTCAATGAGGAATAGAGCACTCTGGTGGATGGGGGATTTATGTGTAAATAAATATCTCACTTGAATTCAGCCTTATTGACCATTCAGTTCTGTAGCTCAGAGGTAGGATATCGGTCTCCGGATCTGAAGTAAAGGTTTCAATCCTGCCTCGTGGTACTGGATGGATTAGTGGAAAGTTTAAAGAAATGTAATACATTGAAACAGCTGTCAGTGGATGATACGATTATATATCTATCAATCAACTGATCTGATCGTGGGCGTGTTTATCATTTTCAAATACGGAGAAAATCATTTAGATCGTTGAATTCTTAATGTTTACAGTTTCATATTCGCTGAATACTGATCCAGTGATTTTTGATTGCGGTGGAACTTCACCTATTTACTGGTGTGTGGCGGTGGGCTGGCCATGTTGCAAGAATGGCAGACAATCGATGGACATCACGACTCACAACATGGATTCCCCGAGACCACATGCGCAACTGAGGCCGGCAAAATGTTAGATGGAGAGACGAGCTAGACAAGTCCAGGAAGTACTGGCTCCGTGACGCCCATGATAGAGAGGTGTGGCAAATCGTGGGGAAGGT
Organism: Thysanoteuthis rhombus; assembly: GCA_963457665.1. Taxonomy (NCBI): domain Eukaryota; kingdom Metazoa; phylum Mollusca; class Cephalopoda; order Oegopsida; family Thysanoteuthidae; genus Thysanoteuthis; species Thysanoteuthis major. Next base: position 30,359,629 of record OY735227.1, read on the forward strand.
CTATGTCCAACGACGGACCCTAAAAGACTGATGATGATGATGATGATGAATTCTTCAGGTATATACCGACTTGTGATACGTATTCATGGATACCGACCATACATACGAAACCATGGGACTTCATTGCAATTACGTGGATTGTCACACTCTATTCTTCTCTAGTAATCCAGAGAACCTATCTTTTCAGAATTGATGGGATATTCTTTTTCTTGAGGGATGATTTTTGTCTACTGAAGGCTTGATTTCTTCTTGAGGATTCTTGAGATTCGTTATCCTAGGTAGATGTTGTGGTCTACCAGCTCCATCTCTGCGTTTTCAATTTAGATCGTTGTGTCTATTAATGGGCCGTGAAAATGACAGTATAGTTGAAATATATGGATATACAAATTGCCTTCTATAGATAATATAGTGAGCTTTGACGATGCAGTTCTATTGACGACGGACGAATATTTTTATCATTATTTGTTTCTGTTTTTATTACTTTTAGGATTTCTATTTAAAAGCCAGTTGCTTGAATAAAATTCTATTCTATTAGGTAAATAGCGACCATTGGCGTAGCAGAAGACATCTGCACACTGATAATTATTATATATGCAAATTCTCAATACAACGTTTAATGGTCATTTACACGGCTACTTTTTGTGGTTTGCCGTCTGCCATAATGTACAACTCCTTTTTTTTTCCTTGTTGCTCTTCTACATTCTTCAATGATTCAATGAATGTCCACATTAGATAACTACATGCGACGCCTCCCCCCAGGAAAGCATTGTATCAACACTTACCCATGAACCAAATCTTAACCCTGAACCCTAACCTTGCTAAAAGCCGAAGTTACTGAAAAAGTAGGTCTTCTAATCTTTATTCATACGACGTGTGATGGTCATATACGTGGTTACTTTTAATAGTTGCTCGCCTGTCACAATGCCCAAGCAGTTGGCTTTTTGCAGTCCTTCATTCTCCAACAATTTAAGGACTGATTCTCCAATTTCCGGCGTACATTTGACACATGGAAATCAAGAGATTTGAAAATAGAAAATGGTGGAATGTAAACTCGGTGCGAGTAGAAGTTACTTGTTGAAAATTCGTTGAAAGTGGATACGGTGAACTGGTCGGACAAGTAAATATCCTCTTCAAATTTCTTGTTGAAAAGATTCAAGATTCTTGAAGAAATGAATTTTGATCATGCTCATTACAGAAAAAAAATCAGGCAGGAAATTAGGGTATATAACCAATGCATCCTCCTGATAGTCACCTATGGATTTGAAACATGAAAGAAACTGACCTCAAACTGCACGTGAAAGACTCATGCTTAACATCACAAAACAGCACAATCAGGAGTCCGAGAAATAGAATCGATTAGAAAAACTCAAATGGCCATGGATCTTCAGAGGTCATAGGCAGAACCATGACTAGAAGAATATGAGAAGACGAAATGAACTTCAGAAAGTACTGACTCTGGGACACCCATGATAGATAGGTCTGGTGAATCCTAGGGAAGCTCTATGTCGAGAGACGAACGCCAAGAGACTGATGATCGAATAAAAATGTCAGTATAGGCATCTCCGTGGGGAATTGCGTTAAAAATACGTATTCAACATTGAAATATACATTAATTCAAGTTATAAAAATGTGTGAAAAAAAAAATTACAAGCTTCTGTACAAAGTGACATTTACCACAGTTTACTTATTCCTCTTCGTAATTCCTCCTATATATTTCAGCTGATGACTCTCGAAACAAATTCATCAAATGGAACTCTAAAGGTGGTAACCCTGTCGAGATCGGAGGATGATGCAAAAATTTCTGGAGTTTAATGCACTGACTGATGGTTTGCATTACCTTTTATCAAAATGACACTATTTAAGTTGGACAAATCAAAGCAATTTTGCATAAAACTAATTATTCTCTCGTTCTTAACATTAAAAGAAGTATTTTGTTGTAATATCTTAATCGAAAACCTCGTAATAGATCGAAAAAAACCCCAGAAAATTCGATAAACTACAAACAGTAACGGGTTTTGGGATTTGTTTTGAATGTTGGAATAAGTTTTCGGTTCAGAGTCCAATATTCAGTTTTTGTTGTATTCTGCCTGGATACTGTATTTCAGAGTTGTTAATAGTTGACTCCAAGTCATGTTTTCATAAGGACAACACAGAGTCAGTTGGTTACATAAAGAATACAACACACAGTCAGTTCCAATCGTTGGTACACAGTCCATTAGGTTTTCAGTTTCACATCTAAAGGGTAATATTGTTTGATTCCTCGGATTGGAATTGGATGTCCCGGGGTTTTATAGTTACACGACATCGGACTGATCCATTGTGACTTTTGGGGATGATTTCCTGTAATATAGTAAGCTTAAAAAATTACAATTTTTTTCATTTTTGACACACACACACATACACACAAACATACACACACACACACACACACACACACACACACACACACACACACACACACACACACACACATATAATGTTGTATTCTTAGAGACAGAATAAAATCCTTATCATATATTCAAAAAACAGATTTGTCCATAAAGAAACTGAACTTATGAAAAGAATACGCCAATGACACTTTTCTTCGTTATTGTGACTGGAATGTTATGTAGTAGTGATCTCGGCCCCTTATATAGGAAAGTAATCAAGACATGTCGGTTATTCATTGCTGTAGAGAAATGCGTGTCGTTTGCTAGGCATTTCCCCCTAATTTGAATATTGGATGATCTTTAAAAGCTGAATGTCCGAGGAGTACGAATCTGTAAATTTCGTGCCATGTATTTTTGACGGACGAGCTGATGATGCAATGTGTTGCCACGTCTTCCGACGGATAAGCCAAACGAATTGATGAAAAGGCACCACAAGTCCTGCATCCATTCTCAAAAAACGACACCAAGAACAAATTTTGGAACTGTAAAAACCACAGAAAGCAGTGTATAATTAATGGGAGGTTTATACTTTGAAAGAGACAAGTCTTGCAAGATTGTAGGTAAAGCCATAGATTATTCTTGGAAGCACCTTATATATATATATATATATATATATATATATATATATATATATATATATATATATATATATATATAAGTTAGTCATCCATAGAGAGTTGTTTCGTTGTATTACAACTCTCCAGTGTAGCTACAGATTATCCATTATCCATCCAGTACCACGAGGTAGGATCGAAACCTTCGCTTCAGACCAAGAGGCTCGCAATTTATTTATGCCCTCCTGCAACACCCACAGTTTTCTCTAATTGCTAATTTCGAATTTTTATTCGGAATTGCAAATAGAAAACAACACTTCCACCCTCATATCTACTTATAAGGGAAATCGTACGACCTGGGGGATTGATATCCATGTTTCAGCTATTCTAATAACGCTCCAACGCTATCTGTGAAGGCAGATGCTCAGGCCCTTTGAAAGCTATGGAGAATAACTAATGAAGGAAATGATCCATGTATGGTTAAAAAAAGGTCAATAAAAAAAACAGCAGCTAAAAGCATCTTTAAAAACCCTGAAAAGCTATTTAGGGTTGCAGAAATGAAGTTAACACAGCTTACGGGCCGTTAACTGACTTAAGAGATGTCATTCGATCGTACTTGGATATGAAACGTGTCTGGACAGTGGCCGCCTTGTGAAAATAATTTTTTTTGAACCGTTACTTGCAGGAAGTAAGCAAATAGGAGAAAAGATTGGTTGACAGGATCATTAACCCTCGAACCTTCAATGACAAGATGTTTGAGATGGGTTCTGTTCGAGGAAGAAGTGTTTACGAAAATAACTACCTGACGAAGTGGAAAGATGGATAATAAGAAATAGGAGGAGAAGATGGAGGAGAAAAGGGAAAGGGCCGAGTAAGAAGAAGAAAAAAGAAGAGGTGGAAAAATAAAAGGAAGGGGAGGAAAGAAAAGGAAGCAAAACAAAAAACAAAAGAAGTGGAAAGACAATGAGAAGAGGTTGAAGAAGAAGAAGAGAGAAAAGAAGGAGAAAAAAAAGAATTGTCAGGAGAGAAGAAAAAGAAGGAAAGCAAAAGTAAAATGAAGTAAAAGACTGGGACAAAAAAGTTGAAAAGAAAAAATGAAAAAGAAAAAAAGAGACTGAAGAAAAAACAGAAAAAAATTTCAAAACGAAAAAAAAACGAAGAATTCTAGAAAACGAAGAAGAGAATAACAAACAAGAAATTCCTATGACAACAACAGCAAAAAAATTCAGATGTATAATATGGGGGGATAAGTAGCTGAAAAGACAAAAAAGACTGTGAATAAAAACAAGCAAAAAAAGTGGCAATTGCAAAAGAAGAAGAATGAGGAGGACGTCGAGAAGAAGTTGAAGAAAAAAGAATACGAAGGAAAAGTTATGAAAGACATAATTGAGTGACTCCCAATCAAATGGGGAAATGATGAGAGTCTTGAAATAAATTCAAGAAAAAGGAAAAACAGGGAGTGAAGGTTAAGAGAGGAGAAGAGTAAGCAGTATGAAGAGGGAATGGGAGCGGAGGAGAAGGAGCAAGTAGAGTAAGAGCGAAAAAAAGGACGCGAAGTGAGAGAAGAAGAAGAAGAAGAAGAAGAAGAAGAAGAAGAAGAAGAAGAAGAAGAAGAAGAAGAAGAAGAAGAAGGAGAAGTGAAGAAAAAGAGGGCAAAAGAGAAGGAGCAAGTCAAGTAGACGAAGAAGAAACGTTAAAAAAAGGAGAGTTCAATGGAGATAAAGACTCGAGAGAAAAATTGATGGAAAGTGCTGATTCGCAAACCGTAACAAACAAACAGTCTCTGTAATGAAAAGGTGTTGGGAGGGGGGTAGGGCAAGGGAGGCTGATCGGATAAAATGTGGCCAACTCAGTTTGCGTTCTCATTTTCGTAATCGCTCACATTGCAGCCGCGAAAACATTGATAACACGAATCTTGCAAAGAAAAACCTAGCATTTCTCTTATCGCTGCACTCTTACTGTACAATCTCAAGTTGCTTTCCTTATGACCCGTATGCAGCCCACATCTAATCTAATCTTCATACAGCCGGGTGCATAAGGATTACATCTCGTAAAATAGGGGAAAACAAGAATATAGCTTTAATATCTCCTTATGTTCGTTTTCTAAAACTATTAGAAGTAAACAAGACATTTGAAATCGTCTCCAACGGATATCTATTTCCGAACACTTGAAGGAAGATAATAGACATGAATAACTACAATCATCATCATCATCATCATCATCATCCGCCTTAATCAGTCTTCATCGTCATAGACCTCCCCCAAAATTCGACAGGCCTCTCTATCAACAGTGTCACGGGTCAATACTTTTTGAACTTTTCTAGTTCATCAAGCAATCTTTTTTTTATTTTTTTTTTTACCCGTTGCTGTTTAGCGTGTGATTTCTCGGGAATCACTCTGAGGGTTTTTATGTTCAGTGGTTGTCTGACATTATTGCAACATGACCAGCTCATTGCCTTTTGAGTTTTCTCATGGATTCTATACCTCTTACTCGGTTTTTTTTTTACTTATATACTTTACTGTCTTACGATCTCTCCATGTGAGGTTGAGCATGATTCTCTCATGTGCACGTTACATGGTATTCAGTTAGATGGCCAATCTTTTGGTTCGTTTCAATGTTTTAGCTCGTTAGGTGACTTTTTGGAAGATTCACACCCTTCTTTTTAAGAGTGATGTGATTTTCTTGTTCTGGAAGGTTAGCCTTGCTCTACCGAAAGCTTGCCATCTCCGTGTGATTCTTCAACTGATTTCTCCTTCTTTTGAGGATACAGTAATTATTTACAATTGGGCAACATTACAATTTTTTTTCCGATCTATCAAGTAAAAATAATAGAAATTCCTTATATTTTGTTTATTGATATTGGGTCGGTTGAAAAGTTCAGTTTAGTGAGTAAAATAATAAGATGGGTTTTTAAATTTTTTTTACGTTGGGTTTATTGAATATTATGTTTACATTTCACTATTTTCTGCAATCTTTCAAGCAACTGCTTGTCGACGAAATGTCCATTGACCAAATGTTCATCGATCATCACTCCAATTAATGAGAAAATATTGATAAGATATGTTTATTCTTCTATCCCATTAATACCATGGACATTTCGGGTTGCTTCTGCATGGAACACTAAATATCTTGCGAACTCCATCGACACGGCCATCTTTCGGTAGATCAAGTTAGTATCTGAATCGAATCGTAACTATTCAGTTAAACCTATACAAACACTTGCTTGCGTATATTGTTATAATCCAGGAATTTAAGAATATCACAAACATGATACAACCTATCACCAACAGATTTAGGACATTACTTCTGAAATACCTCGATAGCTGTCTTGAAGAACTAGTTTGCCAATCTTAGCAATAACGTGATGTTGTAGTCGTTCCATTATAAGAGCTTGTAGTATTCATAAGTGCAGACACTAATTATGAACAAGAGTAATTCTGAAAGTGCGATATTGAACATTTTTCTTATTTGTCATTAGTCGTCTCTACGACAAAAGCTTTTGACAGCGAATGTGACTTGAGTTTAATAGCGCTATGCTTACTGCAGAAGAGATGATTATGAGCCGATGCTCTCACTTCTCCGTCGGTCATAATTCTTTCCATCATTCTCACTTGACTAGTTATTTATTGGCTCTTTTCACTAGATTTAATTCTGCCTTATGAATAGACGCAGGATACAATGACCGAAACATTGAAGCCTGTGTACGTGCACTTTTGACAAGACTGTTTTTACTCTATAATAATGACGCTACGAGCAGTAATCAAAGACATCCAAATCCAGCAATTTTGATTAGATGAAGCAACTCCTACTGGAAGATGGTAAAAAAAAACTTCAAAAATCAATTAGGATGGGGATATAAGACAGTAGTGATTATGGTTAACTGAGAAATTCACAGTTAAATCTGTAATGCCAGAAAATTAGCAACCGGAACTTTGTAATCTCCATCATTGTTTGGACTATCCTCATCTTGGTTGTTTTCCATACAACGTTTTGGCTGTTGTACTCTACGGCCTTCATCAGGTATCTTACTTCCCCTACACCTACCAGATGATACCTAATGAAGGCTATAGAGTATAACGGCCGAAACGTTGTATGGAAAACAACCAAGATGAGGATAGTCCGAACAATAATAGAGATAATAATAATACCTTATCTCAAAAATTCGCAGAAACACGAAACTTTGGAATAGAACAAACAAATATTAGAATATTAGTCTAGAAAATTTGTAGATAAAAGATGAAGAGTCTTTTAGGTTTTCGGGAAACACTTGCAAGGACAGAAACTTCATCGGCCTAAAGCTAGTGATAACACCGAAACAAATTAAGATAATTATCCAAAAATTTTTGCGGAAAAATGACAATGATTTATTTAGTAGTTCCTGACAACACTTAGAAGAGCGGAGAATGCATATCTTGTGATAAAACCGATAAAGATTAAAATATTAGCCCAAACTATTTGTTTATTACTGATAATGACTCTTATCAAAATTTCAGATAGTACCTTGAAGGCAAAATAAAGTATCAACTGAAATATGATATGAAATATGAAACTACAAACACTTTGTCGTGGATTAACAATAAGACACCTTGAGAATTTAGAACTGTTTTGCTTATTTACTTCATTTTACGAGATGAAACCTTTTCCCTCACTCCCTGCCATTCCCTACCACCCTTTAATACTATAAGTTCTCAAAGACTAACCACCTGCCATTTTCTACCACGCGTTTTGTTATTGTTTGGGACCTGATAGTCTTAAAAGGTGACATTTTTACATCGAGATATTCTATTAATGCATTGCAGAAGTAGTTCTTGCATTCAAATATATCATTGAACTGTGGGAGATATTTTTTTTTGCATCAAAATATTTCATTGATGTGTGGAAGGGAATGGCAGGGAATGGCATTGGATGGCAGGGAATGGCATTGAATGGTAGGGAATGGCATTGAGTGGCAGGGAATAGTATTGAGTGGCAGGGATAGAACGTTTTCTACTTGAAGAAATTCTAAAATCGCTTTCATGCTGCTCTGAAATTCCTTATCGATTCTAAAAGCTTTTAGTTTGAGAAAACGTATAGCTATCAACCGAACTCTAATCTTAAGGGCCCTTTTACTCTCGCAGTCAGTCTTTGTTCTTTAAACAAAGAGATAAATATCAGCAGCTTCTTGTCAAAGGGGAAAATCCATTGTGAGTCAGGATGGACATTTTTTTTTATCCTGAAAGTTAGCACGTTTGAATCTCAGACAAGGCGAGAACTCGGTGACTAAGCTAGAGAGATAACATTGTAATATTAGATTTAATTTGACGGTTTGACGGAACGTATGTTGATGCCTAGGGAAGTCATATATGAAGAAAATGGAGGAAAAAAAAGGTACGTGACTCAGAAACACGAGAAGATATCGCACGCGACAAACAAGGGAAAGGTTAAAAGCTATTGGCCAAGACACTGAATAGCCCACATAATTGCAATTAAATGTACACATCAACGTATTTTTTTATTCTTCTCTTTTGTAATCGGAGCCAAACGCTGTAACAAACAAGAAGTTAAAAACGTGAAAACATTTCATCACTTCGAAATACAAGCATCCTCCGCTCTCCCAAAATTTGTGACACGCCACTTTGCTATTACGAAAGACCTACATTAGTTCAAGTTTTCTCATAATTTCATATCGAAATATTTTGGGGCGTTTCCACATCAAAAATCTTTTTTTTTTTTTTACATCCGCCTGTCTCAATGTCAAATGTTGAGATTCGTGGTCTGCTATAGCTGATGTGGAAGGTTTGAAATACGGCAGTATTCTTGAATACTTAGCTTTACGCATTTGAAAAAAATAATAATACACTCCTTTGTGGTCACAGAAAACATCCTGCAAAACTCTTGAAACGGACACCGTCCTAGTGTATTCAACATGATGGGAAATTTACAGAAAATGTTTTAAACCTCTTTGATTAGAAAGATGAATTTGATATTATATTTTCTTATTCGCAACTTATGGAAAAATCGATAAGTGTCAAAAATCTGTTCTCCCAGTCAAGAAACATGTGTCATCAGACATACTATCAACCAAATATATTGGCATTTCATAGAAGAAAGCCTCAACAAAGAAGTCATTGTCTGTTTCCTGTCATTAAAGCTATTTTGGGCCAGTATTTCTCTGCTATTCTTGAACTGAAGACTTTTCCCTCCACATCCAATTTTTCTTGGAATTCTCATCACCCCTCTGGATCTTTGTGGATAATACTGTGAATTATGGTCAACAGAATATCCAAATTCTTTTTTTTAGCTTCTTCCAGATTCTTAAGCTGTAACCTTCATCATTATTTGAGAGAATCTTTCTTTTCTTGAGACTTGCACTTTTTGATTATATCTGGAAAGAACGTATTTTGAGTTCGCTTGCATGCGTACAACTTGGAAGAAGCTTAATTTATCGGTTATTCTCAATAATGTTGTTGGTAAAGATGATTATCAGAAATCAATGTTGAAAGCTTTCCTAAACGACCTGAATGCAGGTGGTCCATGGTTGAGTAGATCCGATTGATCCTAAAAAGAATGGTGTATAACCAATGCATCCTCCCAATAGTCACTTATAGAGCTGAAACATGGAACCTTACCAAGAGACAGATTCACGAATTGAGAACTATGCAACGTGCACATGAAATAATTATGCTGGGCCTCACATGGAGAGATCACAAGACAGTACAGTTAATCCTAGAAAAGACAAGAGTTAGGGACATCATAGAATCCATTAAAAATCTCAAATGGCAGTGGGCTGGGCATGTTGCAAGAATGGTGGACAACCGATGGACATCACAACTCATGACATGGATCCCCTGAGATTGCATGCGCAACTGAGCCCGGTAGACTATTAGATGGAGAGATGTGCTAGACAAATTCAGAAAGTACTGGGACCTCGATGCCCATGATAGAGAATTGTGGCGAATCCTTGGGATGGTCAATGTCCAACAACGGACGTTAAAAGACTGATGATGATAATGATAATGATGAGGATGAAAAAACTCGAATGATTGATCAGTTTGGTTTACTTTTAAAAAAAGGCAAATCAAATAAATTGTCTACATCAATAACATTTGGCTAAAATTTATTCAAAAGGGAGTAACAGGTTCCCTAAATACAAAATGTTGACTTTTTGAATTTTAGATGCTTTCAATCTATCAGAGCTTGGTATCATCGAAGTATTTGTCAGTTTTTAGAAAAAATGTTTTTCAAGTTTTACGGGCTTTTTATTTACAATGTAAATATACTGCTATAGTCAGCATTTATTTTTCACCTTCTTACCTTGGGGAGAGACAAACATTTTTGTTTCACTGCCATGACTTTGAGGTAGTGCCTCGTCTGTTATTTGAAATTGTTTCAAACAATCCAACTTCGTTACCCCAGGGATGAACAAACCCTTTTAGCATTTTCCTATCTTGTTTTTTCTTTTTCATTCAATCTCTCAAAACGGAAGATTTTCAAACATGAACCCTTCTTTAAAGTCAATTCTGCATATAGTACCAAGGATTGGGATTAGGCTCCAGGCTAATCTTGGAGTTCAGTGTTAGGGTTAGGAGTAGGGTTAGGTTAGTGTTAGCTTTAAGGTTTGTTCCCAATCATTTATTGGTTTCATTTTGTATACATATTTTACCATGTTGTGCTTCTGATGCGATGGTGGAAAGTTAGTGCCGACTATAGCATCACATTTACATTGTAAAAAATATCTGAATTGTTACAAGGCCTAATGAACTGATGATATTTAAGATTTAACGTAAAACATTTAATTCTTGGAAAATTGACCTTTCTTGAGTTGGACAATGATATTTTCCTTAGAGATTTTGCAGATATTTTAAGTTTTTTACTTCAAGTGTATACTACGAGTTTGAGTCTCAAATACGGCAATAAACTAAAATTGAAGTCTGTCATAGGGGAGTATGAAACTTGATTCTGAGTAACCTTTATATAGAGTATTGCAAATTTTACTGGCAAAAGATCAACCAATCATATTAAGTGGTGAGCCACTCACGTCTGTTTCAAAGTGACATTATATTCTGCAAGGATATTGTACAGTCATTTGGGTCAAACCGTCGCTTGAACGGATTTCTAAAAGTTTGGATCGAGTTAATTCAACTGCTCAACAACAATCATGGCTCTTATTGCTTTCATCGTCATCATCTACAAATAGTCTTGAATCAATCTCCAAGTCACTGCAAGAGTAAGGAGATTAAGGACAAAGAAATCCTTGCAAGATATATCGCCACCAGCAGGACAATCATTACTTCCACTGCCGTCATCACAATCTATGAATAATCTCAAATCAGAATCACATTCACTGCTGGTGTGAGAAGACCCAGAACAGAGACATTTGGGGGAGATATCTCTTCAGCTTATTCCAAGTGTTTATTTTTCAGGAAGAGATACTTCTGATCTGGCAAAGGTGAAAGATATGAAACAACCATAGGTTTCTTTTTTTTTTAAGAAAAATATTTCTGTGTGTTTATCTATGTGTTTGTCTGTTTTTGTTTATTTGTTTGATTTTTCTTGGCCATACCGTTTTGTCTACGAACTTGAAAAGTGGCAACTCCACTAAACCCTTCAAAAATGCTTTTTGGGGAATTTCTGAGCCTTATTGTGACTAATTCATCAATAACACGTAGATTTTTTTTGATTTTGTTCCAGATCTTTCTCAATGGAAAACGCCAATGATACCATGAGTAGGATTCATTCTGACCATATTCATTCTTCGCTGGAATCTTACATGACTTCGAATATTGATGCAGCGTTTGTTCAATTATGGACTGTGGTGGTAAGTTTCTTTCTACCTAATTTATTAATGAGTGCTTTTACGCAGCTTCCAAAAATCATCGAACTGGATGTTCCAGAACAAAGAGTTCCATGGGGGTGGGTATCTTCCTCAATTCAAAGAAAGGCTGTATTCATGATTTCTTTTAAATATATTTTCAAGTGTGGAGCTGTTTCATCTTGTTAGTTAGTAAGAACCAGCGAATTTAAGTTATTCATAGTTTTAAGTTTTGTTCTTGGGGATGTGAGACTTAATACAGTTTAGGATATTGGATCTAAATGCTTTGGTTTCCGAAGATTAACCTTAAGATAGCATATGGATTCAATAGAAGATGATTCAAAGTTTTTGCTTTGATTTGAACCACGGGACCTAGTTTGTATCCCATATATCAAGCGATTTCGCATAATTATTCATCGATTCCTCGTCGTTGATAGCCAAGATCTTTAGAGAGCTCAGGGGGTTATAAGGGTATTGGCTTGTCTTATTGAGCATCCAGCAGAGATCGGTCACCTCCCTAGGGGGATTAATGGGGTCAACACTGAAGGCTCTTTACATGATAGCTTGCTGCTTACGGTGCCTGGTATTCCCATACAATCACCCATTCGAGAAACTGATTAGATCGACGTTGCTGAACTTATGTTGTTTCATAAGGACCGTTGTGTCCAGAGAGTAACTGTAATTCTTTTGAACTCAGACACAACAAAAATATACCTGAAAGAGACATGTAGAAAAGATTGCACACGGACATATATATATATATATACATTCATGTCGGAGATATATGATATCTTTCTCTCTATCTCTCTCTCTCTCTCTCTCTCTCTATATATATATATATATATATATATAGAGAGAGAGAGAGAGAGAGAGATGCCCGTCAGACGGTTTTCTTAATGTTGGAGATATGTTTTTGTTATAGTCGGCCGTATCAGATTTCTTTACTTTTGGTCATCCATCCAATAGAATGTTTGCAAATTTAAACTGGCTTCCATTGAATATGGGTGTACAAAGCTGACTCCTTATCCATTGTGTCTGTTAACTGAGTTAACTAGAAACAAACATCCGCTGTAAACAAATTACAGCGTTTATATTTTCCTGTCGGCAGACATCAATCATTGCTTAATCGTTGTTGTTAGATAATAAAACCTTGCATAAAAAAAAGTCTAAACACCTGCTCCCAGAACAAAATAGTGAATTTAATTTCCACGTCTAGCTTTATGCTATTTTCTTGCAATTTAAAACCTGGAATTTAACATTTGAGAAGATTTTAAAATAATTCCGATTTGTTTTTTTTTAATTCGTTAGGAAAAAAATCATAGCCGTTGCTACAAATGTTTATGCCTCTGGTACTTACCTCAGTGAGATCAAAAATATATAAAATATATCATTTTATGCGGATACATTTTTTAAAATATTTATTCGAAGTATGAGAGGTATATCTGATGTACACTCGTAGATACAAACAATATCATAGCATGTTATGCTTTGGGCGTCGAAAAGCAATGGACCCTTGCTTTTGTGTATGAATAAATCAGAAGAAATCATTTCAGATGATCCCATTATGTCCGTGAACTGATAATGTTTGATTGAACGATATCCATTATAATGTTACAATTCCCAATTTATAGCAATACATGCAAATATGAGTTTATGCAGTTCTAAACTAGGAGGGCGCGTTGTCAAAGTACATTTCAAGTAATTTAGTTACTAAATTGACACTATGGAAATGGATGCACATGCAACATGTAATATTCCGTCAGTTTAGAAAAGGCAATTATCTTGTCGAAGCAACCTAAAATATTCATAGTGTTTACGGATAGTTTCTGGAGACGAGGGATATTGGTGAAGTTGATTTGAAAGTTTGAGAAAATGGGATTATAGCTCAAGAAATATGCCTCGAACAGATTTTCCCGATATGCTTAATCGCCACTGGACATAAGGAATTCGTCTTGGGGGCTCAACGCCCCCCTCTCACTCTCTGCTGCTGAGGAATTGCAAGGGGGAGCGGGATTAAACAGTTGTTAGACATGAAGTCTCTCTCCCTCTCTCTCTCATCTCCTTCCCACTATCCCTCTCTCCCCCCCTCTCTCTCTCTCTCCCTCTCTCTCTGGACTCATGCATATATTTCGATTGGCCGTTGGCAAATTTAAAACAAGGAAAGAAAAGCATGTCCTCTAGTCATTTATTCTACGTTCTGTTCATAAATTAAATTGTACCCAGAAGCAGTTAATCCCCCTATCAAAAGAAAAACGACAACGATATATATATATATATATATATATATATATATATATATATATATATATATATATATATATATATATATATATATATATATATGTATATATGTATATATATATGTATATATACATGTATATATATATATGTATATATATATATATAGATATAGATATATATATAGATATAGATGTATGATTCAAGATTACCCCATGATATGGAGCAACTGCAGAATCTGCACTACAACGTCAAACGAACGAGATCCCCCCAAGACCAGCGAAAGGCATCGTCAAAACATGTCGTGGTATAAAACAAACCTTTTTCTTACTATCGGCAACCATTGAGCATATAATGGCATCTTCTTTTTTCACTTAATTTGCCATAAATGGAAATGTTAAGCATGACAAATTAGCTCCGAAACTGAATTCAACGCATTCGATGATTCATTATTATCTACAACAACCTTTTAAGATGCCTGAACTTAGAAAACAGGCTTCCCATGATTTAACAGAAGCTGACAGTGAAGCAATAATCGACTTGGGCAATTATCTGCACCTTCGTGACTGCAACTAACCCAATTTGGGGCATTTCAGTGTCTGCTGGTGTAAAATAGATGTTCCTTGAGATTATAGGGTAATACGGACAATGATTTAGAGGAGGTCAAAAGCCCAACTGAAAATGAGCCTCCATTTGAAAAAAAGTGTAGATAAGTGTTCGGTGCGGTCTACTTTGAGTTGCTGACTTTAAATGTTTAGATTAAAGTAGACAACTTTGGTCGGCAGCTAGAGGGAAAAGACGACCAGTTTGATTAATCGCAATCATATGGAGTTCAGTTATTATAATGCACACGCACGAATATCTGAAAAGATTGAAGACCGCAGCTTGGAAAAGAAGTAAGATCTTTCTTATTCTCAATATCTTACTTTATTTGGAAAAAAAAACCTATTCCGGAAGTTACAGAATAATCTTGATGAATTAATTCATGGATTAACTTTGAAAAACTATGTCATGAAACAGTCTCGAAGAAGTATCTCATGAAACAATCATGAAGAGTTAATTTATGAAACAAACTTGAAACGTTGAACCAAGGAGCAATCTTTAAGAACTAATATATTAAACAATCCGAAAGATTCGATTCATGAAGCATTCTTCAAGAATTAATTCGTGAAGCGATCTTGAAGAACGAATTCCTGAAGCGATTCTGAAGAACTGATTCATGAAATAATTGAAAGTGTGGCAGCAATTCTCCCTCGATAAAATCTTTAAAAAATCTTTACAAAATCAACTTTGTTATTAATTATTCATTATTTTTAAGCTTTTGAATCATTCAGGGATATAAACAATGGAACGTAAGTTAATGAATACATTTTGATTGAAAGTAAAGTTTTGGATATTTGCATCAATCGAATCACATAATTTGGACCTTATACATTGAACACACACACAAACACACACACACACACACACACACATATATATATATATATATACACCATTGCTGCATGCTCAGGAAGCCTAACCGAATCTAATTCCATGCCGCCATTAGCAATCAGAATTAGGTATAACGTTTGATAAAATGCAAAAATAACTAGCAAAAGCAATTATGGTAAGGAAATGTTTTAATAATGAAGAAACATAAGAAAGAAAGAAAGAACGAAAGAAAAAAAAAGAAACAAACGAAGGAAGAAAACAGAAGAAAGAGAAGGGAGACAGACGAAAAGAAAGAAGAAACAACGGTCAACGAAAAGAAAAAACGATGAAAAGAGAAGTTTGGACAAAGGAACGAGAAAGAATGAAAAAAAGAGTTAAAGCTTTAAAAAAAAAACCGGACAAAAGAGAAAAAAAAAAAAAGAAAGGAAGAAAAAGGGAAAAAAAAAGATAAATGCAGACGGCGAGAGAACCGAGTGATGAGAAAAAAAGCCCGAAGCAGAAACTAACACATTTCTAAAACAAAAACAAAAATCGATGGAATGAAAAAAAAAAAAAATAAAACAGAAAAAGAATAAAGAAGTGTGAAGGAGTTATTTGACAAGTTGCCATAGAAGAGGCTATAAGGTCAAGTGGCAATTTGTAGATAGTAGCTCATTAATGTAGGGAATTGTTGCTGCAGATGAATAGAGTACGATTTAACGAGATTAAGCAGCCTGGGGCTATGTTGGTGAATTTACATAGAACATAAACGGCAAGACAAATGAATACATACATGAGTAAACATAGAGAGAAAAAAAAAACATATCTGGTTGGACATTCAAAAGATGTGACCAATATATTATGGCAGCATGTTTGGGTGTGACCAATTAAAATATTGGAAGGTTAGATCAATGACTGATTACTTCTTTCAGCTTTTGTTGGCCAGTGGTCATTAAAAAAAAAACTTAATTCTCATAAAACAAAAAGAATGAATGCAGCCGGACACAAAATAAGGGATCAATTCAGAATAATTTTCACATTGAAAAATAAAAGAATTTAAAAATTTTTTTTAACTTTTTACCTCCATTGGTGCAACCTGTACATAGACGAACAGACAAACAGAGTATCTTGAAAACTGAAGAAACCTCTGGTGACCTGTTCAGTCACAAGTTTGGTGAACAGTTTCTAGAAGACCAAAAGAAATGAATGACCGGTTGTTTCAGACCCTAAGTGTTAAAAATAGACGTCAAACCAAACTCAGCCGACTAATGAATATTTTGGGATAAAAGTCCCGATATGAGTAAACACAGACGTTGGTTGGAAATCTCTTTGAAGTGCAAACTGTGATTGATTCAAAACACATTTAACGCCAAAATGTAAAAAACATAGTCAATTTTCACGCTTAGATTACACTGAAAAAGATATATTTGCTTTTCTTTTTTGTTTTTGGATAATAAGTATCATTTTCGAATTGATTACGTCTAAAAAGTATAGAAAATGTCGATAACTCCCTTCGCTTTTGTTAATATGTCTGTGATAATCTGAAATCTACTTATTTCGAAGAGCGGGCAAATTTGCTCATCTGTAATCACATAAAGACAATTATACATGAATACCGCTATCCTGGCCACAAAAGCAAAGTTTGGGGAGAATAATAGCAATTCTCTATTTATTTTCTGCACAAACAATAAGAAAATGATACTCACTATACATGAACAAAAATTGCTTTGTACGGTTTTATTTGCAACAAAAGAAATTAAAGATATTGACCAACATTTTGAGAAGAGCGATTATCATTCTTAAAATTGTTTGGACAATTGAAAACATTCTTTGTGTTTCCTTTACAGTTGCAATGAAGCTTTTACAGTCTTTATCGGATGTTTAATCCATAAAAATTACAGAAAAGCGTGCGAACAGCAAAGAATCGTGGCTGATATACCAACCAGTTAGTCTCATTCCCAGCAACTGGAGCCATATCATTCTCAATAATTGTGTATTCCATGTTATACATAGGATGATCTCCAACTTTTTCCCTGAGCGGAAAACAGACCCCACATCATGCTGAAATCCAAACTGGTCTGACTCACACACCTGTCCCACAAGTTGATATAAACTGATTCTTTCAATTTTATCATTGTTCAGCAATATGGAGAGCTTCCCAAAAGTTTAAAAACAACCAAAGGAATTTTTTTTTTGCTATAGATGAATCGAATCTCATCAGCCATTTTTACTTCAGAGAATTATTGCATCAGATTACATCAGCCTTTTCTCTTGAACAGCTAGGAATTCATTTATTTGAGGGGGTTTGGGATGGTCAAAATCACGGATATAAGTAGGCATATTACACTAAGATCGAAATCGAGGACACAGAACTCGAGAAAGTAGACCACTACATCTACCTAGGGCAACGAATCTCCATGAGACCCTCAAAAGAAGAAGAAATCAAGCGAAGAATCACACTAGGATGGCAAGCCTTTGGCAGAGCTAGCTCAACCTTCAAAAATAATAAGATCCCATTAATCCTAAAGAGAAGGGTGTATAACCAATGCATCCTCCCAATAGTCACTTATGGAGCTGAAACATGGAACTTAACCAAGAAACAGACCCTTAAGCTGAGAACCATGCAACGTGCACATGAAAGAATAATGCTGGGCCTCACATGGAGAGACCACAAAACAGCACAACACATCCGGGAAAAGACAAGAGTTAGAGACATCATAGAATCCATAAAAAATCTCAAATGGCGGTGGGCTGGCCATGTTGCAAGAATGGCTGACAATCGATGGACATCACGACTCACAACATGGATTCCCCGAGACCACATGCGCAACCGAGGCCGGCAAAATGTTAGATGGAGAGACGAGCTAGATAAGTTCAGGAAGTACTGGCTCCGTGACGCCCATGATAGAGAAGTGTGGCAAATCCTGGGGAAGGTCTATGTCCAACGACGGACGCTAAAAGACTGATGATGATGATGATGATGATGATTGCAAATGATAAAACGAACAAAAAACTTTCTTTATATGTGGCCCAGCACGCATAAATAGTTACATAACACAACGATCACTATCTAGAACGCGAATCTCGTACAAAATATAGTTTCAGTAAGACTACAACTTGTCTTTTTTGAATTCACAGGACTTACGGTTTTAATAAGACTACAACTTGTCAGTTAATAATTCATGGGACTTATAGTGATGAGAAGTGGCTGCACGAGTGAGACCGGTATCAGCGATGATCATTTGACTAATAAGTATTGCTGTGCATTCTCAAACCAGTCCGATTAAAAAATTAAAAGTGAGTACAATGAATGTTTTGCGCTGTTTCTACAATCAATTTAGATTGTGGTTGCATGATGTTTAGAAATGTTGATTTCAAAACTTTAAATGAAAAAATGCGGGTTGTCTTAAACTTTTGGGAAACACTGAACATTATTTGGACCAAGGATGATGTAATCTTGTATCTCTCCAGATTCTCATCTCCTGTTCACAAGTAATATTCACCATTTTCGAAATTAACCGACTTATTTGCCCGGTACATATAACTGCATACTTATGACAGAGCAAATGAATGCAACATCGGATCAAATATATTTCGGCAGACGAATATATAACGAGACTTGGTTTGCTGATCGGATTTGAAATTCACGTATTCATACCCACTTAATTAGATTCTCCCCACATTAATGTAATAGTATCTTCCTACCTTGATTTTCCCTTTTTGACCTCATGCCACATTACGGTGGATTTAATGAATATTCATTTATCATTCTCCATCGCTTGGCTGGATATAGTGCATATCAATACAAAGACATGTTAATTAGTAAGTGCCAGTGAGTTGGTATTGATTTATATTCTTTTTTGACAAGAATCACAACGCAACGTATCTCCGAAAGGCGATGTCTCATCTAAATAAATGAACTGTGGTGGCCATTTTTTGCAATCATTAGCAGTTTTAGATTTTGCCCGTTGAATTAACGAGAGAGAAAGTCATATGTCGATTCAGGGATTAAGCTAGACGTGGTAGTAATTTTTTTTCACCACTATCAAGGAAGAAAGGGACGCATGGACTTCTTAGTGTCGGCTAATCTGTATACCCAGTCAAAACAGTTGTCGACTAAAGGTGGCATTTAATGATGGATCATCCAAAAATAGCCTGGTTTTCTCTACCATTGCCATAGACTCTTGTGCTCTGGGTATACTCTTCAATGCACCATTCATCGTGCAATGGGAGAGTGGTTCAGTCACAAGGTGGCAAGCATAGTGGCAACCAAACCTAGTTTAAAGACGGAAACAACTTTAATAGTCGCTGACAAAAGATATGAACTTGGCAATGACGGCCCCCAAAAGAAAAGGCGATAATTGTTGTTTTACTTCTTCGTTTAGGTAGGAACACTTTCTAATATTGAATCACAGTAGTCCCCCCCCCAAAAAAAGGCCCGGCTAACCAACCAGCCAAGTGGGCTACGGATTCTTCTTCCCTAGCTTTTCTATGCGTGCGTGTCTCCTGGATACATTTTTTGGGAAAAAACTTTGAAAAACCTGATGAGTACACCTCTAAGTACTATTCAAAAACAGTGGTTTTGCTTGTTTTTTGCATGTTTTTTAAAAAATTACTTTTGGGATCTTTATTATAATTTTGGGTCAGCAATGTCCGAATCTTCTATTGGTATGCTTTCTTTAGATAATTTTAGATAAGTGATCTATTTTTGAAGATAGTTTGTGATATTCTTTGTAGGAAATCAGTTTTGTCATGCACACATGGGCTGCGGTGATTCATTTATGCAAGGCACGGATATTCATTATTTACTCCACTTGGGTTAGTTTTGGCGCAAGTCCACATATATGGGGCATTCAGTAAGTTGTTACTTTGCCGTAACAATCTGTTAGAACACCTTGTTAAACATTACATAAATACCCGGCGACCTTTTTTCACTTTGTCAGAAGATCACAAGTATAAGGGTAGACTGTGAGGGTCCACTATACTATTAAGCTGAAAAGTTCTGTAATACCAGGAAACTTATCATTACACTACAACCAGTCGTCCCTGATATTCACTAGTTATTTATTTTACTTGATTTGGATCGAATTCACTACACGAGAGTAATATCAACTACTCTAGCTCTCTAACCATTACCTCACGACAAGTTGTTGGCTATATTAATTAATTGTTTATTCAAGTTAGCTGAGTTTTGGCAGAGAGCCGTATGTACAAACTCACCTCTCAGTAGTGATGATCTACGAAATTACCTTGCTAACCATCACCCCCATGACAGGGTGTCTAATATATTCATGAGCTCTGGTAACTTGCATCCGGGAACTATTTTTAGGTTCCGTAAGGGAATCTTTTATTTTGATTCACAGGGGTATATATTTCAGACGAGTGTTTGTATATTCCATTGGTAGAGCAAGTGTCATTAACCTGCTTTACGTACAAACATCCTTAAAAAAATGTAGGGTTTCTTTTCTATTTTAGTTTATGCTCAAAGATAATCACGTGGTCATCGGATGAGTGACTGAAACTTTGAAAAAACAGAAAAAAAAAAAATAAAATGGTACCAGGAGGCAGATATCAGCGGAAAGAGGAAAGAGGTAGTTTTCACCGAAATTATCATTTTGTGGAGTAATTGGTAAAAAAAATCGATACAAGTCAACGCAGATGTTGAGATTGCATGAAAACTAATGTTTGCTAATGCTTGTAGAGCTAAAGGAAGAAGATCAGTACATCTATTTAGGACACCGAATGGGATCCTCAAAAGAACGAGAAAATTCCAATCATTATAAAAAGAAGAAGGGTAGTTAATAAATGAATTCTCCCGATATTCACCTATGGAGCTGACACATAGAACCTTTCCAAACTGAGAACACTGCAGTCTGCACAAGACATAATCATGCACAACATCACATGGAGAGACTTGAAGACAGCACAGTATATTAAAGGAAAGACAAGATTCAGAGATATAAAAAACCATTAGAAAACGCAAATAGCAATGGGCTGGTGAGTTTGCAAGAATTGCGAATAACTGCTGGACATACCGACTCACAACAATGATCCCCCGAGGGAATATGCGAAAATGCAGCCCGTCAAATGGAAGATTGAGTGACGAATTAGACACGTTCAGAAAATGGTGGCTTCGAAATGCCTTTGATAGAGAAGTCCGGTAAATCTTGGGGATGGTCTGTGTTCACTGACGGATGCAACAGGGCTGACAATGATATACATATATATCATCGTCAGCCATGTATATACACACAATATTGCGCTTGTATATGAGTATAAGTATGCTTATATGCTCATTGTTGAAATCCATTGGAAAAATAAGGGCAGTTCATTTTATGTAAACAATGGTTTGTTTATATGAAAAGTACTTCTCATGTGCATTTGAACAAACACAAAATCTGTTTTTATTGTCCAAGACATTGAGGATTTAGTGCCGGGGTATCAAAAATAACTTTCTGGTTTGGTGAATCTTCCAATGAGCAATGTGAGTTTGCGTTTTCAATCTCCTTCATCGATTCTGAATAATATTTTGAATAATATAAAAACATTTTTTCTATCAAAAATGATTTCACAGAAAGTTGGCATTCAGAACCACAAAATATGATTAAATCTATGCCTGGTCATGTTGAGTGATATAAAATATGGCTCTTCTTGCATGATGTTTCTATTTTTAAAACTCAAAATCAAGAGATCGGAAACGAGATGTCCGTTCAAATACTCTGAAGAGTATCATATATATATATATATATATATATATATATATATATATATATATATATATGTATATATGAGTATATATATATATATATATATATATATATATATGATGTGTTGGTTGATGAATGTATAGAGAGAGGAGGAGGAGAAAGAGAGAGAGAAAGAGGCATACATATATACAATGACACACATGCTGATTTATGTGCTCTCTATATAAATGAACACACTAGACAAAAACAAACTAATGCACAGAGATATCCAGGAAACACATACATGTGGGGATAGACTTACATGTGTATGCATATGTATCTCTCTTTCTTCATACTTGCTCTCTCCTAATATATATGCATATATATATATATATATATATATATATATACATATGTGTGTGTGTGTGTCAGTGTATATGTGTGTGTGTGTGTCTGTATATATGTGTGTGTGTGTGTGTCTGTGTATATGTGTGTGTGTCTGCTTAATTGACTTGAACGTGTTTTCAAAGACAGATACAAACCGACACACACACACGCACATATATACATATATGTATGAGTGTGTGTTTATATGTATATTTGCGTATTTATGCATGCATAAGTATGTACTTATGCATGAATCGATATATGTATGCTAGCAAAGAACAAAAGTATATACGCATTGATGTTACAAAAATCTCGTAGGGTTTGAATGTGCGAATTGCCTCCCAAGTAGAAAGAATGAACTGGAAAAAGATGTTCCTTATTTTCCGGTGGGATGATTCCAAGAGATGTATGGAGTGTGGGACGAGACGTTAGGTAACTTGATAGATGGGTAAATTGATTAATCGCTTCAAACTCCCAGATTAATGTACTTATATATATATATATATATATATATATATATAAAGTCTAGAATATTTTTCAGCTTTAAACACAAAACACATTGAAAAACATTTTTTTCAAATTTTCTTTTTTTTTAATGTTTATTCAGTGTTCTTTTTAATTTTATACTCATACTTCGATATTTTGATATTATGTGCACATTTTTATCACTTGTTTATCATGTAACCTTTTCGAGGATCTGTAAATAAAACAGTTTATTAACATGGCTCACCAGCAGTGTTGATCAAAAACCTTTTTTTCCGTCAGGTATAATTTTGATATATAGTTTATGGCATACTACATATATTTTGCTATTTTCTATAGGGTATTATCATAAAATATTGCATATGGATGTTATTTTGTAGGTTACATCATTTATATTTTTGAAACATAGGGCCTACTTACTTAGTCTACCTAAGAAAAAACGTCTTTGACTATGTGGAATCAATAAGTATAGCTACAGACGTAACTCATTGTCCGTGTCACTTATATTGAGTGTTCACCCATGTGAACATCCATTCTGTTGTGTCGGTTTAAATCTTAAACTGCACGCAATGATGATATCATCTTTAAGAATACAAATTACACAGTAACACTTCTTCGTGTTGGTTTTCTTGCAATATATTCAACTGGAGAATTCGACAAATATTTTCCACTAACCTCAAAGGTTATTTTTCCACGTCCAATAACATCTCGCTTTCGTCAGTTTTTTAAAAATTCATATTAACCAATATATTAACCTTATATATAATCTAGCTGGTAGTAATATCTCAATGGACTTTTCGGTTTACAAACTTAGACAATTTGTTACTTGGCATTCCATGTTCTATCTCCCACCAACGCCCAACCATCTATCAGTTACACAAATGGACCAGAGCCAAAAGGTTCCCCTTTTCCCTGGTTCTAGACAATACAATGATACTTCTAACTTACGAAGACTAGGTCCATCTCTTTTGGTTACCTTATTTCCCTAACATTAATACTAATTTATCTTATTCAATGTACATTATTCATTTAATCTGTTTTCATACAATGCAAGACAGCATCTATTTTTTTTCATGATCGACCATACTAGGCTTGATACCACAAGGCACAATTTATATGAGACCACATCACCCGATATATATCATTCTCATTGTTGTATCGTGAGGACATGTGCTAGTCATCTTCCCGTCTCTCTATCTTTTTTCCCCTCTATCACTGTTTTCGCCACTCACTCACACACTCACTCACTCACTCACTCAATATATATATATATTATATATATTTATATATATATATATATATCATGTCAGTCATGTCATTTTGGTTTGTATTTCTATGATTATAGTATCATATTGTGATAAAAAACGAACGTTGTACACCAATTTAAAAGCCCATTAGTAGAATGTACCTCCGACAATAGTGCATTTGTAGGTCATACAGCCACTACAATTTCAAAAAGACTAACATGCCACACACACACACACACACATATATATATATATATATATACGGTTCTTCCAGATGTAATAGTTGGCAACATCGAATTGTCGATCAATTTGCTTCAGTTCGTTTAATGCCACCATTAGATTTTTTTTATTTGCCTCTTCTTATATATATATATATATATATATATATACGTGTGTGTGTGTGTGTGTTTTCCTTGGATTCCATTTAAATCAGGATTACATTTCAATTGATAACGCCCATTTTTAAATGACGCAACAGCTCGTTGAGAATTTCTTATTTTGATTGTGGCCATTGACGACATCTCTTCGTCCAAATTTGTTCACAATTCTTGGAGATTGTTTTGAAAGTGGTTTAGGAATAAACACGAAGAGTAAAACCAACAAGTGTGTCTAATTCTTTTTTCTTATTTTTTTCTTTCTCTA
This sequence comes from Thysanoteuthis rhombus, assembly GCA_963457665.1. NCBI lineage: Eukaryota > Metazoa > Mollusca > Cephalopoda > Oegopsida > Thysanoteuthidae > Thysanoteuthis > Thysanoteuthis major. The sequence continues at coordinate 30,384,500 of OY735227.1, forward strand.
TAAAGCTCCTATCACTGAATTATATTCTTCTCTTTCTCATTTACTTTCACTCTCTCTCACCCTCTCTCTCTCCTCTCTCCCTCTCTCTCTCTCTCTCTCTCTATATATATATATATATGTATTAAGTCCTTTCACATTCATAAATCTTCTTGTAAGAAGTTTCAAAAATTCAATCTATGAATGCACTTTTTGAGTTTTTATTTAGGGTAAACGACGGACTAAATTCACTCGTGGTCCATTGCAATGATGACGACCACAATTTCAATTCAAAGATGCAAAACTAATAAAGAATAAAACCAAGAAAGAGGACTAGCAATAGAATTCACGTGTCTTCAATATAGAAAAATCAACAAGTTGAAATTCCAAATATTCAAAACTAAAAAATTAGTGACATCTAAAAAAATAACCAACGTCGTACAACACGGTCAGACCATGATGAGGTTTCATGATTTTTACAAAAGATGAAAGCAATACATATCAGGAAAGTTTAGTCAACATAACGCGTAATTGGGAATATAAATATCATAAAGTAATTATAAGTCTTCTGATTTGTCAACAAAAAATTATTTGTTCATTGTATATTATTAATCAACTGATATATATATATATATATATATATATATATATATAATCCGAAATCGAAACACATTTTTATTAAAAACGATAAAGAGGATTGTTTGATCAAACTTTCAAAAAGTTCTTTGAGCTGGCAAAAAAGCTCATCAATTGATCACGCAACCCCTATTCGTCGTTTTTAATTGAGCATCTTCGATTGTAAAACTAGTGCCTAAATAAGCTATATATATATATATATATATATATATATATATATATATATATATATATATATATATATATATATATATATATATATTGCAGTTACCTTTGTGGTGTTCACCCAATTCCTAATCCCCTAATGTATATTGACGCACATACACACACAGATACACGCTTACTAGGTCTGTCTAGAAAGTAATGAGACTGATAGTGTAAACGACTTTCTTTATCAACTTGATAACAAACAAACTTGATTTCCTCCAAACTACGTCTCTTTTGAAAGCCGCACACCAACTGAGACGTTGTTCCCATTCCGGGAAATTTTCAACTATCACTGAATTCAGTTGATTCGTCATAGCCAGTTGGATATCCTCAACAGTCCTGAAATAGCGACGACAGCGTTGCAATTTTTCCTTCTTTTTTTGTGTGTAACGGGATATAACCACCAGGACTCGTATCAGGGTAGTAAGGGGAGGGCTTTGGTACCACAGAAATATTCTTTTTTGGCCAGTTACTTGTTCACAGAGGGTGAGGTTTGACAGGGGGTCCTTATCGTGTTGAAGCATCCAAGAATCAGACCGGACGTGAATTTGGTTGAACGTCTGTCTTTGAAACCTGCCCCTCACCCACATTGTTGATTTGAGTATTTGACGATTTGCCGAACTTTTGAAAACGTCCAACAGGTGGCTCCAAACCAAGTTCTGGCTGTGTCAGTAGAATTGGAAGAGCGTCCCCGTTGGTGTCGTCTTTTGAAGGAGATGAGGTTTATTCATAATTCAGCATCGGTCTTTCAACGTCCGTCGTTGGACAAAGACCAGGATTCATCACATTCTTCTATCATGGGCGTCGCAGAGCCAGTGCTTTCTGAATTTCTCTAGCACATCTCTCCATCTAGTACTCTGCCGGCCCAGGTTGCGCATGTAGTTTCTGGGGATCCATGTCGTAAGTCGCAATATCCAGTTATTCACTATTCTTGCTACATGGCCATTCCACTGCCATTTGAGTTTTCTAATGGATTTTATGATGTCTCTGACTCTTGTCTTCATCCAAATGTACTGCATTTTCTTGTGGTCTGTTCTCGTGAGGCCCAGTATAATTTTTTCATGTGCACATTGCATAGTTCTCAATTTGGTGATCAGTCTCTTGGTTAGGTTCCATGTTTCAGCTCCATAAGTGACTATTGAGAGGATGCATTGGTTGTACATCCTTCTTTTTAGGATTAATAGGATTTTCTTCTTTTTGAAGGTTGATCTTTTTCTGCCAAAAGCTTCCCATCCTTGGGTGATTCTTTGCATGATATCTTCTCCGGGGGGTCTCATGGAGATTCGTTGTCCTAAGTACATTTAGTGATCTAATTTCTCGAGGTTTATGTCTTCAATTTTGATCTTAGTGTTTTTATATGTTGATAATAAATATTTTTATAAAATCATCCATTACTCTCGAGCCAAGTTTCAAGTATATATATATATATATATATATATATATATATATATATATATATATATATATATATATATGTGTGTGTGTGTGTGTGTATGTGCAAGTGTTTATTGCTAACAGAAAAACTTTTTTGGATTGGTTATTCAATGAACCAAGCTCATAACAGAATGTTCTCTCTACTCTTCAGCATTGAAGAACCGCAGGTAATGAAGGGTTCCACCTTTTCCTAGATGTATGTCTTTGTCTGATTGTCTACGTCTTTGTATGTTCCAGTGCTCTTGGCCATACCATTTTATCAACGCACTTGAAAATTAGTATCACTACATTATACATAGAAATATTTTCTCCACAGTTTGGAGTCATTTGGGGGTTTATTAATGCCATGTAGATTCTCCAGAATGTAGACGCTTTTTATCTCTATTTTAGATGCCAATGATGCCATTGATAAAATTCATTCTGGCCATATTTATTCTTAGATGGAATCTTTTTCTCTCGACAGCAAATTTTGACACCGTTTTTTGTCGTTCAATTATCGACTTCGATAGCAAGTTAAGTGCTATGATTATTTTTTGTTTGTTTGTGTGGGTGCGTTAGAGTATTGTGATTACTCGACAATTTGCCATTACATATAGTTGGCATTTCCGGGACATTCTAATTAGCATATACAGCAGCGCAGTGTGGAGTTATAAGTTATTTTTTTCAATCAGTGGATCTGGAATAATCTAATAAAAATAAACATCAAATTACAAACGATAGATCTTTTTTCTTAAATCATAGAACTAAATTTAGATATGAAATATTTGAAATGGCAATAGATCCAAATTTGAATGTAAAATACTTAAATTAGCACCACTGAAGAGAAGTAACCAAACTACTCAGTCTTCGTTCCGTGCGAGGGGCGGAAACTTATCTTACATGACTATTATGGTAGGCTTCTCAACGCCACCAGAAAATCCTGTCCGTTCCAAACATACACCTTTGTATGAATGATTATCGCTGCAGAGGATATAGGACGTACAACCTGAATGGTTCTAGTACTTCGAACAGAGGAAAGGAACCTTTAATAGTATAGAAATTTAAGGCCTCCTTTTGTAACTTGAAACTTAATTTGTATGGTCTCTTCTGCATCAGAACAACAGAACTGTTGGCTAAATCTAGGTTTACAAATGAACGACCAGTATCAAAATTAAAGGACAATGATAAGAAGAGGCAGAACCTCTCTAATGTATATTAAAATCTAAGTCAGTCAGTGCTTAAAGACAATCATGCTTATTGTTCTATCACTCATATCACTGTCAGGTTAGATGGCCTAACGGTTAGTACCACAGAAATATAAACGGCGAGATGAATTCAAACTTTGACTGAAACATTGGTATTCACGTATCATTGATGATCTTGGTAGAGGCATGAAGCCATCTGCTCTCCTGCAGCTATGAGAAAATAATAGGACAGAGTGGGATTTCCAGCCTTAGTTGGTAACCGGCCTGGGAGACGGTTAATTATGATTCCAAACGTGAAAGGCTGGCAACATACGGATTAAGTAGCGCGTTCTCAAAAATGTATGGTTGACGGTGAAGTTTCGATGGGCTTAGGGAGTTGAAGGTGAATTCTAATAAGTTGCCTTAAGTAGAATAACGCGAAAAAATGGAAAACAGAAATATGAATAACGCCCCAACCTCTTTATGATAACACAGTTACAAATGGGAAATTAACAAATCTGGCAGCTGCAAAATGAAACTCCATCTCCAGTTCTCTTCTGACTGAACAACATTCGTATTGTGCATATAATGATTGAAAAACCATAAAGGTATATTTTTGGTATGATTGCATTCATTTATTCGGATGAAATAAGCACTTGCATATCTGTAAATGAATTTTGTAGATATGTAAGACTTGTCAGTTTGGCTTAATCGGTAAGAGAGCCGACTACCAATCACTTGGTTGAATTTTCAAATTACATTAGGGTATTGTCAATTTTATAAATGTATTTAATAATTAAAATGAAATAAGTGCTTGCATATCTGTAAGGTTGATTCCGTAGATATCTAGGACTTGTCATTTTGGCTCAGTCAGTAACAGACCCTGCAACCAATCACTCACTTGAGTTTACAAATCACTGTCAATCTTATCATCATCATCATCATCATCATCTGTCTTTTAACGTCCGTCGTTGGACATAAACCTTCCCCAGGATTTGCCACACTTCTCTATCATGGGCGTTGCGGAGTCAGTATTTCCTGAGCTTCTCTAGCTCGTCTCTCCATTTAATAGTCTGCCGGCCTCGGTTGCGCATGTGATCTTGGGGGATCCATGTCCTGAGTTGTGATGTCCATCGGTTGTCTGCCATTCTTGCAACATGGCCAGCCCACCGCCATTTGAGATTTTTAATAAATTCTATGATGTCCCTGACTCTTGCCTTTTCTTGAGTGTACTGTGCTGTCTTGTGGTCTGTCTATGTGAGGCCCAGCATTATTCTTTCATGTACACGTTGCATGGTTCTCAATTTACGGGTCTGTCTCTTGGTGATGTTCCATGTTTCGGCTCAATAAGTAACTATTGGGAGGATGCATTGGTTATACACCTTTCTCTTTAGGACTAATGGGATCTTCTTATCTTTGAAGGTTGAGCTAGCTCTGCCAAAGGCTTGCCATCCTAGTGTGATTCTTTGCTTGATTTCTTCTTCTTTTGAGGGTCTCATGGAGATTCGTTGTCCTAGGTAGATGTAGATGTCTACTTCCTCCAGTTCTGTGTCCTCGATTTTGATCTTGGTGTTTTCATCCCCAATGTGGTTGTTGCACATGATCTTCGTCTTGCTGAAGTTCATGTGTAGGCCGACTTCCTTGCTCTCTTCATTTAGTTAATATATAATCAGTTGGAGGTCTCTGCAAAAAGGGCTATATCGTCTGCGAATCTGAGGTTGCTCAGATACTCGCCGTCTTTTCTAATTCCTTTACTTTCCCAGCGTAGTCTTCTGAAGATCATCTCGAGGCAGGCTGTGAAGAGTTTAGGTGAGCTGGTATCACCTTGTCTTACTCCTTTCTGGAGCTGAAAGGGGTCCGAGTCCCCATATAACCTGATAAAGGAGCTACTGTGATTGTATATATGTTTCAACACTTCAACGTATACTGGATTTACGCCTTGTTGACTGATGGCCTCCATGACCTTTGGGGTTTCTACTGAGTCGAATGTTTTTCCGAAGTCAATTAATGCTACGGCGAGTGGTAGTTTATATTCAGCTGCTTTTTCTTTCAGTTGATTTATCGAATGCAGGTTGTCCATGGTCGAGTAGCTTCTTATAAAGCCAGCCTGTTCACGTGGCTGGTTTTCATCGAGTGTTTTTTGAAGAGGCTGAACTAAATAAATTGACAAAGAAAAAACGAAGGGAAGACAGAAGGAGATACGCGACGGCTGTCATCGAATCGACTCTTGAAAAAAGTCGAGGTTTCAAAGCTATGAACAAAGGCCTCAACTCAGGACGAAGGCAAATAACTAGCATACTCGAGGAAAATAGTCAATCTTATAAATGTATTTAATTAGAATGAAATGAGCGCACGTGTCTATTGATATGTAAGACTTTTCCATTTAGCTCCGTTGGTAAGAGACCAACCTACAATTATGCTAATCGTTATTTCAAATAACAGAAGGGTGATGTTGGTTTCACTTCCCTGAATTCGGTGAGGATTGTTCTTGTTACGATGAGAAAATCATAAAAAAGGTTCAGCCGAGATTTAGGCTGGTGTTTAACATAGAATGAAGCCAGAAATCGCTGTATCTCAATATATGCAAAAATCAGAGTGGATAAATGTTTTGACGTATTTGCTTGATAAATCTGACGCATATGACCATGAACGGCAGTTGTTGCATTGAAGCAGACTTCCTGATGATCGGGATGCCAATTCCAAACTGATGGGTGACTCATTCGATCTTTCCGATCCGCACAGCTCATTAACGATCATGATATCTCAACTTAGGTACCGCCATAAAAATCCACAGAAATAAAGAGGAAAGAAATACGAGTAAAACCAATGAATAATAATCATCGCACACATGCATATATATATATATATATATATATATTAAGAAATGGATACATATGACCCGGCAGAATGATTATAACTTGCGTTTTATTATATAGAAACATTAACCATGTAATGACGGGAGAACGTTCGAAAGAAGTTTCAGTGTAATATAACGCAATTTTTAATCATTCTGTCGGAGCATATATCTTAATGCATAATCGTCGCGTCGAAAGAAATGAGTCGACTGAGAATAAACGAGTTAGTGTGAAAGCAAGTATTTGGGCCTTTTGATTACTGGCGTCTCAATCATAAGAGCATTGCCACATTGAAGTGGCTACCCTATCGGTGGCAGGCTCGATTCCTGAAGCAACCTCATTTTCTTTAATTGTTTGTTCTATTTATGTTGTCTACGACGAGTGGTACATTATTCCTGTAATGACAGGAGAGCATTTAAAAAAAGTTGATAAATAATTCAATGTGATACATAATGTTGTATTTATATATATATATACATATAAATTCATATACACACACACACACACTCATATATATATATATATATATATATGTGTGTGTGTGTGTGTGCATGTGTGCGTGCGTTTTCTCCTTTTTTACTAAACAATGAATATATTCCACCTTTTCACGCCATTATCTAAGTCCAGTCGACAATTACTACCTGTTTTTATGATTCGTATAAAACTTATTTTACTTTTCCAATTCACTTCCCTTCTTTATCAATGTGTATCGATAAGTTGTGGATATTAATTACATAAATCAAACATTATAGAGTAAAAAGTTTATTTGAAAATTCATCTATAACTACGTGTCTGACTACAGACTTATTGATCCATTCTTGTGAGTGGGTGTATATACGATTAAGGATAGACAGAACAAAGACAAAAGTTATGTTCAATGATAAAGTATCCAAAAGACTGTAAGAATCGTTGGCGAAACCATAAAAGAAGCCGAAGAATATATTAACCCAGGTCAGATGATAAAACTACATAAAGACCGTGGAAATAAGATTACGATTGGCTGGAAAACATTTGTCATGAATAGAAATGTACTGAAAAGCAAATGGTCAGTGTCGTTAAAACGAAAAGAATACCATCAATGCATAATACCAAGTCTGAGATGCGGGCGCGAAACATGGAAACCAGCAAAATGACTTGAAAACAATCTCAGAATAGTATCAAATGCAGTGAAGAGAGACAATGCTAGAAAATAACTTAGTGAAAGAAAAAGAAACAAAAATGTTGATGGGCAGAGCAAATAGCGAGAAGAAGACACAGCAAATAGAACAAAAGGCTAACCAATTGGTGTCCATGGGACAGTAAACGCAGTAGGAAAAGACCAGACTCAGGATAGAGATATTAGATGGAGAGGTTTACCAGCGAGCCATTGCAATCGGGTTCATTGCTGACGGAGGTGGAGAGGGCTTTTGTCCAGCAGCAGACTAAGTAAAACCGATGATTGATATATATACATACATACATACATACATACATACATATATATATATATATATATATATATATATATATATATATATATATATATATATATATATATATAGTCTTCATTTTACGGCAATTTTCATTTTGGAGAAAAAAGTTGTAAATGAAATAACATCAAGTGTTTGGTTTGCAGCGAGCCATTAAACATGCAGCACACACCTGCTTTCTATCTTCCCGGCACGCTAGTCTCCTGTACTTCTCGCAAGCACAGCCGACTACAACTTAGTTTAACATCACATCATCTCCACTTGAGAGATTTCCCCCACTTAAATTAATAGTAATTGCTTCTCTACTTTACGCCATTTCGCCTAGCGAAAGTTTTTTTTCCAAAAAGAAAACTTTACTTTCGGATAATGGGGAATATTTCTCTTCCTCTCTTCCTCCGTCTGTCTGTTTCTCTCTCACCTCTCTCTAATATATATATATATATATATATATATATATATATATATATATATATGAGTATTTACTGACATAGTACATCATCGAAATACCATTCTCGGTCTTATATTGCAATTATCCAGACAATAGTCGTTTTTTGGCAGTGCCCATCTCCTCTCCATGATACGTTGTGTAAAGTTGCATAGTATCAGCAGCAGGAAGTTATCTTTGGTCTGACCATATAGGAGAGGTATATTCATGCCCTTCCCTAGATTATCGCGGTAAAGTGAACAGATTCCATTATCCTATCAACCGTTTGGCCAACACCTCATTTCTACCACCCTCCTCCCATTCTATTTTACTGTCTCTTTCTGTGTACACACACACACACAAACACACACACATATATATATATATATATAGACAGAGAGACGGGCACAGACAGAAAAGGAGATTTATACGCTTGTATATATATATACATATATATGTCCATATGTAAATGTGTATCTATAGGTAGTGTGCCTATGTAATTGACGATATTTAGTAAGTGCATCAAGACACCCGGTGAAGATTGAACTCACAACAATAGCATTCGTATTCTAGACCAACCAGCAAACTATTGCTCGTCGGCTTTTTTGGTAAGGATCAATGTTTTATATTCGAGCGAAACACAGCGCACGCGAAATGATCCTTGTCTTGGCATTTCCAACACAGGGTCAGCACCCAACCATTGCACTAAAAGAGTAGATCTATGCAATGTTCTGATTTCTTTGTGACACTGGCTATAGGGACCAGACAATTTCTGTCTTCACCCACACTCAAGCATTGAACCGATCTCGTGTCGTATCTGCCCCCATGGGGAAGCAAATAAATATCATTGCTCTACGACTGAGGCCCATGCATATTTAGTAATTAGTAGTTAGTAATTCGATACCATGAAAAATTATCCATAGTTTTGACGCTAGCAGTTTCTGACCCTAATAATATTTGCATAATCACCGTGTCTGTGTGTTCGTATGAGATGGTGAACGAGTACACCTTCGTTTTAGTAGAATTGGTTCATACCTTCAAATCCACCTAAGAATCCTTTTAGCGTAAGAATCGAAAGGTGTTTTTAGTAGTCGGATCGTGCAAAGGAATGCACCTGTAAGATATGTCCGAGAATGAAAACTGTACTTGATTAGATTCTAAAAGATTCAATCTTTCCAACAGGTGAAACTTACTTTCATATACAACAACCTGTCTCAATATCTATCAATCTATGTGCTTATTTTTTCTATCTATGTCTTAATATCTATCTATTTATCTATCTATGTTAATATCTATCTATTTTTCAGTCCATCTCACTCTCTCTCTCTCGATATATATTTATATATATATATATTCCTGTCTGCCCACCCATCCCCGTCTGTTACAGCCTATTTATATTCCTATCTACCTCAGTCTGGTCTATTGTCAACCCCCTGTACAAATCTTCCCACCTATCTATCTAACTGTGTTCATAATTATGAATTTATTTGTCATCTAAGAATCGATAAATCGATCTATCTCAGCCCGTTCATATCAGTCTTTTTATCTGCCTCAGTCAGTTTATGCATCTATCCTCTTCATATTGATCTATTCATTTACATTTGTCTACCCATTCATGTAGTATTTCCTTCAAACATATACATCAAAATTCACCTGACAATGATTATCATCAACTGACTGCTGTTTCGTTGTGATACAACTCTTCACCGTGGCTATAGACTCGATATCCCTTCCAGTATCAATAGGTGGGGTGGAAACTTTCGCCCAAGATAGATCCATATATATATATATATATATATATATATATATATATATATATATATATATATATATATATATATGTATATATATATATATATATATATATATATATATATACATATATATATATATATATATACATGTATATATATATGTTACACAAGATAATATAAAACAAATATGTTCATTAAAACTGTGAACACAGCTTTTCATATTACTGTTGAAATACTTGTAGAGCTATCAAGAGCTGTGTATATATCTTTGTCTTTCTCTCTCTCTCTCTCTCTATATATATATATATATATATATATATATATATATATATACATATATACATATATATAAATACATAAATCATACATACATATATATATACATGTATATATATATATATGAATATATATATATATATATATGTGTGTGTGTGTGTGTGTGTGTGTGTGTGTGTATGTGTAAAGTATAATTGGTAACAATCCGTCATTTACGCAAGTTTATTGAAAACGACGGATAAAGAATGTCGTTTTATTCTCTTTTTTTTTATTAGTGTTTCTCATTTTCTCTCAAAAGAACGAATCATTATTTCACTAACTTGCTATTGGATCATGAAAAATAATGAACTTCAATCATGATAATGACTGTAGGATCAAGGTATCGATCAGAAATGACAATGAAATTCGATCTCTTGTGAGAAAACAGGGAAAAAACTACTGAAAAAAATTGAAACATTCTTCGTCAATCGTTTATAGTAACAAATACATACATCAATATGTGTATGTGTGTGTGCATACAAGTATGAAAGATATGTCACAAGCTCTACAAGTTTCATAAAACTAATATAAATAAATCGATAGGCCACTCATCTGAAAATACGAGTAAGGTGTATTGTGTATTTATGTAAGTAACGAAAGTGGAATGATAGGATCAATACCCATAATGAGGAGATGAAGTGAAGAGACCCTTGGTTATTGGGACTAAGAATCAGCGTGTATCCAAATTCAAAGCAAGATTTCTTATGAATACTTGAATGCAGCGCCAATCAAAGAAGCCAGCAGTCACGTCATAGTTCAGCCATTAAAAATTCGTCAAAATTACACAAAACAAAATAAATAAATAAATGAATAAATGAATAATAATAATAATAATAATAATGTGCGGTGAAAGAGATGAGACAGTAAACCACATAACTAGTGAATGTAGTCAACTCGCCCAGAAGGAGTATAAGCATAGACACGATAGAGTAGCAACGATGATACACTGGGAACTAAGTAAACAAATGGGATTCAACCATGGGGAAAAGTGGTATCAGCACAAGCCAGAGGCAGTTTTGGAGAATGACAACCACAAACTACTGTGGGACTTTGACATCCAAACTGACCACCTCATCCAGGCAAGAAGGCCGGACTTAGTAATAGTAGACAAAAAAAGGAAGGCCTGCCAAATAATAGACGTTGCTGTGCCTGCAGACCATAGAGTAAAAAAGAAGGAGGGTGAAAAAAGGGAAAAATACCAGGACCTAGCAAGGGAGTTGAAGAAAATGTGGAACATGAAAACCAGGGTAGTACCGGTCATAGTGGGAGCACTAGGAACTGTCCCCAAAACGCTGAGGGAGAGACTGGAGGAGATCGGGATTAGGGGGAGGATAGAGACCGTACAGACCACAGCACTACTTGGAACTGCACGGGTACTGAGGAAGGTGCTAGAGATATAAGTACTGCAACGAATCGTAGCTCTGTCATGATATGCGAAAGAGAGAGGAGACGTTAGCTGAAGACCTGAGGAGACTTATTGTCACTCAGCCCTCAGCGATAACCACTGGGCAACCGGTGTGAAACTGTAAATCGCAGAATTACTGCGACCTATGAGTACTAGGAGAGGAGGGCTGGAGACTTGAGGAGACTTGCTGTCACTCAAACTCCAGCGGTTACCACCAGGCAACTGGTGTGAGATTCCGAAATAATAATAATAATAATAATATGCTTACCATTCATGTGGAAAATCCTGACCGTAAAAATAGCGGAGAGAATGTATGTATCAATGGAAAGAAGGGGACTATTACCTGAAGAGCAGAAAGGTTGTAGGAAAGGAACCAAAAGGGCAAATGATTTACTCTACATCGACCAGATGATCTTAAAAGAAGTAAGGAAAAGGAAAAAGAACATTGCAATGGGATGGATAGATTACAAAGAAGCGTACGATATGATCCCACATAGCTTGATACTCGGATGCCTTAGAATGTTCAAGATGGGCGAACTGGTGGTTAGATTCATCGGAAACGAAAAACTGAAAAGTAGGCTTGACCGCCACAGGAGAAAACTTATCAGAGGTAAGAATAAAAAGAGGAATCTTCCAAGGAGACTCGCTGCTCCCACTATATTTTGTTCTCACCATGATACCACTCAACAGGATCTTGAAGAACAGCAAAGGATACCTTTTTTCCAAAACAAAAGGAAAAGTCAACCATTTAATGTACATGGATGATATAAAATTGTTCGCAAAAAATAGGGGAGAGCTGGAGATGCTATTCGACAAAATAAAAGAATACAGTGATGACATCGGAATGGAATTTAGAATAGAAAAATGTGCAATCATGGTAACGCACAAAGGAAGGCTCACAATGGCTGAAGGAATCGAACATCCAGACAACAGTAAAATTAGAGTATTGACCACACAAGACCGATACAAATACATTGGCGTCCTTGAATGTGACACGATGAAACGGGAAGAGATGAAGGAGAAAATAAAGAGAGAATTCCTTAGAAGGATAAGGAAAATATTAGAGACCAAATTAAACAGCAGAATCTTATAAAAGGAATGAACACCTGGGCTGCATCAGTAGTTAGACACACAGGACCATTCCTAGGATGGACAAAGGAAGAGCTTCAATCAATGGACAGGCGAACAAGGAAACTCATGACAATGTATGGAGCATTACACCCTAGAGATGACACAGACTATACGTTAAGAGAAAGGAGAGGCAGGGCTTCATCAGCATAGAGGACTGTGTCCAGAGAGCTACAGCTGATCTAGAAAAGTACGGGCAAGCAAACAGTGAAGAAATCATAAAGAGTGCACGAAACAGCACAACAAACAACAGAGTAGAAAATAATGTAACAGCACAACAAACTAGGAAAGAAAAATGGGAAAAGAAAAAATTGTACGGAGAGTTCAAAAGACAGATACAAGATGTGACGGACGAGAGATCATGGACATAGTTACAAAAAGGAAACCTGACGAGAGAAACGGAATCACTCATCATGGCAGCTCACAACAAAAGCATCAGGACAAACTATATAAAAAAAAATCGACAGAACACAGACAAACAGCAAGTGCCACCTGTGCGGTGAAAGAGACGATACCATAAATCTCATAACTAGCGAATGTAGTCAACTTGCCCAGAAGGAGTATAAGCACAGACACGATAGAGTAACAACTATGATACACTGGGAACTGAGTAAACGAATGGGATTCAACCATCCGGAAAAGTGGTATCAGCACAAACCAGACGCAGCCCTGGAGAATGGCAACCACAAACTTCCCTGGGACTTTGACATCCAAACCGACCACTTCATCCAGGCAAGAAGACCGGACTTGGTAATTGTAGACAAAAGAAGAAGACCTGCCAAATAGTAGACGTGGCTGTACCTGCAGACCGTAGAGTAAAGAGGAAGGGGGTGAAAGACTGGAAAAATACCAGGATTTAGAGAGGGAACTGAAGAAGATGTGGAACATGAAAGCCAGGGTAGTGTCAGTCATAGTGGACGCACTAGGAACTGTCCCAAAGACACAGAGGGGGGGGGATCGGGATAAAGGGAAGGATTGAAACTGTACAGACCACAGCACTGCTAGGAACTCTGCAGAGGAAAGTGCTACAAATATAAGGACTGCAACACTAATTGTTAACAGTGACCTAACAGAGGAAGGGAAATGAATGCAGAAACGTAAACCTAATTGTCATTCTGCTTTCAGCAATGACCACTGGGCAACCGGTGTGAAACCGTAAACTGTAGTATTACTGTGGCCTATGAGAACTAGGAGAGAAGGGCTAGAGACTTGAGGAGACTTGCTGTAACTCAAACACCAGCGGTAACCACCAGGCAACTGGTGTGAGATTGTAAATAATAATAATAATAATAATAATAATAATAATAATAATAATAATAAAAAAAAGAGCGCGAGAGATAGTGCAACAAGCAATAAAGTAGAAAACAATGGAACAGTACAGCAAACAAGAAAAGAAAGATGGGAAGGGAAAAAATTGTACGGCGAGTTTAAAAGACAGATACAAGATATAGCAGACGAGAAATCATGGACGTGGTTACGAAAGGGGAACCTTAAGAGAGAAACAGAATCGCTCATCATGGCAGCCCAAAACAAAAGCATAAGGACAAACTACATAAAAACAAAAATCGACAGAACACAGACAAACAGCGAATGCTGCATGTGCGGTGGAAGAAACCACATAACTAGTGAATGTAGTCAACTCGCCCAGAAGGAGTATAAGCATAGACACGATAGAGTAGCAACGGTGATACACTGGGAACTAAGCAAACAAATGGGATTCAACCATGTGGAAAAGTGGTATCAGCACAAGCCAGAGGCAGTTTTGGAGAATGACAACCACAAACTACTGTGGGACTTTGACATCCAAACTGACCACCTCATCCAGGCAAGAAGACTGGACTTATAGTAGACAAAAAAAGGAAGGCCTGCCAAATAGTAGACGTTGCTGTACCTGCAGACCATAGAGTAAAAAAGAAGGAGGGTGAAAAAAGGGAAAAATACCAGGACCTAGCAAGGGAGTTAAGGAAAATGTGGAACATTAAAACTAGGGTAGTACCGGTCATAGTGGGCGCACTAGGAACTGTCCCCAAAACGCTGAGGGAGAGACTGGAGGAGATCGGGATAAGGGGAAGGATAGAGACTGTACAGACCACAGCACTACTGGGAACTGCACGGATACTGAGGAAGGTGCTAGAGATATAAGGACTGCAACGAATTGTAGCTCTGTCATGATATGAGAAAGAGAGAGGAGACGTTAACTGAAGGCCTGAGGAGACTTATTGTCAGTCAGCCTTCAGCGAAAACCACTGGGCAACCGGTGTGAAACTGTAAATCGTAGAATTACTGCAACCTATGAGTACTAGGAGAGGAGGGCTGGAGACTTGAGGAGACTTGCTGTCACTCAAACTCCAGCGGTTACCACCAGGCAACTGGTGTGAGATTCCAAATAATAATAATAATAATAATAATAATAATAATAATAATAAAAACAGGTTTGGTTATTCACTGAATAGAAACTTTCACGTGACCAACGTCTTGGGCATTCTGTGTTGGGGTCGATCAATTTAAGAATTGCAAAAAAAAAGAAGTGATCGATGAGTAAGTTACTTCTCCTGCCTTCTATTAGGCGATGATCACTAAAAATATCTGAATTAAAAAAAAAAACCCAAGCCTGAATGCTGCAAGACTCAAACTAATTCATTGGGAATTGAATCTTACCCAAAAGACATAATTAGGGTGTGCAAAATAACGAAAGGAATATCGTTTTTAAAAAACAATATAAATGAGTGTATGCTGAAATTTCCAGCGTATGAACTCAATTCGTGCGGTTTGTTTGCCAAACACTTATAGAGATAGCCAGCCAGCCAGCCAAGCTCATTTGAAAACTGAAGAAACCTATGTTGATAATTTTGATGACAGTTTCGGTTGACGGTAACTAAGATTTGAAAGCCGAATCGCTAGTATCAGATGTATCAGACCTGACTACATCAAAACCAAAATAGTCGAAAAATAACGAAATAGCAAATTTCAACCGAGGAGAGCCAGATGAACAAAAGTAATACACAAAGTCTCCCTGGAAAGTATCCAGATATTTGATATTAATGTCAAAACAGCCTACCTATGGCAATGGGGTATTCGGAATATTCCCTTTCCACTTTTCAAAACAGTCTGCAAAGTCCTTCTATGGACTAAACATCAGTTGTATCACCACACTCTCTTTAATCCCTACCACAGTCTGAAATCTCCAGGGTGATGGGCAGAAATCCCTGAAATCCAAGTCAAGACTAGACGGGGGAGGGTTGACCTGAATGCAAAAGATAAACTTGGCTTGAGATATCTATAACAACTCCTGAGGTAATTGTGAATGCATTGGTCAGTAAGTTCACCAGCTTACTCAATGGTGTCCAATCGCTCACTTTGTAACCTCAGCGGAGAGTGCCTGCTCAAGAATGTGTAGTAAGGTTCCCTTTAATTGATAGCCAAGTTATAACATAGCCAAACAACCATTTTTCGATCTAATCTAAAGAGCTTTATATTTTTGGACAATCTTCATCTACTTGGAACAGTCTTGATGCCTTCAGCAAACAATATCGACGACAGCAATATTAAAATCAACCAGAATATTCAGTAGAGTCCTGGGTTATTACAGAGGCTCTCTGTCATCTTACCTTCTGTGTAAATCATCAGTTACTCCTGGTGTGAAAACAATGAGCTCTATTAAAGTTCAAAGAATATTTGCGAGAGAGTAACTAAAGGAACGACCCGAGAAATTATTTGGGTATGGTTGTGCGAAGGTCATCTGAATATGAAAATGGAATTATTTGTAATAATATCTGTTTTTATCTCGCCTGATCCACAGCCACATTGAAGTTAATTCTGCCGCCTCGGTCACCAAGTTGATGGCGCTTTGCCTACTATCCCTAAGTTGTCTAGCATGTTATTTGGCTTTGCAGAAAGACTGGTCCGCAAATCTCTCGATCTCTCCTCAGTAGTCTCGGACCTTGCACGCCACCTACTGTTTCATTACTCTTGCACCATCTCAGTATCCTTTCCTTCTCGTTAGCCTCCCCGATACGGTCCTCCCAATCGAGTTCTGAGAAAATGATACGCTTGGGGACTTTTTTGAGATCACCACTGTCTGGCTCTAGCGCTGTTTTGGCAGCGATCCTTGGGAGCTCCGGTCACGTCCCCAGGTCGTGCTCAGCTCCCAATAGAAGAAGGTGGTGCTGTCTGCAGGTGTTAATTTCTCCTCAGCTTTAACGAAAGGTAAAGCGTATTAGAACAAAGTACCACAAAACCGAAATAGACTAACTCCGATAAACAGCAGATGTTGCCTGTGCGTAACGGAAGATGAAACAGTAAATCAGTTATCAGGTGAGTGAAGTAAAGGTGATCAAGAGTACGAGAATAGACATGGTTGGTTTGGAAACAGAGATTCACTTGGATTTAGCAATGCATATAGAAGACAAAACCATGATCAGAGATATAAAGAAAGAGCACCAACAATTAGTAAGAATGTGTGGGAAGAGTTACACTCTGGTAATTGTGCAAACGACAAGACCACAGAGTAAAAGCAATCCTGGGGGACGGAATTCTCTCTATGAATGTATCAAATTCAAGTAGGTTTTACTATTCAGGACATAAAACCGACTCTGGTCATTATACAAAAGACAAATAGATCAGTCAAATAGTATCTGTTGGTATTCCACTAGACCACAAAGTGAAACTGAAAAACAAAGGACAAAGTTGGGTCACTCTCAGAGCTTTGCCTCAAGAATAAAAACGATTAAAATCGCCGAATACGGTGTTATTTGTAATTCTTACAACTATAGAAGAATTTAGAATGGTCTCGAGAGAACCCTTTCACCAAAACTGGACAAATTGATAATCCAAGGAATAATCGAAACTATGTAGATAATAGGATTAATTGAATCGACAAAAGAACTGGGGCGAATGCTGCAGTACTGCAAAGATTTGCCGTCACATGATCCCAATCGAGAGCGAACAGATGCCGTAAGAGTTAAAATGCAGCTAGCAATGCGGAATTGTGGATTATGTCACGAAGGGGAGGAAAAGAAAAGAAAAAGAATTATATACGATCTCTCTTTGATTGATCTTCATTCATTCGAATGCTGTAACGAACCTCCCAAAATAACAGTATTCAGAGTAGCTAGATTGATAGACAAATGTAGCTGGTCACTCAATAGAAACAGTTGTGTTACTAATGTCTCCTGGCAGCGTGCCACATTGGGGTGATCAATTAAAAAAAAAAAAAAAAACAAACTAGGGGTGATCAATTGATTAGTTACTTCTTTAGTCTTTGGCAGAGCAATGATCATTAAAAAGTTTGAATTTTCAGATAACTAGTGAGCACAGACTAGGGGCTAATTTAGCGAGAAATTACATAGAAAATTACCCCCGACCCTTACCCAACGAAAAATTTGGCAAAAGGGTAATTTTGGAAAACATAACCTACACATAGATATAATGGGGAGTAAATGTTCAAATTTTTGAACCCTCCAACTTTATTGGTACGGCCTGTAAGCGTGGTAAGTCCATAGCCTACCATCCAGCCAGACCAACTTGAAAACTGAAGAAACCTATATCCACTGTCTTGGTTGACTTCTAATTGATAGATATGAGCAGACTGAGATAACAAGATGCCTGGCTAGCTAGCCTGCTAGCAAGATAAATATGCAGACAGATTGGGGTAGAAAAGAGAAAAGTAATCTACGTACTTTGAGAATATGAATAAAAAAACAGAGAGAGAGAGAGAGAGAGAGAGAAGGGGAGAGAGACTGACCGGTTGTGGTGGAGGTATCACATCAAACTCCATTTTCTTATCTTCATTGAAAGGCTCATAAAAAAAGCTGCCGTCATGGGAGAGTTTAATTCTTATACGTATCTTGTTTATTTTGGTAAATATAGCGGGAAATACATTTGAAATATGTGAATTCTCTATGTTCTTAAGTAAGCTAAACGTCCATAAATAGATAGATATGAACATATTCGGATGAATAGATGATACATAATACTGTAAAATTGGCGAATGGTCGTTAGCTTTCACGCATATATCTTAAAGAATCCTAAACAGCTGCACCCAAGAGACTTCAAATCCGTCTACAAGGGCTACATTGTCCCTAAGATTAACATGGAATTGGTGGCACTGACCTTTGAGTTCTTTACAAGTCAATTTAGGATGAAAACTATTTTTCCGTCCTAACTTTCAGTTTTATCTTAAGATTCATTTATTTCTTAAACGAAACCATTGGCAGCAATAATGCTCTATTGGTTAAGTTACAGCAAACGAAATCGGGGAAACGCATTCAAACGCTGACGGAGAAAATTAAAAAAAGTTTCTCTTAATTTCATGCACCGTTGAATTAGTAGACCTTTGAAATTTATCAGTCCCAAAAGATATTTCTTCAAAGGTTTTAAGTAGTAAAAGTTCTACTTGCAATGTAACTATAACGTTGAACGGTACCCTTACTCTCTGTTCGTCATATTGAATCTGCAGATGTGAATTTCTCTTTCTCTTTTAACTAATACCAGTCTTGTTGTACTTCTGTAAACAAATCTGACCACAACCCATCTATAAGACCTGTTCTCTTTGTGTAAAAACGCCAATCCTTACCTCAGTCAAAACACAGCAAAGATGGATTATTTAAATCCGATGGCCTCCTCTGATATGCGAACTACTAACGCCAAAAGTAAGCTCATGGATATTCAGCTTCGGGAAAAATGAATCTAGGGTTTTAGGAAGGTTGGTGTAGGCCTGTGTGAGTGTTCTCAGAAATGTGTGCGGGCCAAACGCAGATGTTTGCGTGCAAGCGCTGGTCGGATGGATAGATCAATAGATATGAAATCTCTATGAAGTATAATTTCCTTTCTTGCAATGTCGTACTTGAAGTTTATCTTTTCCACAGGCCCGCCGAGTACACCACTTAGAATACATACATGTTTGCGAACACCCGTGTGTAAATGTACCAAGAAAGACTGGTAAATAAATGAAGTAGTGGTTTGCATGTTTGTCACGCAGACCATTAGTACTGAAGTGAGGTTATTCTTCATTGAGTTACATATTCGTAGTTTTATAATGGATCAAACTTAGGATAGATAGATAGATACGAATAGACTGCAATAGATAAATATGAACAGACTGCAATAGATAGATAGATAATAGATAGATAGATAGATAGATAGATAGATAGAGAGAGAGAGAGAGAGAGAGAGAGAGAGAGATTGCATAAATTGCAGACTATATTGTACGAGTGTAGCTGACTTTGGAACATAAATAAAAACTGTAAATCGATTCTGAATGATAGGGATATTCCCAAGTTTTGAAATCATGTTCAAATCTGACTTTTACTTGGACACGAATACCGACAATGTTGTTAGAAAAAGACACCCATAGAGCAGAACGCGTTTATGGATCTCCACGTAGCTAAGCTCAGTACGGTAAAAGGCTAAAAGCGTTGGGATACCTTTTGAGAATGGAACTTGGTTTAACGAATCTGTGACACGAGCTAAGTAATAATTGCTTCACGACAAGGCTACATCTATTGAAGATACCCTCTTACTATCTATCTATCTATCTATCTATTTATCTATCTATCTATCGCTAAATCATCATCATCATCATCATCATCATCATCATCATCATCATCATCATCATCATCATCATCATCATTCATTTAACGTCCATCGTTGGACATAGATATTCTCTCAGATTCAATACAATCATGGGCATCGCAGAGCCAGTACTTTCTGAACTTCGTATTCCCATCTTGCTCATCTTCCCATCTAATTTTCTGTCGGTAATAGTTTTGCATATGATCTCTTGGGATCCATATAGAAAGTCGTGATACCCAGTGGTTGGCTGACGTTATTGTAATATGACCAGTCCATTGCCATTTGAGTTTTCTAACAGATTCTATGATATTACTGGATCCTATTTCTTCTCCAATATACTGTGCTGCCTTGTGATCCCTCCATCTGATGTTGAGCATGATCCTCTCCTGTGTACGTTACGCGGAAAACCATGGAGGATGTCATTTCTTCCTGTCAGTAGTCACAGCAAACGTGTTATAAAGCACTTTAGGTCAGTGAGGAAAGAAACTACCTCAGCATTATTAATCGGCTAACCACTACGCCACTGAAGGTGCCTTTATCTATAACCCTCTCAATCTTTTCAGATATGCCTCCCCACCCACACAAATACACATAGAAAATATATCCGAATATCTATCAATCAAACTATTTCTCGATCTATCTGTCTATCAGTTCATATCTATCAGTCCATCTCATCTCATATATATATATATATATATATATCGATGTATGTCACTCACTATCTATTCCCACATCTGGCTGTCTATCTGGGGTCACGTTACAAGCCTCAGAAGTGTATCTGGCAACATTTATGAATGAGAATACATACCACCCTAAGTACTAAGTTTGACCTAGTCTGCCGGAAAACTGCCGAGAACACCCCGAGTAGAGAGTGCCTTATAGCACTTTTGCTGTAAGTACAGACAGGAGGAAATGACCTGACATCTTCCTCTTACTGTCATGAGGTAAATGGTTCGTGGTGGGTGAAGTTTTCCAATGTCAAGTCTTACTATTAACAACATCGCGTTCACCCCCGCTCAAAAGGGAATATAGTTTACAACGCAATGTATTGACGGAAGCATATATATTTATTCGCACTGTTCACGTACTAAAATATGCATGTGAATACCAGCTTTTAATTACGCAATAACACGTGTGGGTAAAATAAGTATTGACCTTACGCTGGCTACGGTATCAGTCATCCCTGACTGGTTTTCACATACTGCAAGTTACCCTGGCTTATTTTCCTATCTTTGTGATAGGAGAATCAAACATAGAGGTAACACGCACCGAAGTGGCGTCACTCACTTCACCATACGAATAAGGCATGTAAATGAGTACATCTTTCAACCACATCGAGTAGAAACATTCTCCGAAGTTGGCTTGGATCGTGTTTGGGTCGAAACTGGAACCACAATTTTAAATACGTATGTAAAGGATAAGCATCACTTTCCTTGAAGAGAAAATAGGCACCCCGAGTACTTTTTACTTATAAAATCTGCAGTATCTACCGAGGATAAATATCTATGAATGCGGCACAAAAAAAAAACTTCCATGGATGGGGGCAGTTGTTAGATATTCAAAAAATGTAAGAGATTAGTATTCAAATGGAAATAAAAGGAAGCAGGACTACATTCTTATCAGCACAATTACGCATTCACAATATTCGACCTACACACAAGCACACACATTGATATACATGTATATTTATATAAGTATAATGCATTCAATAACCGTTTGAAAAGTTGGAAGAGCAACGGAAAATTTTGTCTGAATGTAGCAATATACGGTAAAAAAAAAACAACAAAAAAAACAACTTTTCGCTCGAACATAAGTGATGTGCACACAAAGGTGTATATTAAATATGTATATATTTATTTATCTATACATACATACTCATATATACAGGCGAAATGATATATTCACCGTGTAATAACGGGATATCATTTCCACAAAGTTTCTATACGATATGATATTTCTTGATAATATATATATATATATATATATATATATATATATATACATATATATCACTTGGAAATAACCTCATGTCAACGGACTGTTGTGAGAATCAAACTTCCATAAAAAAAATTGACTATATATGTGTGTGTGTGTGTGTGTTTGGACATCACTCGAAAATTACTCAACCTGAAGAGTCTGTTGACAGAAGTGACACACACACACGCACACATACATACATACATATACATATGTGTGTGTGTGTGTGTGTGTGTGTGTGTGTGTGTGTGTGTGTGTGTGTGTGTATAAACGTATGAAAGATTTCTATACCTTGGGTAATAATAATACAAATAGACGTTATTACAGGAGTCATTGAATAAATTTTAGCTCAATTAAAAACCTGATTATCAGATCGACCTAATTTCTCTTTCCCTCTCTTATTTTAATAAGTGAATGTGTGGAGCTGCCTGTGTTAACATGATTTTCAGCGTATGTAAGGCAGAAGCTTAAATATATATATATATATATATATATATAGATATATATATATATATATATATATATATATATATATATATATATATATATATAACCTCAGTTTTTGAACCTGAAACTTGAAAAAAAGTTTTTGTACGTACGCTTTTTCCCCTATTCCTAACGGGTCCAAATTTCTAAGATAGAGATAATTAAAACGATATATATGTATGTATACGTATATAAGTACCAACACGTATACATGGAGGCCTGCACACACGTACACGCACACACATACACACACACACACAAACACATACACATACAGACACACACACACGCATGCACTGTTGGAAATTCTTGAGGAATTTCAACGGGGGAACGAACCCCATGTATGACAGACATTAACCACAACCCTTCGTAAACTATATAGATATATGTGTGTGTGCGTGTGTGTGTGTGTACATATGTAAATATGATTATTATCACCAAAAACCATACAACTTCCGGATGAATACCACATAGAATAGTTACTTATTTAAAGTATACATATATATATATATATATATATATATATATGTGTGTGTGTGTGTGTGTGTGTGTGTGTGTGTGTGTGTGTGTGTGTGTGTGTGTGTGTGTGTGTGTCTTTGTGTCTCCGTGAGTATCTGTGTATGTATGTGTGTGTGTGTGATCTAGAGTGTACCCCTATTGGGTATATTGCATGAATGCCGATCTAAAGCGTTGCTGTACTTTCAATAACAAAGAAAAAAAAGAACGTGTTTTTATTGTACGATCAAATACGAACACACGCTCTAGGAGATTTGAAGCTACTTTACAATGAATATTCAATTATGCAAATAAACAGTTCTCCCAACAATATTTCTCACAACCCTTTAATTCACAATGTGTTGTTTCCATTTGTTCAACACATTTCTCTGCTGTGTACTAACAATAACAATATGATTCATCACCAGTGAAATCGACTAATAAAAAAAAAAAAAGCCCTGAAGAATGTTGTAGATCATACATAAACACTGACACCGTCAAATACTTGTGTCGGAGATAGATGAAATGGAAATTTCACAACTACTCGATAACAAGACAGATCTCGAAAGTGAAAGGGTGTGAAAAAAGAAAAAAAAAATGTAAAAGATTTGAAGGTTGAAATTCTTACCTAGGTCGTCAATTTTTTAATGGGATGTACTGTAGAATTCGTCCGACTAGGTACGTTGGCATATTGTCTCTCTTTCTCGGGTAAACAATCCGCGTCTCGATCGTTATTGTATTGTTTTTGTTGTTTAAATAATCCCAGAAGTTAAAAAAAAAAAAAAAAGAATAAGATACTTGTCTTAATCCTCCAACAACTGTAAGAAATAGACAAATCAATTTTTTCCTTCTTTTATATACACCATCGATACAATGTGTATATTTTGATACGATTATTGTGTGTTGTTTTTTTTTTAATTCTTTGGTAAGAAAGCAATCAGTTGATTGAATTCATTACTAATGTGATTGTCAGGTTCTGCTGTCGAAAAGAAACAAGTCATAGAAGTTGAGAAAAAATTCCGCTTCTTAAACGCTCACTTTCGTTAGGGTTGCCCGAATCTCATACATAAATTTGACAACTTCAAAATACATACTCAAACCAAAAAATCATGTTTTGCTAGTTTTTTTTTCTTTTGTTTAGCCCTTTCTTAAAATAAATATTTTACAAAACATATAGGTTCTTTCTTTTCTTTCCTTTTTTTTTTGGTTTTATGAAGGTTGAACTTTTTGTACTGGAAAAATATATAAAACCAATCCTATCTTCAAATTATGTTTTCTAACTGGTGCATTTTGAAGATTTCTCCTTCCTTCATCTCTACGATTTGGATTCACTAGAAACGGTGATAATGGGTAAACCTCGTTCAACCTCTCTCTATCTTCATATTTTCTTTTGCTGTTGTTGTTGTTGTTGTTGCCGTGGTGGTGTTGGTGGTCTTAGAGTTCTGTTTTTCGGCTCTCCTCTTCTCTCTCCTTCGTGTTAGCTCCCTTCCCGCCTTCGTCTGTTTTTCTTCTTTTTTTTTCTTCTTCTCTCTCCCCCTCTATTCTTACTATCTTCTTGTCTCATTCATCGAAGCACTACTTGTGGACACGCCGTCCACGTGCACGCCGTTGCCGAGTGAATGGAATTCTTGTGAGCAGCGCTTTCGCAGGGCGGGGTCTATGTGGCCCGGCTAATCGACCAGCCAACCAACCAGCAGCTTCTGAGATGTGTTGTACACGCGCGTAGTCGCTGGCTCCTCTCCGAGGCGGGCGGCTGGGTTACACGCAAGAGACAAAACGTGAGCAGTTTTGTGTATGTGTGTATTCATTCGTAGGCTTGCTACTATCTGTATTCTTGACATTCACAAAGCTTAGCCTAGTACGACACAAGGTCAACTGGAGCGAGATTTGTGCAGGAACGCCAGTCAGCCTTGAGATTCGGCATTCAGAATCCGTCTTTTTCCTTTTTTTTTTTTTACCTGGGTTCGAACTTCGACCACCTGGCACCAAAAAGAAATATACAACTACCTGAAACAGGCCACTATCGGTATGTTCTTGCACGCTCTCATCTGCTGATACACTGGAGTACCGCCCCGGATACCACCATCAGAGGGGTGACACTATGATATTCAGGCAGCGCGAAAATTTCAACAATTACTGCTACTTTAAGCGCTAGTTTCGCCTGTTTTAGCCGATCCTCTGCTATTTTCTTGGCACCATAACTATTAAAATAGCCACAAAAGGGCTAACCGTGTTTCTTTTCAACACGTTTTAATGTTTTTCGACATTTTTTCGAGGTCGATTCAGCACGAATTTTTTTTTCCAAGTTGGCAACGCTGAAGATGACATTCTGAGTAACCGCCCCGGGTGACACCAACCTTAAGACCGTCGCTGTGCTGATGTACGTGTCGATACTAAATGAATGCGCTGATGCAAATACCTGAAAATTCATTCTATGTAGCTCGATTGAGAATGGCGAAAGACTTGGGAATATGGGTTTTTTTCGGTAGTCCCCATCAAAATCTCACGTCCATGATTTTAAATCACTGAAGGCTTTAAGAAGATGAAAAAGAAACATTTGATGTATATTTTTTTCTCCGTCGAAGACCCGTGTTATCGCTCATATTGCTATTTTTTTTTTTATTTCAAACTTTCAACAGCATAGCCTCTTTTTTCGGTCAAAGCTGCGAAGATTTGACAAATTGACTGATCTGGAACGAAACATATATATATATATATATATATATATATATATATATATATATATATATATATATATATATAACCCTTTGGAAGGAATTTTGAAATATTCTCATTCTCGAAAGTTAGACTGATGCAAGAATTTGATCACATATTAACATCACGAATCGAGTATTGAGTTGACGAAAAATGGAAATGAAACTAAATCTTTTTTAATCGTTATTTTTATGTGAACATAAATGTTGTTTTGACGTAAATACATCGTGATCACTTCATACGTCATTGAGATTAATGAACTGGGAAGGTAATCAATAATCGATACAGACTGTATAAAGCTATTACATGTGTGACATAAATAGGTTGCTGATGATTTTACCATCGAATTGTATTGTAATTCAAAAGGAAGAAGAGGGGTATTATCAATGGTCAGGGATGAAGGCAAGCGTTACTCACAAATAGGGCTTTTATGATTTATATGCATTGCAAACGATTTTACAATAGAATTGCATTGAAATTCAAATGGAAGAAGTAAGGGATTGTCAATGGTCAGGGATTGAGGCAAGTGTTATTCACTAATAGGGCTCTCATGATTTATGTGCATCGCTAACGATTTTACTATAGAAATGCATTGAAATACGAAGGGAAGAAGAAATGGATCGTCAATGGTCTGGAACTAAGTCAAATAAGTCTTTTATAATTTATTTGCAATACTAACAATTTTTCTATAAAAATGCATTGGAATTCAGATGGAAGACGAAAGGGATTGTCAATAGTCAGGAATGAAGGTAAGCATTACTCACGAATTGGGCTTTCATAATTCATTTGCATTTATGATTATTTTACTATAAAATTGCGTTGCAAAAGTTGACGATTGAAATGCATTTTGAACCATTTTGGAGTGATTATGATTTTTCGAGCATTTTTGCGAAACAAAATACCGATTTGTTCAAATACAGGGAAGCTATAGATATCTTGGATTTTTTTTACAAACATTTAGATGCCGGGTCTTTAAATTTATTTACTTGTGTGAAAAAAATTATGATGAATCCAGAAGACGGCAATGTACATACTGCTTCTTAATTCCAATGTAAACAAATTGATTATATTAACTTCGCAAGCAATCTACTAGTTTACAAAGCAGAACGAAAGATATATATATATATATATATATATATATAGAAAACCCGTTCATTTAAACATTATGTTTTGTCGTATTTCACCATGTAACATCTGTTATCATCGATAATCCAAAGCTCCCGAGTGAGTTTCAATTTCGGATGAAAATGGCGTATCCCATGTATACAAATATTTCGGTTCCTGTACACAACTCAGTTGAACTCTGACACTAACATGGTAATCCCGTTTTTGCCAGTAAGAGACAAGAACTGAAAGAAATAATGATAACAACAACCACTCCATCTTGTCATTTGCATAATTCATCGTTTTGCCCATTTCACGTTTGACGACTGGAAAAACATGTTACAGAAATGAATACATTTTTCCTAATCTCGTGTTTCCAGACTGCAGATTAAACTTACCATGCAAATCTCTCTCTCTCTCTCTCTCTCTATATATATATATATATATTATATATATATATATATATATATATATATATATTATATATATATATATATATATGTCTGTCTCTTATATATAATATAAATAATAATCGTGTCATCTACATACAGATGTTTCGCTGTATTACAACTCTTCAGTGTGGCTATAGACTATCCAATATCCCTTCGAGTATCGAAAGGTAGGATTGAGACATTCACTTCAGACCCAGAGGTTAACATTATACCTCTGCCCTAAGCAGAAGTGGACGGTCAGTAGGATCGAATTAAGCGATATATTTGCTTACAAACAATTCCCCATCCATGAGAGTGTTCCATTCCAGAGCTGGACAAGCATTGCTAGAGTAGCTCAAAATGGACTAGTAGCCCTACCTAAGAATACTCAACCCTAAAGAAGGGAGCAGTAATTATAATAATGAGTAATATATACATTTTAAAAATAATTTTGACTTTTTATCAACTTTATCTTGATTTTCATTCATCACAAGTTTGACTGCGGTTGAAGTTCTACAGTTACAAGCTGAATCAGACTAAGCAAAATAAAATATATCTTTAATGATTTTCTCCCTTCAATAACATCACAACATCTACTGTAGTTTCCATTTGATCAATTAATCCCCACCAGACGCCAGCGGGTTTATCTCCTCAGTAGCGATAAGGGACGGAAAAGCGCACTCGTGTCACATGACAAGAACAATATTGGAATCGACTTCATTAATCTTCGTTTGCCAAATATGGAGAAGTAGCGATCATTTTGGAGTATAGCTCTAGCGTTAAAGATGACATAGTGCATAGTTTACTGAACGTTTTTCTGTTTTGATTCGTGATGGATTGTCCTTCCAAGTGTAGGAGCTGATTGAATCTTGAGAGAGAACAACAGAGTGAGGTTCAAATGTGTAAGTTTACGCATAAGCGTGTGTTTTAGTGAGAATATCAAATGAGTTTGGATCTCATTCAATTTCGATGCCTTCTGCGAAATAGAGGCTGCAGTTAACATGATGAAGATTTTTTTCTAATGTTTGAATGTTACCGTAACCCAACAGAAACGGCACATGGTATGCAGAGTTTAATAGAATAGAATTTTATAGCATTATTTTGAAAACTTTTTTTTGCTTTCCCCGATAACTTTTTTGAGTTGGGTTTTTACTTACCTCATATTTTGATCGTTAACATATTTTTCTTTCAATAAGAAAAAAAAAATCAAAAAAAATCAGGGGAACTTTTTTTTTTTTTTTTTTACTTTTTAGGAGTCGAAAATGCGGGAAATTATCTCCTCTCCTTTTAGGATCAAAATTTCAAAGTTAAGGAGAAGATTTCTTCACTAGTTTTAGGGTGAATACTCAGAGCAACCTTTTTTAAAAATTTTTAACGGATCAAATGTGAGGAGATTGGTTGGGTCAAAAGTAAGTGGAAAGTTTTTTTTACCCTTGAATAGTCAAAAGTGATAGGAACATTTTTAACAGTCCAACTGGATGTTTATGTTTTTCACTTCAAAGGTCCAAATCAAGAGAAATAATATTTGTTTTTTCTTTTACATTTTTCAGGGGTGATTCAAGGGGAAATTCTTTCCTTTTATTAGGGTCGAAAGTGAGGGGAAAGTCTCTTTTTTTCGGAGTCAAAAACTCATAGGGAATTCTCACCCACTGTTTAAATGTATTCAATAAGCTTAACTTAGCTTAGACAGAGTGCGCCATAGGGGCACCTAGTGAGAATAGAACTCAGCATATTCATAATATGGTTTTCAAAACAAGCTAGTGAATAATGATTCTACGACAGGTTTCCTTTTAGATATAGTCTGTAAATATATCTTTCACCATCAACTGCATCATTGCATTCTCCTTAATCTCATTCATTGCCTGAGATCTCTACAGGGAAAGAAAGGTATTGGTGAGCCACATCAGCATCAGGTTTTGTGTACAATAATGTTTTTGACCTCCGAGATGCTAGGGCAGATGAGGTCAAATTCTATATCTATGGTCTTTGAAGGTCCTCAGATATCGATTTGGGATTAAATCATACCTTTTTTTCATCATAATGATGCCGAGAATAACATTTCTGTGAGTGAATTGCTAGATTAGGTCAACTTTTCCAGAAAAGGGTGATAGAATACGAAACTTTGGTTTTCCAAATTTATGAGAGGTAAATTTGGAATGAAACACCCTTTTTCCGAGCCATATTGCAACGGAAGACAAGACAGGTGATCCTGACCTTCAAAGTGGTCAACAAAGATAAAATTTTGATTAGAATAGTTTAAAAGGAAAATAATCATAAATGATGCAATGTTTTGCAAAAAAGACTGCTCGAGATATGAATATCAAGCGTCATTGTAAATGTGACAGTTACATGGTACACAAGCTCACTCGATGCTGTCACAGTGTTACCCCACAGGAGAGTGTCTGCTCATGCATACCCAGTCAGGTCCCCTACGATTGATTGCCAAGGCCATACAATCAGTTCTCGTCACATTCAAAGGGGATAGATATTTTCCGGGCAACCCTCTGTTATAACTTGGTTTGATTGATAAAAATCTTACCTGATCGACCCAATCGTACCAAAAGCATCATATGGCGCCTTTTGAACATATCCAACGCAACCATGTCGAATTCTGACTCGTCAACTACAACACATGAATCTTCCACAGTCATATCCAGAATAACTTTGGCAAAGATACGAGGTTTTTTTTTCGTGATTGATATATAGTTTCTCTCTATTACATTTTTCTTTCGGGATTTTAGTAGTTCAGTTGTTTGGAAGCAGTAACACAGTGAGATTATTTTTATCTCCCAATCAAGACATTTCTTGGTCGGCTAAAACGATGTACATTCTAAACGATACCGGTCTCATTATGCTCTAGAATATTCCAGCAGGCAGTGTGTGCATTCCGATCCAGCAGGCCAGCGGTATCTGGAGGCGATTGATAAGATTCAGCCATCTTGAAATTATCCCCCTTTGTTGCTTTGGACAGCTGATTTCTCCGGTGCATTTCAACCAAAACAAACAAAATAACATCTACTGGATAGCTAGCAGCTGCCGAATAGTGATTCACTCACATGTAGCAATTATATTCTAGGAGAAAATGACAGCTTGGTCAAAATGATGTCTGCGCAACTTGACATGTTCTATTGCGTCACGACAAACACAACAATTAAAACGTTTTTCTAGACTCCAAGTAAAATAACACAATATGCATGAAATATTTTAGGAGCTCAGCGAGAATTGGTTGGAAATCAGTTTTGATCATCACTGGTATATATATATATATATATGTATAAATATATTTGTATATATATATAGCGAGAGAGAGAGAGAGAGAGAGAGAGAGAGAAAAAGAGAGGGAGGGGAGAAAAAAAGGAGAGAGAGAAAGAGAGAATGAGAGAGGAGGTACCTAGCATTGCCTGGAGGATGGGGCAATCAATACTTGAAGGTCATGTAGTAAACTCTAATAAAAAAAAACTGTGGATCGCAATACTTTAGGTAGGTAAAGAATGCCAAAATCGACCATATTTTTTGAATGCCAAAATTGACGTGACCTTGAATTCTCAATAAGTCGTCATCAGGAGTTATTTCCCTCTATCCTGTGTTCATTCTGAAGTCTTGTTATACCTAACTACACAATTTTGAAGCCAGCTTCATCTGGTTTGAAAATGCCTAAGTATACGTGATACAGAAACGATCTTTACAGTTCAATAAATCATTGGACGAGTTACTTTTGTAAACAAATTTCAAGCCCATAGGGTGTTGCCATCTCTGTTAGAACAGAAAATGCTATAATAATGTTTTTTGAAAATATTAACATCATTCTTAACTTGAATTGAATTTAGGAGGTCACCAGAAGTCAGCATTCATCATCGAGTCAAGTCACACTACTACGTAAATTTGCTGGGTGAAAGTTTCAGCCGTCCCCATTAGACTTGAACATGCTAACACAAATTTGACTGCAAATTGAATTTTACCTCTACAAGAAGTCATAGCCACATATCCTATGTTAATCTTGGGGTCAAGTTACGCTGGTACACGAATTTCCACATTGTAGCTTACACTTGTGTTCCTCAGATTTGAACATGCCAAATTTGACTGGACCCTTAATTGATGTTTAGGAGCCAGCAGAGGTCATCACCATCTATCCTTCCTTCATATTAAGGCCAAGTTACATTAATATACACATTCTTTAGGCAGTGGGGTGGAGCCGTTTCCCTTATATCTAAAAATGCCAACCAAAACTGCTCTGACCTTCTGGTAATGTTTAGAGGTCACCAGAGGTCATGGACACCTACCTTATGTTCATCTTAGGGTCGAGTTATCCTTGTACACAAATATGCTGGATGTAAGATATATCTGTCCCCGATAGATTTGAAAATGCCAAAATTTACCAGACTGCAAATTGACCTTTGGAGACCATCAGAGGTCATCACTGCTACCGTATGTTTATCCTGGGGTCTACTCAAACTTATACACTCATTTTCAGCTTGTAGGGTGCAACCATTTAGTAAAAAACAAAGAAACAATCATTCTTTGTCTTCATAGTATGATATATATGTATAGTCTTGAAAGATTTACAGCTTCACCCACAAAACGTTAGAAAACACACACACACACACACACACACACACATATATATATATATATATATATATATATATATATATATCAATATTAATCTACGTAAGTATGTTCGTTTGCGCGCTTAAAGGCCTTTGTGTTGGTAATATGAGCATGTATGAAAGCTAGAAGAACAAACTCACGCATACATACAGCCTACCACACACGCAACCAGAACACTAAATCTCTAACAAATACACGTGCTCAAACATTTAACGTGCGTCCTAGACATTCGTTGATTAATTCACATTTATCTTCATAAACAAGTGTTTGAGGGGGTCTTCGCTCTGTTGAATTTGTTTTAAGTCATCGCTGCGTTATTCAACTATTTTACCCACAAAAAGAAACTTGCCAGTCATGAGCTCTGACTCATTACAAAAGTACCCCAAGGCCAGTCCTTACCATAAGCTGAGGCTCAAACTTTTAAAGTACGGAAACCTTTTCTTATCTGGAAGAAAAAGACCTAACGTGCTGGTTCTATCTTGTCAGTCTTCACCATGAAAGCGATAATACTAATCCCCATACATAACCGAAGCCTCAGACCCAAAGTTCACTATCAAAATATTCTATATCATTTTCTTGTTTTGTGTGGACTAACGAAAAATTTCCCAAGTACAATGCCCTATCTCGTTCATCATCTTTTATTTGACTGCATTTGTCTTCTGTAGACGAAGCAGCGAAATTTGACGGCTTGTTCGGCCTTGAACCCAACTATAAAGATATACGATGACTGACAATTTGGTGGAAAGATTGATATAATTCGGTTCTTTGCAATTAAAATTTGATCCCTTACTGACACCATGAATTGAGTTTGAACAAAAAAAATGCAACTTACTTTTTTTTCCCTTTAGCTTCCATATTTCATAATCATGAACGTAAGCTGTTTTTGGAAGAGTCGGGGAGAAAGGTCCAAATTATCAAATTTATCCGAGTGAATCTCTACTTGAACAGTGATAGCTTTGGTTTCAAATTCGGGTTGAATGGGTCGTCTGAGTGTTCGTTTCTCAAAGTTACCAAATTGCGAGTGAAGATAGTAATCTACGTGAACACAGCCAGACATAGACTGATGTGTGAGGTTGAGTTGTCAAAGTGTGGAAGTGGGAGGTACAAAACAAGTGGGGTATATGAGAGAGAGGTAGAAATGTGGTTGGGCGCTGCCTCTATAAAGGCTCACTGCAAAACAAACGCTGAACACTGCGCCTTTCTTGTAAAATCAAGACGTGGCATACATCTACCTCCCGAAAATCAGGTGACATCAGTGAATACAAATATATATCTATTAAGATGCAGACTTATTTTGTGTTGCAGTAGCGCATATCTTAGTCTATACACAAAACTCTACCTTTCTCTCGCAGTCTATTCATATCTTTAACTATCCATCGAGTATAAATATACTAAGATATCCATACTTATAATGGTACCATATATTTGTGTGTTTGGGTATTCATTTATGCAATTACCAAGCTTAAACTACAAAGTGAATAGACCAAATATTTGGCATGAAAACTGACGAGACATCACGTTGTGACATGCACCCTGGGAAACTAATGTTGGATGTTATTCGAAGAAATTACTACGAGTCAAGTTCTAGTCAATTGAATCAATTCCTAGCTTAATATTCAGCTTGCGATAATGTTTTTGATCTGACAGGTGCAAGGGCAGATACGGTCAAATTCGACATAATGGATGGTCTTTGGAGGTCTTTAGACATCGATTTGGAATTAAAATATCTTTTTTCGTCATATTGCTGCAAAGAATAACATTTCTGGGAGTGAATCGGTAGATTAGGTTAGCAGGAAAGGGTGGTAGGATAAGAAGTGTTTGGTTTCCAAATTTATGAGAGGTAAATTTGGGATGGAACACCTTTTTCCCAGCCATATTGCAACGAAAGACGACAAGGTAGGTGATCCTGACCTCCCAAACCATTTGAGGTCAACATAGGTCAAATTTCGATTAAAATAGTTAAGAGGGAAAATAAATGAAAAGAAAATGTTGCATTTTGGCAATTGGAAATTGAAGAGAAAAACTTCTCATCCATAATACAAATACACACACCGGAGTGACTGGAGTAATATGTAGCAGTGAGATCTTGACCTTTTTGTGAAAAAAACTCTCACTTTTTTGAGACACCTTTTTTCTGTTGCAAAATTAGAAATGTCTTACAGATGTTTTTTGCTTATTCGAAACTAATTGTTACTCAAGCACGTTGCTTTTTATGAAGCTTCATTGTTCACCCTCGACAGAAAAGAGAGGCCCAAGCAATAGACTTATGTTGACAGTGGCACGAGTAATTCAAAAACTAACTAACGCACCTTGATGCAGCCTTTTCTTATACAAAACGTTCGTGTCACAAACACTCTAAAACGTCTCTTCTGCATGCTGTTTCAACACTTTGGTTTCTTTCTGGAGAGACCACACACACACACACACACACACATATATGTACTTTCATATTGAATGAATAGATCCGCTTCACAAACACATACTTGGAACCCCATGTTTATTCACTTGATCTTGAATGATTAGAACTCTTAATGCAATGAACATGTCACATC
Organism: Thysanoteuthis rhombus; assembly: GCA_963457665.1. NCBI lineage: Eukaryota > Metazoa > Mollusca > Cephalopoda > Oegopsida > Thysanoteuthidae > Thysanoteuthis > Thysanoteuthis major. Next base: position 30,419,206 of record OY735227.1, read on the forward strand.
AGATATTAAACTACTGATTTGCAATTTCACACACACACACACACATATATATATATATATAAATAAATAAATAAATATATATATATATATATATATATATATATATATATCCTTTCAACTATTTTTTATTGTCTGGCATTGGACAGAAGCCCCCCCCCCAAGGATTTGTCAGATCCCTATCGTGGGCGTCGAGGAGCCAATACTTTCTAAACTTGTTTAATTCATCTTGCCATCTTATACTTTGCCGGTTTCACATGTGATCTCTGGGCATCCATATTGTGAGTAGTGATGTTTTACGGTTGTCTGTCATTCTTGCAACCTGACCAGCCCACTGCCATTTGAGTTTCCTGATGGATTATATGATGTCTCTGACCTCTCGTTTTTCCCATAATATATTGTGCTGTCTTGTGAGCACTCCACTCCATGTGATGCCTCGGTCTTTTAATTGCTTGAGGGTCAGTCTCTTGATTGTGTTTCATTTTCCAGCTCCATAAGAGGATGCATCGATTGTTTATCATTCTTTCTAGGACTAATGGGATTTTCTTCCTCTTGAAGGTTAAGCTTGTCCAACCAAAAGGTTGCCATTCTAGATTGATTCTTCTGTCGGTCTCTTCTTCTCTTGAGAGTTCCGTAAAAATTTGTTGCCCGAGATAGCGGTGGCAAATATAGTAACGAGATAATCTGTCTGAAGTGTTGTTTTAAAAATAGCTAATTGTGAATCACGTTTGTGGTTTATTATATACCCGGAAACCACTTTTTCCCTCAGCCATACAAATTTCTTCACGTAATTTTCTACGCCAGCTTCATCATCATTCATCATCATCAATCTTTTAGCGTCCGTCGTTGGACATAGACCTTCCCCACGATTTGCCACACTTCCCTATCATGGGCGTCACGGAGCCAGTACTTCCTGAACTTGTCTAGCTCATCTCTCCATCTAACATTTTGCCGGCCTCGGTTGCGCATGCGGTCTCGGGGGATCCATGTTGTGAGTCGTGATGTCCATTGATTATCTGCCATTCTTGCAACATGGCCAGCCCATCACCATTTGAGATTTTTAATGGATTCTATGATGTCTCTAACTCTTGTCTTTTCCCGGATGTACTGTGCTGTTTTGTGGTATTTCCATGTGAGGCCCAGCATTATTCTTTCATGGGCACGTTGCATGTTTCTCAATTTAAGGGTCTGTCTCTTGGTTAGGTTCCATGTTTCGGCTCCATAAGTGACTATTGGGAGGATGCATTGGTTATACCCCCTTCTCTTTAGGATTAATGGGATCTTATTATTTTTGAAGGTTGAGCTAGCTCTGCCGAAGGCTTGCTATCCTAGTGTGATTCTTTGCTTGATTTCTTCTTCTTTTGAGGGTATCATAGAGATTCGTTGTCCTAGCTAGATATAGTGGTCTACTTCCTCCAGTTGTGTGTCCTCGATATTGATTTTAGTGTTTTTATCCCTGATGTGGTTGTTGCACATGATCTTCGTCTTTTAGCTTTCACTAAATCCTGTCTTCAAGTTTTTGTTCTGTTTTTTTTTTTTTAATTTTTTCCTTCATGCCAGTTCGAGTTACACCTACTGACAATAACGTTTTTCTTCAAGCTATAGCGATGTTCACATTATATTTTCCCTCTTGGTTTGCGTTCATTACCTAAATTTTGTCTTTAATTCTTTTTTCGTTCTATTTTTTTTTTTACGCTGACTGTTTGAATTAACTCCAGTATCCTGGTCCTCTAGTAAGTAATCTGATCAGTAGTTAAATCTGCAAAACCCTTTTGAAGAGCAAAGGATTTCTTGGGTCATAGTGAACCGCAACTGCTTTTATTTGTATCAAATATTATCCCTTTATCAGAGTGTACTTGATGACATTTGCTTTTATTAGGCTTATGCATGAGAGGGAACCGGATGCCTTGCATTATGGGACTGAGACAAAAGATAGACAGAAAGATGATAGACTGGAAAGATGAGGGGCCATCGAAGGATTTAGAAGCAGGAACTTAGATCGACACAGAGAATGGGAGGAAAGAAGAGAAAATATTCGAAAACAAAAGAAATAGGCACACACACACACACAAACACACACACACACACACACACACACATATATATATATATATATATATATATATATATATATATAATATGAACTGTAGAAAGTGAGTTAGACTCGGGACTAAAGTGATTTGAAGTTGAGTTTATTTATCCTTAAATGTTTTTAATGGTCTAGACATGCTTCGAGAGGTATTCCCATCTTCAGTAGTATGTGCTGTGTGTGTGTGTGTGTGTGTGTGTGTGTGCTTCTAGAGGTTAAAGGTTCGATGTGAAACCTGAGTCCACCACCAGGAGCTATACTTTGAGAGCAAAAAATGGTATTATATATATATATATATATACATATGGTAATTAGATGTATATATATATTTACACAAATGCACACACACACACGCATATATATGCACAATAACACAATATATATATATATATATATATATATATATATATATATATATATGTGTGTGTGCGTGTGTTTGTGTGTGTGTGTAGTTTTTTTTTTAAAATCTAGCAGGTTTTGACTTTCTTCTAGTTATATAAAATCATTGCATAATTATTTTTTGATGAATTAGTTTCCTTGCTTTCGATAATCTTACGCGAATCATTTATTCCCAAAAAGGAAAAAAAAATATGCCTGTTTTGATTTGATGAATTATACTGCGTCTTTTAAATGTGCCAATTGCTCACTGTGAGTTTGCTCAGGAGCAGTTGATCCAGTTTCCAAGAATTTTCAGTAAAGTACTCCTTTCCAATCCAAACAAACACAACGACCCTTCCCAACCCAAATAATTACCGTCTAGGATGACATATTAACACATGTTAGAAACTGTCAACCATAATTGTTACAAAAGCTGTCAACATAGGTTTCTTCATTTTTCAAGTGGGTAAGTCTGAGAGCCTGGCCATGTAAGTATCATGCACACAGGCTGCATCAACTGGGTTTGGGATGGTGGAATTTTTATCATTTACTCTACATCATGTCCAAAAAAATGCGCCTTATTTTTTGTAATTTCTCCTCTTGATTGGGTACTTAGTGGGGGTTCGATTCACAATGTGAGTCTATGTTAAACGTATCCCTTAGTTAGTCATCATTCATGCTTGCCTTTTGAAAAATCAAATGTTTTTTCAGTGATCATTGCTCAACGGAAGGAAAGAAAATTAAATTCATCGATCTCCTTTTTTTCCAATTTTTTAATTTATCACTCCAAACACAGCATGTTGCAAAAAGATGTTGGTCACTGGACAGTTTCTATTGAGTGACCAACTATTCATTTATCACAACGATCGACCCTCTTTCCCCAACATGACTTTTATGAACGTTCAGCAAGAGGAAGATGAATATTCTAAATACTGCCCTTTTTTCACACTTTTGGATAGATATCTCAAGCTTGAAAATTTTTTAAGGCTCTTAAACGTTTCACTACAGTCGATTGTATACATGAGTAAGCAAAGAGCTTCGTAAACCTCGGAAATATCCTCAAAACGCTCGCGCTATAAACTTATGTATCTACATATTGAATTGTATGTATCTGGTGCTTATCATGAAGCGCTTGTCCATATATATATATATATATATATATATATATATATATATATATATATATATATATATTGTCTAGGAAAATGTACAGCTTCAATTACTAAATATTAAAAAAAAACTTAGTCAAAAGATGTTTTATGTTACTTCAATATCTGTAAAGATCAAATACTTCTTATTTGTGGTCAGACTAGGCTTTTGGGTTGAAAGTTGAGTGATTTTCCATACAGCAGTCACAGTTCGACAGAACTTAATAAATTAACCAGGAAAAAACGAAGGGAAGACAGATGATACACGACAGCAGTCATCGAATCTACTCCTGAAAGAGGTCTGGACTTCAAAGCTATAAACAAAGGTCTCAACTAAGGACGAAAGCAAGTAACCAGCTTACTCAAGGAAAATGGAAACCTATCTAGAGATAGAGATAGGATTGTCGAACGTAAAAAGAATTTTAATAAAAGCTCTATTCATCCAAACAACGACTACAAAACAAGACGCAAGTAATCAACTTAAGGACTTCCCAGAAGTATCTCCATGGGAGTTGGAAGAAGCCATCAAACAGACAAAGAGAGGAAAAGCCCCGGGACCAGACAACATCACCATCAATCTACTTCGAAAAGCGGATAAAATCATCACTAGAAAACTAGCTGTCCTTTTCAACTAGTGTCTAAAACACAAGTCCTCGATGATTGGAACACTGCTATCATAATGCTTTTATATAAAAAAAGAAATCCGAAAGACTTCAACAACTACTGGCCTACACGCCTACTCAACTGCGTATACAAACTTTTCACAAAAATCATCCCCAATCAAATAAAAAAAACACTTGATGAAAACCAACCCTGGGAGTAAGCTGGCTTTAAAAGTAGCTACTCGACCATGGACCACCTGCATTCAATAATTCAGTTGAAAGGAGAAGCAGCAGAATATAAACCACCACTCGCCATAGCATTTATCGACTTCAAAATGGCTTTCGACTCAGTGGAAATCCCTAAGGCCATGGAGGCCATCACTCGACAAGGTGTAGATCCAGTGCTGGAACATATAAACATTCACAGCAGCTCCTTTATCAGGCTACATAAAGATTCAGACCCCTTTTAGCTTCAGAAAGGGGTAAGACAAGGTGATACCAGCTCACCAAAACTCTTCACAGCCTTCCTCGAGATGATCTTCAAAAGATTAGACTGGAATCAGAAAAGACGGCGTGTATGTGGGCAACCTCAGATTTGCAGACGACTCAGCCCTTTTCGCAGAGAACCTACTTGATCTCCAACTAATGATAAATGAACTAAATGAAGAGAGCAAGAAAGTTGGCCTACACATGAACTTCAGCAAGACAAAGATCATGTGCAACAACCACATCGGGGATAAAAACACTGAGATCAAAATCGAGGACACAGAAATGGAGAAAGTAGATCACTACATCTAATTAGGAGAACGAATCTCCATGAGACCCTCAAAAGAAGAGGATATCAAGCAAAGAATCACTCTAGGATTGCAAGCCTTTAGCAGGGCAAGGTCACCCCTTAAGAATAAGAAGGTCCCGTTAATCCTAAAAAGAAGGGTGTACAACCATTACAACTAATGCAAGCTCCCTACCAAAAAGCTTTGCAGCAGCGTGAAAGACTAAACATTGATAAAACATTTCCATTTATTTTTCATTTCGTTTTACTTCAGCCATTTATATCTCAATATCTGTTAATGTAACATGTAATTTTCTTATCATACTATGTGTAAATTTTCTCTTGTTGGGGTCATCAGTCCTTCAGCATGTAACATTCTCCTACACAGACACAGATATATATATATATATATATATATATATATATATATATGCATATACATATATATATATATATATATATATATATATATATATATATATATATATATATAGTGCAAATTAAGTTTTTAATAGATCATAATATAATATAATATAAAGCAATGTCCGATAGATGTTGGATTTATTTAGTAGAGTGCTCAATACATTCAATTCTATACTCCAAGAGTTGAATTGGTTTAGAGTACAGTTGGATATATACACACACACACACACACACACATATATATATATATATATATATATATATATAGAGAGAGAGAGAGAGAGAGAATGAGATGCATTTGTGTGTATATGTCCGTACATGTGTGTGCGTACGTATGTATGTTCGTTAGTAGCGAAAAAGTGTCTTACATAAAAGATAAAATGACCCCCTGAAAAGGACCCACATCTCTACCAATGGACAATAGATGCAACCGGAAGGAATGCTTATCGACACAGGGCCTATCGAAAAAGCTGTCGGACTGAAACAAACCACAAAGCAAAAATTGGAAGAAAGTGGTACAACCACAAGGCAGGGGCTCCCTCCAGCAAACAGATTTTCTCTTGCACTCGACGCAAGAAGACCTATCTCTTCCGCATATGCGTCACTGTTTGCCTGGGGGTATGCAACAGACGTGGGAAAAAAACAACAACTCATAAATCTCCGTTTGCGGAGGCAAGCCATAAAACTTGTGTTTACATTAGAATGAATGGGTATATTAATATATGAACATTGGAAAGCGAGTATCAGAAACCGTTAACAAAAACTGTCACAAAACACTGTAAAACTTCAGTTTTCAAGTTGGTCTGACTACGTATGTATATATGTATGTATGTAGGCCTACAGAGCACAAGATGGTGGGATGAACTTGACAGATTCAGCAAATACTGGCTCCGCGATGCCCATGATAGGGAATTGTGGCGAATCCTGGGGAAGGTCTATGTCCAACGACTGACGTTAAAAGACTGATGCTGATGATTACGCGTACAGACTTCACTAATGGAGTTAAAGGGCAGACATTTTAAACATTAACTCTCTCTGATGTATAGAGATAACCATTTTAAAAAATTGCCTCCTCAAAACGGTTTTTTCGTGTGGGTTCGATTTTTAATCTAAGCTGATGCTAAATCAATCCCTGTGTTTGCGTCCAGCAACAATCAAACTTTTTTTTTTTAATTATCACATCACCAATAAAAAAGGCAAGGGAAGTAATCTATTCATTGATCTCCGCTCTTTCGAATTTTTACTTGATCACTCCCAACATAGCACGCTGACAGAAGAAGTTGGCCATGTGAGGTTTCTACAGAGTGATTAATCCGACCTGTTCGCTATCATTTTAATAGCCTGATTTGAGAGAGATAGCAGAATATCTTTTTTGGCTTCTGTGATAGTTTGCACGATTCCAAGAATAACATGGATTTCCTCTATTTGATAAAAACGATCCACTCGCCCAACCTGCTTTGCCAACCACTTAGCAACCGGTACGTTGATCTGTGCACACATATTCACAATTGCGATACGATATGTTGAGACACATCAACAAAAAGCTACTCTTACACACTCAAGCCTTTTTCTCTTTCACGTTTATCTCTTGCTGCAAAAGACATTACCATCGACATCCATTATTGACAATCAGATTATTCACTGCCGTAGACTGACAGTCTGTGGTGAAACAAAACTAAAATTAAGACAGGAGAAAATACTTTAAAAAAATTCATAACGGATGACTAAGTTCCATCTAATAAGAATGAAGCAGAATACTCACGGTAGTGGTGTACGAAAAAAACAACAACAACAAAAAAAACAATACCAAATATGGCGCCGAGAGATCTGAGTAAATAAAAGATGATTTTTGAAGGTTAAACTTACTGATAGCCGTCAGATCTCTGGTATCTCTGTCTGTTGAGCATTGGCCGAACATGGGTAAGCTCCCCTGTTGGGAAACGATTAAGCTTGAGACAAATGGGCAGCGATAGCTGGGCGGGAAAATTGGGCAGGGAATATTTAACAATTGAAACAGCCAAAAAAATTAAGAAAAGGCACAAATAAACACACTTACACATAGAAACGTAGAAACATATAAGCATGAACATACAATTACGTACACTCATGCATACACACGAACACACACACACACACACACACATATATATATATATATATATATGTATATATGTATATATATGAAATATATATATATATATATATATATATATATACACAGAAGCACATACACACACATCCACTCATACATACATTAACATGCACACACACACACACACACACACACATCTACGAATACATGCATATACAAATGCATACACATACCGAGACAAAAGGGTTGCGAGCTCAAGTTTCGTCTAGAGCTTATTCTTCATTTCCGATCCATGGATGTCAAGACGGTTGACGGAGATGAATAGGGTTGGGTAGTAAGCTCTTGGGAAAAGAACCTGATCTGTTAGGGAAATAGCTGCAAAAAGTTATCACCCCCATAATCAAAGTTGACTGGGGCCATTCAATATGATGCGCGTGTGTATATGAGGGTAGTGGTTGACAATTCTGTTTCAAACACCATTGCAATCGTTGTGACTTTCTTCACTACTGGGTGGCCTTGCTCTTAGATAACCTGTGCAAGACTAAGCTGAGCTTAGTATCTGGGCGTAAGTAGCGAAACACGTTATGGCACATCAAACAACTATACGATCAAAAAATTTTTTCTATCGCTTGGTAACTTGGTTTGGAGAGTCGACTGATGAGAAGAGAGAGCTACTCCCAAGATGCTGGTTGGTTAGGCGATTCAAAACTCTTCGTAATGGAGACTGTAAGTTGCTGATCTACCACAACCAAATGTTGCGAAAACTAATGATTTACCGTTGTTCGACACGCTAACGTGGGTTTCACTATACGCGTCACTTTAGTGTGATGGTTAATGAGCTAGCCTAGAAGATTATCTCATTACAATGATTCGATGCTTGCTGGGTGCCCGACCCATGCCACCTTACACTAAAAATGCCAACCTTGGCAAATATCATAATTACACCATAAGAAATTACCTGGCAAAACTGTCAGAAAAAGCTATCAGCATATATTTATCTTGGTTTCAAGCTAATCGGATAGTTATCACGCGTACCGGCTGAAAATTTAATTATTTCCTCTTCGTTATCTTTGGAAAAGAAGAAAAAACTCTTTATCAAATTCCCCCGAATAGGTTTTGAGTGGTAGTAGTGGTCAATTTGTAATGTAAATTTATGCAAAGTAGGCCCTTTAGTTCGTGTCCAAAAGCATTCACGCTTGGTTTTTTGAAAAAATCGGACTTTTTGAGTGATTGTCACTTAACAAAGGGCAAGAGAAAGAAACATTTTTTTTCATTGAACACTATTTTTCCAATTTTTGATTGATCACTCTAAACACGCCTTGCTACCAAAAAGGCGTCGGTCAGGAAACCATTTTCGTTTTGAATGACTAACCAGACTTATTATATCTATTTTATGATGTCACAAATGTACTAATAATTTGGAAAGAAGTAAGTTTCCTTCGAGTCGAGTATTACAGTGTGGGGCTAATAAAAGTGATGATTTGTTACTTCTTTTTGTTTTCATTGCCCTAACCAACCCGCTAGAAAACGATAGACACAAAAAATAATAATCATAATGGTCAGCTTATTTCGCGCTGCGCAGCCCTGAAACTGGGATTCAATTTGGTTTGAACCCCAGGGCCATAACAGGGGGAAAATCTTTGAGAGGGGAGGACCATGGGTAACCAGATGCAGCTGATTGTTTCAAACTTCCTAGCATCTAAAAATCCAAACTTCTTCCATTTAAGCAGTCTGATATGATAAACTATATCATTTTCAGCAGTCTCGTTCACATATAAGCATATATCAATTAATTTGGGTGTAATTCAGATGGCCTATACTTACACAATCAACTAAAAAATGGCTTATTTTTTTTCACATTTTGTTTTATCCTTATTCCCTTTTTTTTTAACTGCCCCCCTCTAATTATAACCCTGACTCCAGAAAATCAAATCAGAATTGTTTTCAGCAGCATCTTAACCCTCCAAGAATTCTTTGAAGAGGGCTTGAAATCATGCCAAATTCTTCGGAGGATCAAGATCATGTGACATGCCACCTAATCTACCATGTAAAGATCCAACAGATGGCTACAATCGATCCTTACACATTAAAGCGCCAACGTGTATTTACTAAGCCTATCTTAGGCTTTGCACGAATTAAAAAAAGAGATTGCCTGCTTTGAAAATCACAGTAATCGGTGTATTGAATGATCAAAAAAGTTCGTTCGGTCTTGTCGTTAGATGAAAATCATTAAAAGCGTTCACTTTATTCAAAGAGAAAGCTCTTGATTGTATTATGACAGCTGTCATTCCTATAGGAATTTGAATATTTTTCGAAATTGGCTTCTTTTTGTTTATTGCTTCCAACATTAAAGATTGAAAAAAAAAATACAAAACAAAAAAAACCCTAAGAAAACATTGTCAGGTATTATATATATTTTTATATTTAGGAAGATAAAAATGCCAATCAATCGCTGAAAAAGCGTCGTACAGCTTGCAGAGAAGAATTTGTGAATGATCAAATATGTCAGAAGAGGTTTGTGCGGAGATGTCTCACTGAACAATGATCTATGGTTGAGTAAATCTGTTGTGCTTGATAGTGATCAAATCAGACCATTACTTCAGAATAATCAACCTTATACGACGCAGTAGATAGCCAACATACCCGAAATATCAAAATCAAGCATCGGAAATTATTTGCACCTGCTATGTTAAGTCAGGTGCTTTAATTTGAGCCTTCAACATAAGTTAAGCACAAAAAAAACCCCGACTGAATAATATTTCCTCGTGCGATTCGCTACAAAGATAACAAATGTGGTTCATTTCGATACCGTAACAAGCGAGGAAATATGGATATTTTATAATTGTGCGGAACCCGTAAGATCGTGGTGCGAGCAAAATAAAGCATAATAAAACATCACAAGCTGTATGAAAGGGTGGTTTTCATCAAAAAAGTCATTGTTGTGTATATTTTTTGATCGTAAGGGGTCTTTTTTCTATGAGTGCCTACCGTCGGACCAAACGGACTCCAATAAATATTGCCCCTAACTGGAGACAAACTGGAGACAGGAATCGAGAAAAGGCGATCAGAATTAGGTTTTTTAAAAGAGCCTTTTTTTCAACAGGAATAATGCTCTACTGCGGGTTTTACTTGATATCACACGGTATTACAATTTAGTTGTGAAGTTTTCACTCAATAAGCGTACTCAACAGACATTGAATCTTTAGATTTTTGTCAAACGATAGTATAAAGTGTGGAATTGGCTTTGTTTTCTTACCGTAACAACAAGAAAATTCTTCGTAAAAATGTGCATTGTAAACCAATATGTAAAACTCATATTCCCCTACTGCAATTACGCGTGACCCATTGTCAGCATGATGTCCTACTGAATAATGCGGCAAGTCTTGGGAATTAACAAAAATTTAACATACATATATGGACAGCCTATGTCATTCTAATAGATGAATACATTAATACAAAAAATATGTTTTTTCGGATATATATATACATATATATATATTTATATATATATTATATATATATATATATATATATATATATATATATATATATATATATATATATATATATATATATATAGATATAGCGAGAGTTGCAGTAAACATCTTAAGCCAGAATAGAAGTTAAAGTTGATTTTGACCCTGCTGAGCTAGTCTTGCCTTTCATTCTGTTCTTTATATAATTCCCCGAATGAAAAAACAAACAAACGATTAGCTGAAAGGCTGCAAAGGACAGCTTAAGTATTTCGTCGGTGACAAAAGGTTATGGGAAGATAAAAATATGAAGCCATGAGAACTATGACAAAAGATAATTGAATAAACGTTATGTATGTTTATTTTCAATAGATTCAATTTTGGAAGGAGAAATGATTCGTCTTGTCTCACAAATGAATAGAGCAAACTTAGTTGATCACCCATACTTGAACTCAATCCGTGACCATAATTATCTGTGGGAGATAAAAAATTAGTACGGCAATCTGATTGTTAACCAACACTATCGACAACGAACCGGTTTAATCACTGTTGTTTGTGTGTTTGAGTTCTTTGTGTATTATGAGATTTATATGTATCTATGCATCTATCCAGAATCTACCCAACCGTGATCATTCATAGTGGTGAATTTGAGATTTTGCACACACACTCCCCTCAATGAGTAGGGAAAAATATTCCTGTTTATTCCAACCCAGAATTTTCTATAGGGGGTTAAATTTTCAATGAAAGTTTATGCCTAATTGGTCCATTTTTTTTTCCAAATCAGAAATTTATGATACAAACCGTACTGATTGTACATTCTCATCAAGGTAACTTGATTTTACCAATAAAAACGCAGCATATATTCATAATTACCCAACTATCAATCTTGACTTCCATTCTGTTTTCACTTTAATTTTCGATTGTGTTTCTCGCAACTTGATTCGGGCTGATCTTCTACGGTAGCGAGTTAACAGAATCGATTGTAAATAAAGAGCTTACTCTTCAATTCCAATCTGCGCTTCTGTGGAGCAATGGTTTAGGTTCAGGAGTGAGAAAAGCTACCAAAAAGAAAGATGAACGTATATAGAAGTAACAAAAAACATACAATGGGTTATATACTTCATATATTGATTAAAAAAAACCCAAATTAAACTGGTCTGGTTAGAGACTGAATAGGAACTGTCACATGAACAACAACAGGTGATCAATTAAAAAAATTGAAGAAAATGGTGATCAACGAATAACTTACTTCTTTCGTTTTTTGTTGGGCAATGATCAGTAAAAAAATCTGAATATTAGAAAAATAAAAATTTACAAAAGAACCAGTTATGAACGTTGCCAGACACAAAGAGGAACACATTTAGCCTATATTTTCATTGCAAATTGATCCCCCAATAAAAACCTACTTTTAAGAGAAGTAAAAGAAAAATCATGACACATCAAAGAATGAATCTTCATTCGTTTGGATCCATTGATGCAGCCTCTACCTGTGATGTATTTTCACATTGCCAGCCAGCTAAACCAACTTAATAACTGAAAAATTTCGAGTTATCCATTTTTGTGACAGTTTCAGTTGAGAGTTTCTATTAACAAGTCAGCAAGTCACCTGGTCTTCAAGTGTGCATATATATATCATTAATTCTTCGAGCGGTGTCAATTTATCAGTACCTGAGTCAATTTTTCCAATGATTAGCTACAGGGTCGATGAAAAGGAATGCACGACAATGAATAAGACGTAACCAAATTTTTACTGGGTCCAGTGAGAAAGAACAGACTGTCCGATAGTTTGAACTCAATGTTTAGAATTGAAAAAAGAATCATAAAGCAGCTATATAATTGTATAATAGCATTAGAACTCGATGGTCATTTCTCTAGAAGTCGTCTCAATATTGATCCCCCGATTGCTAAAAGTAAATTAAGGAGTAGATTTTATCTTATTTTTGTTATCAAAAACGTTAATGAATCTTCTGAAAAAAAATGATGTAAACAATATTTTTTTTCTGATTTAGTGGATGAGTCATTAAGCTATTTGTGATATAATGCTTTTTATTCAGTGACTTTGTACCAAATACTGATTGCTTTTTACTTGAAGTGAATATTTTTATTTTGTTCAGTTCGTCTCTTTATATATATATATATATATATATATATATATATATATATATATATATATATATATTATGTATATGTATATATATATATATATGTATATATGTATATGTATACATATATATGTATATACATATATATATATATATATATAAATATATATGTATATATATATATATATATATATATATATATATATATATATATATATATATATATATGAAGTAGGTATCAAAGTGAAAAAGTTTGTTTCTACTTAAAATGTTTCTTGGAGGATTGTGCAGAAAAAATATTTTAGTTAAGACCACACTCCTGTTATAAGGCATGTTTGATTTTTTCAAATGTATCTGATTTTTTCGAACGAGGACGTTTTCCTCTTCTTCTCCTCCAAGGCATCGAAGTACATACTTTTTGAGCAAAGGATCGAATTCAACACTGAGTATAAGTAAGCAATCGTTGATCACTCAGTTGAGATACAGGTTTTGGATTAACCATTGCTTGCGATACTAACTTGCTAATAATTGGTCTCTGTCAGAGATTTAGATAAATACTCAATCTATTTTGGTAGAGGGTAATAATAAACAAGAATTGAGTTAGGATTAGACATTCAACTCACAATAACCGGCTAGACATTTAGAAACTCGGGAATTCACACAACGTAGAGGGTCACAATAGCTTAACATCGAAGTAGGATTCAATTAATTACTCAATCGGTGGCGCGCAAGGTCTTGCCAAATATTGCTCTCTGACAGAGTCTTGGATATGTTAACTGACTATTTTGGTTGGACATAGTATTAAAGCACTCTGTTAGTATCGAACTCGTGGTGCAGGCTATAGTCTCCGAAATCACTAATAATCCCAGCTCAACAAAATCTAATTACGTACAGTAGATATGTTTCGTTTGAAATAGATAAGTAGCGTTTTAACGCCAGCTGAGATTTCTGCCGACCCTGCTTGAGCCAGGCTAATCACGTTACTACTTACCCAATCCGTTTGCGATGCATGAAATAAGTTAAGAGGCGACAAGCACCCGAAGTGATATCACTCACCGAAACCTGCACTCTTTTACTCACAGCTAGGAGAGATGAAGTCATGCCTTTCCGAAGATGCTTTACTCAGAAGCGAACATGTAGTCTCTCAGCCGGACTTTGAGCGCGGCCCACAGAGTACATTTTCCGTCCACCTCCTTCTCTTCAAATACAAATGGAAAATTCCGAAATTGTGACCGTGTGTTCGCTTTTGTCGCAACAGCGAGAATTCTGTTTTGTAGACGCCATTTTATTCCTCGGATGTGAACAAAAGTCAGAGCGACGTTCTATCTACTGTGAAAAGAGAATCGTTGAGGTAATAGTCGTAACGGGAAGCAGGTGATCTATCACGAGATAAATAAAAAAAGATCTTTCTTTCGAACTCACTTTTTATTAGCATTCACTTCTCCTTTCAAATAGCAGGTCTCATCTTTTATATAGCAGCGTCATGTACTCATATGATGAAGAGTGGGATGCTTTGTTTCTATGTTCGTAACAATGGATCCTTCCACTTGAAGGTAACACTTCCGCTGATGATGATATCTTTCATGAACCATCTGAAATAATTGACTAGTATTATGACAAGAGTTCTATTGCTTCTTTCCAAAAAAGAAAAATTTCGAATATGATACACAGAGATCATCTAATGTGCATATATGTCTCTGTGCGTGTGTGTGTGTTTTCATGAGTTCATACATGTGTATATACATACTTATATGAGCGTGTGCACGCACACGCACACACATCTATCTATCTATCTATCTATCTATTTATCTATCCCTGTATATATGCATAGATCCACGAACAAATACACACATACGTATGTATATATATATATATATATATATATATATATATATATATATATATATGTGCGTGTGTTTGTGTGCGTGTGTTTTTTACAATCACACGTCTGTGTATCACAGGTATCATTCGAATAGTGGCTGACTGGCTGTAATTATGCCAATAGATGTTTATAAAATTGAATTAAAGAAAAATAAGATTTTTAACCCATGACAGTTTGCTCCACCCCTTTAACGTAGACAAGTTAGAAGTGGGACCGGGTTTACATATAAAAACACAAGGGGTCCAAAAGCTACAGATTCCAGCAAGTCAGAAACAACCAGTTTCAACATTCAATAAAAAATTCGTCTTAAGAACTACTCTTGTTTGAAAAGTTGATCCCAACAACAGTTTGACGAAAACAAAGCTACGTTTTTATCCATCCATATATATTTGGGTGTCTGTTTTGGCAGCGATCGTTCGTTAATGCAGGTCTGGTTAAATGTAATGGACGAGGAAAAATTCTTTAATATTTTAGATAGTTTTTTCTTGTTTACGCACAAGAGAACATATGTCTGGATGTAATGCATACGTCATATTAGACCGAATGATATATATATATATATATATATATATATATATATATATATATATATATATATATAATGTGTACTTTAGAGAGTGAGACAGACTCGGGAGTGAAGTTTTTGGTGGTAAGGTTTATTAATCCTTATATGTCAATAGTCCATACATGTTTCGGGATTCTTCCCATCATCAGTGGTGTGTGCTGTGTGAGTGTGTATTAAAATGTACCATGTAGAACCAGAGTCCACTGCCAGGGGCTATGCATTGTGGGTAAGTTTTGTAGTCAGGGCTACTAGAGGCCTCCTGCTGAAAGGAAGAATGACCAGCAGGTATCAGGACTTTGGTAAAGCAGCAGCAGTTGGTCTTGGGGAGGGCAGAGTGTGTCAAGGTAGGGGGTAGTGATGTGGAGTTGGATATTTTGGTACGTTTGGGGTAGTGTAGAAGGAGGGGTGGTGAGGTCAAGGAGCTACATAGGTATCAACCTTAAAAGTTACTGAAAATGTTTCTGCTATGATTTGGACAGGGGTTATAACAGGCTAAGGTGAAGTTTTTCCTATGGGTCTAGGTGACTTTGAAGCTTCCATCATTGAATGTGTCTTAGATGTGGATGTGAGGATATTAATGATAGGAGTTGTGTATATTAGGGTTCTGTGTGGTGAGGGTTGTTCAGTTTAGTATTTGATCCATTAGGATATAGGGTTTTAAGTTTGTTGATTCACATGTCTTCGTGTTTTTCTAGAACTTTAGTTATGTATATATATATATATATATATATATATATATATATATATATATATATATATTTGTTTGTGTGTATGTGTGTGTTAGGGGATGCATAGAATAATCGATTGCATGTATAAATACAGTCACAGTACATATGATTATTTCTATATTCTAGATGAGGTACCCATCTACGCCGGGTAAGAGGTCAAGACTTGATTCCTAGTGCGTTAAAATGACAATAAAACGATATTTCAGCACTAACTGGGAGCTCAAAAATGTTACGAGGACATTATGTCGAAATCAAAAATGCAGAGCTAGAGAAAGTGGACCTCTACTTTTATCTAGGATAGCTAATCTCCATGAAATCATCATCAGAAAAAAATCAAAGGAAGAATCACTCGAGCTTGACAAAGTTCCGGTAGAGCAATCCCTGTTTTTGAGAACAAGAAAATCCCACTAACCCTTAAATTGAAAGTCATACAATCAATGTATCCTGCTGATTGTTATCTATAGAGCTGAAACATGGAACTTAACTAAAGGATTGACCTTCAAACTGAAAAACATGCAATGTGTACATGAGAGAATCATGCTCAACCTTATATTGAGAGATCATGAGACAGGAGTCTGTGACATCATGGGAACTGTTAAAAAACTAAAACGGCAACAGACTGGACACGTTGCAAATATGTTAGACTACTGTTCGACATAAAAACTCAGATCATGGATCCCCAGATATCAGGTACGAAGTTGTGGCCGACAGAAAGTAAGATGGAGTGACCAGCTCGATAAACTCAGAAACTACTGACTCTGCGATGCTCATGGTAGAGGTGCCTCTCCCTCTGTCTCTCTCTGTGTCTCTCTCTGTGTCTCTCTCTGTCTCTCTATCTATCTATCTATATATATATATATATATATATATATATTTTTTTTTTTTTCCATACATATGAACCTATATATCATTGGATCAGACGATTTATTTCTAACAATTACAATATGCGTGAATCCTTATATGCATATTTTAAAAAACGTATCGATGAATATACCCCTGAATCTTTTCTTGTTTCCCCCTCTCTCTCACACTCTCTTTCTCTCTCTGTCTGTCTCTGTCTCTTTCCGCTTTTCTCTCTTTCTTGCTCTCTCTCTCTCTCTCTCTCTCTCTATATATATATATATATATATATATATATATGTTTGTTTGTATAACTGGTGAGGGGCAGTTCTTACGCTATGATAAATTGAACATATAAACCAACAACGTCTTCCATAGGTGATCAACTAAATTCAAATCAAGCTACAATCAAGATACGTCAGAGGCAATAATACGCAATAAGTATGATGTAAATACGTTTGTTATTCAAGGTGTTAGGTGACAATATTTGAAAGATATATGAATAAAAACTATCAGTACAGTAACATAATGCCATAAACCATTGATCATCAGTAATCTACGGTAAATCTTTTTGATTTAACCCTACTATTATTTGGAGACTTTTAATCTAATATGTTCTTGGGATTTCTTCTAACATGCATTTTTAATTCATATCACACATTTTCAGTAGGATTCAAATCTAGTAATGATAAAGATGATAGCAAAACACTGGTCTTTTCCTTCTCAATCCATTCAGTCACCAACTCTGATCAATATTTTAAGTTATTGTCTTGTTTGAATATCCAACCACTTCCCACGCTAAGATATCCAGTCAAACATTTCTGATTATCCTCAAGAATACTTTAATAGTTTTATTTTTATTATTCCTTCAGTCTGCACTAGTTGACCACCACTTTTTGCACCAGAGCAACCCCATAAGACGATGAAACTTTCGTTCTTTTTTCCGCTAGACGTATCGCTTTCTTGAATGACCGAAGATTCAAAGTTGCGTCTTATCTGACCAAAACACTTTATCCCATAATACACTATCGTTGTTATTATGCCCTTTGGCAAAACTTAAGTTATTTTTTTTGTGAATTGGGCAGTGCAAAGTTGCCTCACTTGGTCTATGGACTTACGATTCCAAATGGTACAACATTCCAAATTACCCACTTATTCCTTTGAAATCTGTTTGTCTTTACTGACGTCCTCGTCTATCTTGTGCATGATTCTCAGTGAATCTTGTCGAGCACGACTAATTCGCCTCGATTTTCACGTCACCAGTCATCTTATATTTCTTTATTATGGACTGTACAGTTGATTTAGTCGCACAGCTCTATGGAAATTCTGTGTCTATTAACAATTAATTGCTTCAAATCGATACCTGGCTCCTTTGTCTTCGTGATAGTGAAACCAGTTCAGTACTATGAATAATATTTTGCATCAAGTACGGGGCTTCGCGATGGAATGTTTCATGTTACAAGAAATATACAAAGTAACTAATACGAGTGCTTCAAATTGTTCTATGCAGTTGAAAAATAAATTATATTCGAGTATTCACCCAGTGTATTGTTATTAAAATCAACCATACTAATATTTTCTGTCAATGTATTTATCGAATATTGATATATACTTTCTCAAATAACAAGCACATTAATTTCATATTTGATGTTTTTATTGCCCACATTGTATCTTAGTAGTGGTAAAAATTTGGACTTGGGAGATCACATATAAAGAAAGCTATTAGATAATATTTTTATGAATTGAAAAATGAACAAATAAATAAATGATATATATATATATATATATATATATATATATATATATATATATATATATATATATATATATGCGTGTGTGTGCTTGTGTAAATTATCATTGAACAAGTTTATGTCCGCATATATGTATATATATACTTATTGAAAAATCTATAAATGTACAAATGACTTTTCAAACGATGTTGAAATAACTTTAGGAAATTAAGACATTTATATTTTTATTTTAAACACTTTTTGTCTGCCTAATTCTTTTATGCGCGATTTTGAGAAATTTCAACATATTTGAATCAGAATACACCAAATGTATGACCGAGAAAGCAAACATTTGAAGCTGAATCCATTGATAACCTTTAGATCGATTGAAAACGCAGGAGATAAAAAAATATTGTGACGTTATTTAGGAATTGAAAATCATGAAGTCATTGTTTGAAAAAAAAATTATTTTCCTTCCTTTTTGACATATTTCAATTGTTGAATTAATACTGGTTGCTGAATCAATACATGTTTGGCTTCGATTAATATTGTTCCGAGAAGAATGAATTCCCGATCGATAACAATGCAATGGTGCCAGGAAAGAACTGACTGTATATTCTCGGAAACGGGTCCTGGCCAAATATATGAGATTTTGTCCGTTTAATATAACTTTGTTTATTCAATTTTGCGTAAAGTTCTCGTTCTGTACCAATCTGCACGGACAAGTGGTATAACACCCTCCTTAGGTTTGGCAGGCCGTGAGATCAATCTATGGCCGATTAATACTAAAGGCTTGAAAAATGGTACCTCAGCACTCAGCACAAAGAGTAGAATTGAGGAATATGTAGACAGATAGGTTCAATTACGTATCTCGCCCAAGACACACACGTGGAAACTACGAGTGTTCCTGAGGCACAGTACAGGGAACCAAAACCCTGTACTGAGTTCTGGGGACCATAGGTTACGTATTCTTGTTCCAAGATTTTATTTGCTTGAAAAGTGCCGTATTTAAAAACTATTATTACACAAACTGCAAGACATTTGGGCGGACACAGCGGAGAGTCTTTATGAGAGAAAAAATATTGCCGTTATTCATATAGAAGTCAATATTCTGTTTACACCTGGGACAAAAAAGTTATTTTTCTATTATATTGTTTAACATCAAAATCCTATTCTATTTTGATTTTTATACGACATCAGAAGTCTTTAAGTTTAAGTAACTACATCCGAGACATCATTTTGAGTTTTGCTGTGACAGATGTCATATAAGTGTGCATTTGCGAATCGTCAAAATTGGTGTTTTTAATTTATTGATTCTGTAGAGAGATGTAACTTCGTTGATCCTCTGTCGCAGGATGGTAGGTCCTTTTTGTACAAGTCGGACATACTGTTTTTTCAATGAGTGCATTATTGTATCCATGCTATGCACGTGTGCCAATGCAACTCCTTGATGAAAGCCCGTTGTGTTTCAAATATGTCACTGGAACATTGTGATATCGCTGCCAATGGAAACTCTGCATAAAAAGTGCATATCTGTGAAGAGAAAGGAACTGATTTCATTCAAAGGACAGAAGTCCCTTCCAAGATGCTCAGGTATTGTTCTATCCAGGGGTCGCTTGGGGTTAATTAATTTGCAGCTAAGTCACAGCTTCATCCTGCATACGAAAACAAACGATGGTGATATTAAAAAATGTGATTAATTTGAAGCTAACATTCTTATTATGTTTTGGAGCTGCTGGCCTACGATCTCTCTTTCTATTAACTAACGTCTTTCCCATCAAACTGACACACACAAATACCTACACTCATGTTCACTCATAGTTGGAGCCCACATACACATAAGCACAGATATCGATAAAATAGTGGCTATAATGACGACATAAACACACATAATTTAGCAGTGTGCCTTACATAGATACTAACATACGAAATATCATTGCTAATTAACTCATTCATATAGACAACCACCGGTCTGTAAAATATTCAACTCCTCGGGTGCGGAAGTGTCTTAGCACGACCCGATTAGTTACTAATGGTCACCCTAATTGACTTACTCCTTTTTTCTCTTTTCTGTTACAATGCAAAGTAGCCCCCCGCATATTTATACACCGCTTAAAGCACAGAAATTTTTCTAATGTCTATTTACATACGTACACACTGAATCACACTCACAAACACGCCTCGCAAACATCATTTTCGATGGCCTTATGCCTTACAAGAGCCTATTCCCTCACAATTCTATCATTGGATACAGAGGAAAATGAGCAACAGTTTCGGAATATCACGTTTTCAAAAAGGTCAGAAGTGAACCAAACGCAGATGAATTAGTTTATGGAAAAGATACTACGAATTATAAAACGTGTTAAATGTAGTTGGGGAAGTTGCATGTCGGAGATTCATCATTGTCATCGGTCATTTGAAGTAGGAAGCGATCAAATTATACGTGAATGATAAATCAATAATCAAACTAAAACCCATTAGATACTAAAAAAATCTGGATCCACAGATGAAAATCATTTGGACTAGCTCAGTCATACTGGTTGCTTTGATGTATGGCTTTCAGATAAGATGAGCGAAAAAAAAAATCACGGGCCGAATTCAAATATACTACTTTGGGGTCAAATTGTGACAGACGATATGAGTGGATACACCATAGCGATTCGATTACAAAAGATCGTGGTCCAAGCCTTATAAATCAATACTAACTGTACCAAAAGTTGGTCCTCCCTCAAAAAAGGTTATGACTCGTATATGATGGGATAGGAAAAGGGGCTTCTCCTATGAACCTTTTCCAGCAAAGCAAACAATTTATTAGAACAGGTAACTCTCCAAATCAGACTTATGGACGGCAGTATTTGACAAATGCTTACAAAATGAGTTGAGGCAATTAGTATTAGTATTCCAACATGAATGCTTAACTGAGTTGATGCTTTGTTGGTTAGTTGCATGGGAATTTTCCGTTAATTTACCGTGTCGACCAGATATTGGAATTCTGGATTCTTGTTTCCTTCGACCTTTACAGAATTCTCTTAAACAAATTCTTTGGATGTCTGTAGAAAGCATGTAGAATTGTTCTTTATTGAGAATGATAAAAGAGTTCCAAGATGATGGAATTGTGAAAATACCTGCATGATGACAGAAGACTGTGGGAAAATACAGTTTTTTTTTAATCATTTATTATTATTTCTATTGATTCTCTCTCTCTCTCTCTCTCTCTATATATATATATATATATATATATATATATATATATATATGTTGCTAATCCTGTTAATTCAGAAATGCATCGAAAATTAGGGAAATGAGATAGTCACTGGTCAGAGAATTAGGTAAGGGTCCACCACCCTTCATTTTACTTATTCGGGATTTACATTAAAATGAGCGTTACGGAGGGTATTTCGGACATAATGTCATTATCAAAAGTGTTCATACAGCAGAGTTTTGTTTGCATGGTGCGATGTTTTCAGTTTGTGATTTATCAGAAACATTTAACCAACACTGTCAACATTAACATAGTCAACATAGGTGTCTTAAGTATACAAGTTGGTCTGGGTGTCTACATTTGTATGTATATATGTGTCACGTCTGTAGGTAGTATCGATTGATTTACGTGACGTGAAGTTTAAGCATTCACTCCTTATTATGGCTACTGAATTATTTGTTTCACCAAAATCCGATTTTAGCTAGTTGTTGGGGGAAGAGTAAATCTGCAATGTCAAGTAATGTAAATTTGGTCTTTTAGGTTGTATCCGGCAGCATACATAAATGTCTTATTTCTTTTTTTTTGCTTTTTTAAATTCGAAATTTCCAATGATCCAACAGACGTCGAGGGAAGGAACTTGTCCATTGACCATGCTTTTTTCCAATTTATAATTGATCACCCCACCACTCGACATGCTGTCAAAAGACTTTGATCACGCGACGTTTTCCATTCAGTGAGAAAACGCTGTGGAGCTGGACTTAATCGCCATAGTCATCGTTCCTGTTTACCGTTTCAGTAGCGAGGCAAGTCACGATATTTTCTTAACACATCTGAGTACAAAAGCCCTCCTTCTGTCTCGGTAGACAATGGACACTGAATTGACTTCTCCCGGGCGTAAACCTGGGCGAATGTATGGAAATGTCAAGTTGACAGAATTCACTTCTTGGTCCCGCTGCAGAAAAATAATACAAAATTGTCATCGGACCGTCTTAAAATCGAACCACTCACTTGTTTGGAATCATAATTGTCCATCTCCTAGACTTGTGGATAACTGAGGCTGAATGGAAGCATGTGCTTTGGTAGTCACTCAAAACTCGGGTTGGATGGATTATGCATTTCCAGAAATCCATTCGTGCGAAATGAACGCATTCTGGTTAGATCTTGTCTCGCCAATTCCGTTCTCTGTGATGTTAAACGTTAGGCAACCGGCACTTCCCAAACCAAGTACGGATTTGCATCAGCCTTTTGATGTCTAGGTAGCAAATATTTTATCTAGTCACTTTGCTACTTGAAATTGGATATAGTCGTGACAGCAGAAAATTTGTATCCCACAACACTTTCAAACGAAAATATGCTGTGTTGCAGGTTAAACAAAACTGCATTAAACTTATTTGGGACTTAAATCTTACGTGACTCTTGCCAATTCCGGTTCACTCGTACCAAACCAGTCGCACTCAGGTGCCTATCCCACCTCCTGTCTGTCTCATTTATTTGCCAATTGTACCTCACTCAACAGCCAATTCTGGTTCACCAACGTCTGTCTTGTTTCAATTGCACTTCTTTTTATCACGTCCTTTTTCCCTTTATGAGCATATTCAGTCTCTCATCCGCCTATCCTTGTCTCTTGTTTGTACCCTGTCACGTCTCCCTTTTACACCTCACTCATTTACAAATTGATTAGATTACTCATTGATTGCTTCTTAGTCTTTTCCAATTTTTAATTGATCATCCTCTGACGCAGTTTCTATTGTGTGATTAACCAGAACTGTTTTTATTTATATTTATTCAGCAAACAGAGATACGGAGAGCTGTGTTAGCTATAATCCTCCATAATCTATAATCATAAAGACTAACGAAAGAGAAGTGCTGCAAACCCACTGCATGTACAACCTGACTGTATTTTCCTTGAGCTGAAATAAGAAATTTAGAACTCATACATTTATGTAGGTAGGCCATCGCTTACGTCACAAAATCAATAATCTAACGACCAAATCAACTTAGAAACATAGGTTCTTGTACGATCACCATTGTTAAACAATATTGAACATGGCCAGTACCTTGGTTGGGAATACCAGGCAACGTAAACAGCTAGGAATGATTTACAGATCTTCCCGTGGCGATCACCTGAAT
Organism: Thysanoteuthis rhombus; assembly: GCA_963457665.1. Classification (NCBI taxonomy): domain Eukaryota; kingdom Metazoa; phylum Mollusca; class Cephalopoda; order Oegopsida; family Thysanoteuthidae; genus Thysanoteuthis; species Thysanoteuthis major. Next base: position 30,443,359 of record OY735227.1, read on the forward strand.
CCTTCTAACGAGGAGGCCAATCTCAACACTACGCTCGATACTGCAAGCTAAAGGAGCCTAACCCAACCTTGTTGACCCCTCCCACTGACCTGGCTGCAAGCAACAAGAAATGAATGAATCAATCAATCATTGATATTTGGACAATATCTCTTGGAAGATCATTCGGGCGCCGTTTGATATCAAATGAAATATAGCAGAAGGTGGCAACGCACTACAAGTCGGTCATCTGCATTGACATAGACGTGTTGTTCGTTTCTTTTGCATATTTCCATCCAAAAGATTAAAGGACGAGCCGGAAATGGTTTGTCGAACGATGACAAATGAGAGAAAGGAGAAAAATGGATATTCCCCGCTTTATATTCATGCGGAAACTGAACCCATTCACCTATATATCTGAAAAAAAAAAACAGCAAAGAACTGACGAATTGATAGATAGATATATAAATAGATAGTAGATAGCGAAAGAGAAGGAGAGAGGGACAGAGAGACAGAGAGAGAGAGAGAGACAGAGAGAGAGAGAGACAGAGAGAGAGAGACAGAGAGAGAGAGAGCAATAGATTGATTGATAGGCGTATATGTAAATCAAGTCTTAGATACGTAGGAAAATGTGTTCTGTTATAGAGGCTTCCACACAACAGAACAAATGGAAAATGACTATTTATACCAGGGTTTCCCATCGAGTGAGTCACGCCCCATTTCCCATGTGGACCACAGAGATTGCCTAATGCTTGGTTTGTCTTTCTTTACAGGCATCTAGCCACACTATTTGAGTTGCATCACGCAAATTTGATTCCTGAGTTGCATTCAGAAAGCACTTTCATAGAATCTATCTCTACCACCGGCTTTGAAAAGAGAAAACACTGGAACTTTCCAGAGATTAGAACAGTACCACGTTCATGACGAATGTTTTTATTGGTAAGGACAGTGATGTGCTGGGTGATCTGGAAGATAAACTAATTGACCATCAAAATCAATCTTAAGATACAGAGATGTCTGTGACTCTTCTTTTGTTTTAGAGGTTAGGCCAACAACGGTTGTATGCCTTATTGAGTATCTATCTTATGACTTATATCTGCAAATCAAGTTTATCAACGTTGCTGCAGCTGAAGGCCCCAAATTACTTTGAATTATAGTAGATCTTTGAAAACAGACCCAACAATTGAGAAGCTTGTGCAGAAGATTTAGGAAAAAATATGTCAAGAAGCCTCAGCTTAAGCTCAAATAGATTTTTTTTTCATATGGCAGATGTCTTCATTGTTTGAGTTATATCCCACAAGAAAAGACACCTTTGAGTTGAGTTTTCATTTTTCCCCGGTGTCGACTGCAGAGTGTAATGAATCTTCCGATCTTTCTTCCCCCCAAATACTTTTGAATTGAAAAAAAAGTTGCGATTTTTATTTACATTTTTTCGGTTTAAAAAAATTCGCTTGCTATGATTCCCACCAGGTCATGATACGTCACACCAAAAGTCAGGTGGGCCACTTGGCAGGAAAAAAGTAGAGAAGCACTGACTTATACTATCTAAATATTGAAGATTTATAATTACCGAAGAGATATTTTGATGAAGTTTGATGAACTAATGAAGTGCTCTCCGATTTTGATATTTGTGCTTCGCTCACTGGGCTCCAGTACAAAAACGTTGTTTTTTTATAGAATTTCTGTCAAAATACATTTTTCAGGGTAGCAAAATGTAGATTAACAAAACAAAAGAAAATCAAAAAAATTAATTGATAACCGTACGAGTCCTTTCCCTTGCACTGAATATAAACTAATAGTAAGCTTGATGATTATTCTATAATTGACCCCCAAGGACCTTCAATACCTATCTGAATATCGATTACAACCCAGGTTAACCCCATATACCAATTCACTCCAAAGGATACAATTGTTTGGATGCAATATGGCCTGAAAAGGATGTTTTAATCAAAAATTGACATTCAGCAATCTCAAATGACTCTGGGGTTTGTCATTCCCTCTCCCCTCGAATTTGACTATCTGTGTTACCCCCTGTTATGAAGAAGATTATTTTTGTGCTTTATAGCAAACTCAACATTATGCCCCAAATAGCTTCAGTTAGTTCAAACTCACCAAAACAACCGCTGGTGACCACAGATAACATGAGGTCAGCTTTGGTCAGAGTGTTTCGCACAGTAGGAGCTTTCATAGCAAGGATGGGTAGAGTACACTCTGTAAGTCAAATCTGTATCGGGGCAAGAGCACCTATTGATGTGGTTTTATTTCTATCAAGGTTGAATTAGTTTGTTACGAGATAAAATAACGCTCGTTTGGAGAGATTCTGTCAAGATGGTTTACTAAATCAGGAGAGCTGTTTTATTAGCTTAGTTTGCTACAAGGAAAAAATAGCACTAGCTTAGAGAGATTTTGTTGATTTGGTTCACTGAAGGGGGATGCTTGCTTCTCTTAAAAGCTGAACTCTCGATTTTAAGTTTATCTCAAACAACTGCTCACTTACGTCGATCGTTCAGTGTACTAAGTCACGATGATGTATACGATATAGCTTCTATAACTATAGTTTCATCGTTAAAATCATCATCAGTCTCTTAATGTCCATCCTTTGACCTTTTGCAAAATTTGCCAGCTCTCTCTCTCTCTCTCTCTCTCTCTCTCTCTCTCTCTCTCTCTCTCTCATGGGTATCGCAGAGTGAATATTTTCTGAACATATCTGTAGGGATTGTCTGAACGTTCTGTCAATTGCCAATTGAGTTCTCTTGTGGATTCTATAATATATCTGACACGTTTTCCTATAATATAATTTGCTGTGACCTCTGTTAAGTATGATTCTTTCTTGTGGACGTTGCTTGTTTTGTTTGGATATAGGCTCAATCTTTTGGTTATGTTCTTGGTTTCAGCTTCATAGGTGACTATCGGGAAGATGCATTAGTTGTATAAACCCTTTTAGATACTAATGGGATGTTTTTGCTTGAGATAAGCTAAATGGAGAAAGCAATCTGATGGTCACATGAACTCGTGTAACGAATACGTATAGGAAAAATACGCACAGATCAATGAAAAAAGAAGCAGCACTAAAGAAAGTAGACCACTACATCTACCTAGGACAATAGATTCCTATGAAATCCTCAAAAGAAGGAAACAAACAGAACATTACCCTAGGCTAGTTAGCTTTCGGTAGAGCAAGATGAATCTCCAAAAACAAGGAAATATATATACGTAAACAGACAAAATTCCACTACCTGCAAACGATCGTAGCACCAAATATCTATCTATCCATCTATCTATCGATTTGGCTTCTTTCGTCGTAATAAAAAAAAACACAAGTCTGTAGTAGCCTATAAATAAGATTATTGACTATTAGTTATCACCAAATCGATGGAGTGTTTCTTTCTTCACCGGGGATTTTGAAATGTTCCCCCCACAGAAACTGGAAGAGTTGCACGCCCTGTTACCCTCAGCCCCCGCAAAAAGGAAAAGAAACGGCATAATTCATTGATTCGACAATGGAAAAAATAATAAAGATGATAGATTTCGTGTTTGCTTAGATCCTCGCTCATCAGAGAGAATAGATGTTAGCACAAAATAAATACCCGCTATTTTCCCCCGGGGATTCGTCTGTCGAAATTGTAAGTGAAAGTGGCATCTATATTTTGATCACACTTTACTACCGATGCAGCTAAATTTCTTTATCTCCTTCTCTCTGCCTTCCTGTTTCCGTCTCTGTCTCTCTCTATATATTATATTAGCGAACAATAGATGTTAGCAACAGACTCAAGATTAAAAGTATGTGTAGATTTTATTTGTTAAATAATTCATTCATGAACTAACAAGTATGATACTCATATTTCAGTGGCATGTGTGTACCTTTTACTATTAATGAGGTTTCCATTGAAAATAGATTTAGCATCTGATATTTTGGATTTGAAGTAAAAATGGAAATCAACTGTATCGACTTTGTGAAAAAAATCTGCGGTTGTATGTTTGGATATTCTGTTGGGAGTAGTATCAGTGATTATGGGCATCTTATTGGTCGTGCTGGTCAGAGGGGATGGGCATTCTTTAGCGTCAGTTGCCATGGATACTGGGGAGCTGGATAATTGTTCAGTGTTAGTCTGTTTGGATACTTGGTAAGTCAGGAATGAAGCTATCTCTCTTGTTAATCCATATAGTGTGATAAGGGGGCCCTTGTTATGTATGGTCGAATATCTATCAGGAAATTCTTAATACTTGATGGTTATTGTGGATGATTTAAAAGTTTAATGGCTTGGAGTTGTACGAATGAAGCACCATACATAAGTTTCTCTAGGTACGGATCAGAGTGACTGTGGGGAGTTCCCAATGTATGGATTATATTAGATGTGATTATGGGGTTGGTGTGGGGAACTGAAGGGCATGAATATTAAGAGGTGTCTAGGCTTGGGTAGAAGTATAATCAAACGGATAGTGAGTTGGTGAGTACAGGATAATTAAGAAAGAGAGGATAATGGAATTCGATGTCACTGTGGTTAGGGTTGTTAAGTCAAGTGTTGAGTCCATCAGCAGGAGGGTTTTCAGCTTGTTAGTCCACAAATTTTCAAGTAGTTCTCGAATTTTAGTCGTGTTAAAAGATGTATTTTTTTTTCCATTTTTTTCAATGATTGTGAATCTAGCGTCTGTGCCTAAATTGTGGCCGGGGTGCTTAAGTGTGCTTCTACAGGGACTAGGTTTGGATGATTGGGTTATTCAATTATGTACCTAAAGTTGATAAGTCTGATGTTGAATTGCCACTCAGAATTGCATATGTATTGCAATTTGCATTTAATACATTCTAAGAGGTAGATGGCATTTTTGATTTTGCAGTTAGAATTATGGTTGATGTTGAAAGTCTTCTTAGTGAAGGTATTGGCTTAGGGTAGTTGCAACATAGACCATTTTTTTTTGCAGGGTCGGAAAGATTTAACTGTTTTAGGGATGGTGTTATGTGAAACTGTTATTTATCATACCGTTACTACTAGTCATGTGTCGATTATTTTTTGGTCTTTAGTAGGCTATAACACATTGTTCCAGAAATGCTTTGTTGAAATCTGTTTAGAGAGTGAGTATATTCCATCCCTCATTTATCTTGTGTAACGGAGGCAGGTGTTTGTTGTTAAATGTCGTGGGATCTATTCTTCTTAGAGAATGTAAAAGTTTTTACTCTCGGTATTTTAGTGGCTTTTTTATCTGGTTATTTGTATTTTCCAATGAATATCCTTGTTTATTGAAATGATGGATCATATATCAATTCCTTGATACTATATATATATATATATATATATATATATATATATATATATGATATATATATATATATATATATATATATGTATATATATATATTTGTGTGTGGGGGGTGTTTGTGTGTGTGTGTGACTGTGTATAATAGCTGAAGTACTCGTCTACGCCGGATAAAATAATAAAAGTGAAAAAAGGGACCTAAACTTTCAGTCGTGAAATGTTTCCCTCCCTACTGAATAGTATGTGGAGATTTAGGGAGTGGTGAAGCTTCCATCCTTCACAGAACCCCTCCCAATATTCAGGGAGAGATAGTATTTTTTCACTTTTGATGCCTTAGAGGGGGTTGTTCGCTACTCATTTGACCACTTTAAACATGAAAAATATTCCCTCATATTTGCTCCTTTCAAAGAGGGGAAAAAGTCTCCGATTCTCTTTCAGCAACTTGAAAGATGCAGAAGTCTCCCTCTATTTTTATTTTTTCAGAAGGGGACAAGTCTTCTCTAATTTTTGACACCTCGGAAGCGCAAACTGATTAAATCACTGATTAAAACCCTTAGAATTTTTGTTATGAAAAAATTCCTCTGTGTCTTTAGAGTATTCATGGTAGAATTGATTGGATTGCATTTATGTATTTCTTTCATAGCATGACGGACAATCGGGCACCACTCATACATGATATATATATATATATATATATATATATATATATATATATATATAATATGATATACATATTAGTAGCATCGGGGAACCTCTCATCAGAAGAGATCTTGGAAAAAACAAACAGCTCATCTACTGCGATGAAAGCTTTTTAGAATTTGATAACGAAATCACTATATGCAGGTACAAATATGCAAAAAAAAGTGACATGTTCAGTCCAGTCGAGCCTGCGCCTTTAGAAGTGATTCTACGTTTCAGAACGAGGAACATCCGACCAAACGTTGCCAAGAAAAAGTCATATGAACAAGGAAAATCGTCCGACCATATCATACACGATGATTAATACACCTAACAAGATTCAAGTAGGAATATATATATATATATATATATATATATATATATATATATATATATATATATATATATATATATATATATATATATATCAGTGTGTGTGGGCATGTATTGAGCATTAGTCAAATATGTAATAGCACAAGCCTGTGATACGAAGTATTACCAACAAATATCCACCCTAAGCTGACTGCACCTACTCGACTCGAGCTTTTCATATATACCTCCTCCTTTTTTTCTATCTTAGTCTGCTCATATCTCTCTATCAATTAGAAACTCTCGACCCAAACTGTCATCAACTGTTTCTTCAGTTTTTTAATTGTTCCAGATAGCTGACAATCTATGTATATATGAATTGTTCGTATAGATTGCATCAGTTGAGTTATTGGTCAGAAAGTTTGAACATTTACTCCCTTGTGTTTTGGGAAAAAAATCCACTAAATTGGTTTTTAGTAGGGGGTTCCATTTTCAATGTAAGTTCATGCTAAATAGGTTACTTTGTTTTTTTTTAAATTAGACTTTTTCAGGGATCACTGCCCAACAAAATGCAAGAGAAGTAATCTCTTCGATGGTCACGTCTTTTTCCAAATTTTTAATTGATCACCCCTGACACAGCATGCAGCTAATGGATGCTAGTTACATGATGGTCTCTACTGAATGACTAATGAAATCTCCGTATGTATGCATTTATGTATGTATGTATGTATGTGTGTATGTATGTATGTATGTATCTAACTATCTATTTCAGTTTGTTCATATCTAACTCAATCTGTTGATTGATATCTATATGTGTATCCTACTCTCCATACTAAATGGTATTTACATTCTACATGACATGCATGTAAGTAAACGCCTTTGTTTTTCTTTTTGTTCTTTTGACTGTCTGATGGACATGGTATGGTGGAGGTTACCAGTTAACTTTAGAGCCACTATTTAAAGATCTTATGGCTTTACCACTCTCGAAGTCTTAAATTCCACGGAATGTCAACCTTTATTTTTCCAACTCTAAGAGCAATTTATTCAAACAAGTTCTTCAATAATATACTGGTTTCAGGTAAAATAAAATTTAAAAAAAACGTATGATATCGCCCACGAAAAGTGATCTTAGGCAGTCGTGTTTTACTTAATGGTCAGGAAAGACTGATGTTTTTCTTTCTCTCTTGGTAGATTTTTGTATAGCTCACAATTTTAGTTCTTGGCACATCTTTCTCTTTTTCATTTGCTTAAAAAATACTTTTGAGCCAACGGGCTTGCAGAGTGGGTAAGAGGATGGAGAATGTGATTCAGCAAGCCGAGTTCAAATTCAGTTAGGACAGTGTGTTCGTCATCTTCATCACCAGATCTCTCAATCATGGACTTTGTAGAGTCATTGTTTTCTGAATTTGTCAAGTTTCTCACGTCATCTTATTTTCCTTACGTCGCAATCTCGCATACGATCACAGGAGATCCACCTTATGAATAATGATGTCCAGCAGTTGTCTGATAACCTGCCCATTGCCATTCAAGTTTTCTAATGGATTATGTATCTCTCATCTTTCCTTTTTTCTGTAAAATACTGAGCTGCCTTGTAATCTCCCTATATGATGTTGGGTATGGTTCTCACATGCAGACATTTCATGATTCTCAGTTTGAGAGCAGATCGTTTGGTCAAGTTCCATGTTTCAGCTCCATAGGTGACTATTGGGAGAATGCATTGATTGTATACCCTCCCGTTTTATGAATAATGTCCATCGAATTTGGAGCAGTATATGTAACTTGCCTAATTCTATCTTTCTATCCGTCTCTATGATATTTCCAAAAATACTCAATACTACTTAATGGAGGAGTGTACGATGGAATAAAGAAGATGTGATTAGATTTATGGAATGATCCAGGATCTTAATTTTGATTAGGAGATTTTTTTTCGTTTTCCATATAAATTTATGCATACCCTGATGACTGTCTATAGAATATCTCCAGAAGTTCCCAATGAATTGCAGAAAGGTGAACACTACGAAGGAAGACAGATTCCTGCATAATTGATTTCCCCTTACGTTGTAGTTATGTCCATACCATATTACATCGCCAAAAGTTCATGCCTATCCACACGATATCTCCAAAGGTTTTTCTAAGAAAATTTGTGGAAGATTGAACGGTGGGCTACGGAAGGAGTGATCAAATTTGGGGAGGTTCAATGCGCTACCTCTTCCTCCCTGACAATGGCGTTGGCAGCAGTATAAGTTCATTAAGTGCTTCCTAATTTTCACTGATTTTGGGGACATATCGAACTTTTTAGAATATTGTCTCTCCGAATTTCTAGTTCATTCCATTTTATCTTTTTTCTACAACGATGTTCAAGCTAGTTCATTTTCGTTTTTCTTTTTGTCAAACTCTCAAATCGGAGTTGACTTCATCTTCCTATCGTAACAAGAATAAGGAGAACAAGAACAATTCTCACCTAACAGGGATGTGAACTAATTTGTAAGTTTCACATTTCCCTACTGTTATTTGAATTAAAACTCACGATCAACTCATTGCCAGAAGGTTGTCATCCTGACTGAGCTTGGATATCAACAAATATCTAACCTACAAATATGCCACGGGCCTATTTCATTCTGACACACACACATATATATATATATGATGTTGAGGATGTATATTTTCGTGTATATATATATATATATATATATATATATATATATATATATATATACGCAAAAATATACATCCTCACCATCACAGCCAATATTTGAAGAACCGTAGCGTCCATATTTGAAGTCATGTGAGTCAAAGAATAAATTTGGTCAGGATAAATTCTATTTATGACATCACATGCGTTTTCCACAGGAAAATATCAACAATACAATAGAACATCTAGATTCAGGAGAATTTACATGTTATTCATAAACCAATCATAACATTTTAAAAGGGGGCTAGTGGAGTACTGGCGTCGATTTTCAAGTCGGTAGACAAATCAGTACGGCCAGGAGTGCAAGAAGAAACAAAAGCATAAACAAACTCATAAACAAACACAAAAATACATGCCGTCTTTGATGGCCACGGTTGTTCACTTTATATAAGTTTTTGTTCATAATATGTAAGATAGGAAGGTTGCAGTAATCATTTTCAGTCAGAATATTTCGTTGTACAATCCTCTATTTTTAATTCTTCGTGTTTATTTTACTCTTTCTTTTCCCTTTCTTTATTCATTTCCTTTTTCATTCATCATTCTACTCCAGTGTTATGGTTGACTATTTCCCTCTCTTATACTGTTTTGTTTCTTCTTTTGCAGCGTCTCCGCTGTGTACCGACACCACAGACTCCCCCCAAACAGCAAGATAATAATAAACACCCGAAGACGGTTGGAGAAAACACGACCAAACATTAGAAAAAAAAACCAACAAAAAACACCAGCATAGACAAGAAAACTAATCCAACAGTAACACACACATAATGAATATTTATTTATATTTTGATGGTTATTTCATCCTTCGTTCTTGACCCCCCCCCGCAAAAAAAGATACTTTCTTCTCTTCCTTGCTGCTTACTCTCTTACCTTTCTCGGTTTCAATCCTTTATTTGACTTTAAAAAAAAAATTCCATTCCCTTTTGTTTTCTTTTCTGTCCCTCCTTTTTTTCCTTTCCAAAATTACTGTTCAAACATTCCATTTCTCCGTGATTTACCCACTGTCCACTATCATTGTCGGCCTTGCTACTGCCTATCCCAGCTTAATCATCATCAGAGTTGCTAAACGTCAGCCTGACTGCTTAGTACTAAGAGTTATTTTCATAGCTCGTCTAAAATACGGTTACAGTAACAAAATATATGTATACATAGAAAATTTTGTCGGTTAGTTCCCAACTAAAGATAACGTTCATAGTGTCAGAGTACAGGAGGCTAAAAAAGAAAGAAAAAGACGAAGTTGCATTTTTTTTCGACCAAAAAGACCAAAAATGCTGCAAAAATCTAACGATGACAGATCTGGTACCCAACTACAAGGATATACAAGACTGAATATTCGGGTGAAAGGTTCAGAAGAAATTGACGTTAAATTGAACTGGTTTTTCTAGTCGAGAAAACTAGAACATTGTCATCTTTTTCCCCAATTAAGCTCACTTGTTTTGAAACTGTGGCCAGTAGCTTTTGATGGGGATAAGTAAAATAAATTCTATTCTTTCTTATATAGATAACAAAAGATTGTGTTTTCGTTTTCACCCGGAAACCATTTGCAGTCATCGTTTGTAGTTTTTGGACGGATAAAGTATTGTATTTTAACAATAACATCATGGCAGTGAATAGTATATCGATGAAGATAAAAAGATACCTACATTGTTTACTTGAGCGACGGCTACTGGTGAAATGGAAAAGCGCTGAAATGGTGAGATTGGCTCACAAAGATGTGAGTTCAATTCTTGCCAAAGGATTATTCCAAATTGGCTATTCACGCTGTTTACGTAACGTTTAGAGAGTTGCAATTAAAAGCAAGTGAAATAAGATGTACAGATGACGAAAAAAATCATTTCATTCGACAATGCTCCATCTGAGAGATTTGAACACTACAAGTACAACAACTGAACATTTACCATGTCACTTCATAGTCAACCAAAGAAGAAATAGTCAAATACTTCAAGGTACCAGATGTTATTATGGAAGATTTCGATGCACAGGTAAAACAGAGAAATTAATGCTGTATCGGCAAGTTTGGATATAAAATACAGAACGAAAGAGGTGAAGATATTTCTAATTTCGCAACTCTTCCAGAAGAGACCTAATAAGAATGGAGTTGGTAGAGCCCAGATCATGAAACTAAAAAAGAAATAGACTACATTCTAACAGACAAAAGCAACCCTGTCAAAGATATTCAAGTCCAAAATCAAGACAATGTAGGAAGATCCCATAGGATGGTAGGAAAAATCTTAAAAAATCCAAAATCTAAACTAACATCAACAAAAAACACAGAAAAATGGCCCATCCAAAGATTCAACCTCTAAACGCACAAAAGGAGCTGTTTAGATCCTTCAAGCTAGAACTAGCTATGAACTTCTTATCAAACCAGAATAGAACGACATCAACATCAACGAAGTAACAACTTCTGTAATTGAAGTCTCCACTACCATCAGTGAAGTCTCAGAAGAAACCAAGAATCTCACAGAAAGACGCAGACATCGTAAGCCACCGCCAATATGAAGAAAGAAGGTTCAAGTAGCTGAATAAAATAAAACCATAAAAAAAGAGAAAAAAAAAAAAGAAAAACGAAGGGAAGACAAAAGGAGATACATGACATCAATCATGGAAAAAATTGAAGGAAAAGATAGTGTTTCAAAGCCATTACCAAAATACTAAATATAGGATAACTAATGTACTTGCAATGGACATGGACTGGACCGTCGAACTTGCCCATGAATTCTAAGAAAAGTTCCCATCTCCCACACAAAGAATATTAAACTATGAACAGGTTATGCAAGATGCGAGCAATCAAGTTGGAAGGTTCCCAGGAGTTACGCCACGGGAGATGAAAAATTCTATCCAACAAATAAACAAGGAAAAAGACAAGTGGACTAAAATACATTACCATTGATCTACTAAAAAAATCTGGAAAAGTCATTACTAGGGAACTGGTCATTTTATTCAACTTATACCTCAAACAAAGTAAAGTACCAGGAGATAAGAACACTGTAATCATAATGCTGTTATTTAAAAAAAAGGAAAGCTGAAAGACCTCAACAAGTGCTGGATAAATAGCTTACTTGCCTGTATTCACAAACACCCCATCAAAATAATCACCAACCGTATCACCAGAATACGAGATGAAAACCCACCACGGAACCGAACTGGCTTTATTAGAAGCTACCCGACCACTGACCATCTCAATTCGATAAATCAACTAAAAGCTAAAGCAACAGAATATTAAATGTTACTTGTTGGAGCATCTATCAACTTCAAGAAAACTTTTGACTCCGTGGAAATTCCTTGGGTCACTGATGCTATCATTCACAAGGTATACATCCCATAAATGGCACAATATTGCAAGATATATGGTGTCACAGCTGCTCCTTCAGCTCAAGAAAAAGGGCACAGAAAGGTGATACCAGCTAATCTAAACCCTTTACAGCCAGACCAATATGATCTTCCGGAACCTACACTGTAAAAATAAGGGAACCAGAATAGACGACAATACCTAAAACCTCAGATTTGCAGACATCTTCCTTTTTTTTCTCACTGAGAATCCAACTATATGAACTTAATGAAGAAAGCAAGACAGTTGGTTTTCATTTAAACTTCAGGATAACAAAAGTCATATACAACAAACATGTTGAAGACAAACACAGCGATCAAAATCAAAAACACAGAGCTGGAAAAGTAGACTATATCTACGTATGACAACAAATCTTCATGAAATCATCAAAAGGAGAAATCAAGCGAAAAATCACTGAAGGATGGCAAGTCTTAGGTAGAGCAATATATAAGGGAGAACAGCAGTTGGAGATATGATAGAATCCATTAGAAAACATGAGTGGCATTGGGCTGGTCATGTTGCAAGAATTTTCGACAACCGCTGGACATCACGACTCACAACATGTTCAACGGCCGATGCTAAAACGTCTATGTCAAACGACAAAAACTGAAAGCATGTTGATGATGATGATGCTGACGTCAAATATTACAACTGTAATAAAACATCAACACCGTAGAGGTCTAGAAGAGATAAGAGAAGAACAAAGATAGCTATATGCCTTATTTGAGAGACGTCAGTAACTAAAGTCTCCGTGGCCTAATTGACAAAGTGCTGCTACGAATAGACAGACCCTAAAGATAAGTTTCAAAAGAATACTTAGGTATTCATTTAATGTACAAGAGATCAATTGCAATACGTCGTCCACAAACCTTGAGGAGAATCTTTGTGTAATGATTATAGATTTACATAAAATACGGAAGTTAACGTTGGTCAACATTAAAACGTTGTTATTCTCAAATTCTAGATTGACATGGTTTTTATATCATAACAATATTACCGAATCAAAAACCAATGAGTAATACACTTAAAACAATGATGTATACCCTAATTGATAATGTTTCAAACAACAACTGAAATGGCTGTGGATTTCTTAGATACAAAAATAGAATATAATTTCATTACCAGGGTTACACGAGATGAATTTTGAAAAGACTCGGTTACTGATTTTTCTCTATATAGAACACATCAGTAAATTTTCGTTTTAAATGTTGATAATGGCATAAAAAGACAGTGTATATCCATTTTCTCTGGAATATATGCCTGAGAGAATCATGAATATTCATTTATCAAAATAAAGCGAATGTTGCAAATTTAATTTTATTTAATTGTAAAATATAACTGAAAACGTTTTCATTTCATCATACAAACAAAAATGAATTATTTTAGCATATGTAATCATCGGTAAATAAGAAAATTGATTATTGTAATAGAAAGGTGATTAATTTAGAAAAACGTGTTCCCTGTAGAATCTTATCATCTTTGTTTTGAAGGGAAATAAGGTGAAATTGAAGCATTTTTCAATTCGGAAATTAAGAGGAATATTAAAATTGTTCAGCAATCTTCTTACTTCAGTTCTATTTCTAAGTTAAAGCTGTTTTTTTTTGTAAACATTAAATTTCTGTCATAAAAAATATCATTTTCATATAATAATCTTTCCATAGATGCATCACGTAGAGATTTTGATCCGGGCAATTTTTTATATTTGCAATTTCGAATAGCTTGAAGTGGCTGGAGTCTCACTGTTGTTCAAAAAACATTAGTGTCGCTCTAAAAAAACTGTTTTCCGGTAATCTTTTGGTAAAAAAAAACAATAATAAAAATAGAAGTCTTCAAAAATTTGTTTTTCCAAAGATTTTTTGTCATTGCTAAAAATCAAATTAGATTATTACAGTGTGATGACAAATTGATAGATGGTAGGAATTTAGAAATATGAACAACCACCTCTTATGGTGGTTCTTTACAAGAACGTATTAATCTGAGATTATTTTGTTGGAGATATTTAAAAAATAGCTTGTTTTTTACAATCTGGTGCACCATGGATTCGTCGCAGTATGACGGAAGAAATTCACCCGACGTGAAAAACTCATCAATACAACAATATATGTAATCGAGAAATCTAAACAAACTTATTTATTCAAATCAAATACGTTTCTAAAAATTCAATAGATAGTCTTTGGTCAGTTATCAAATCTAAAATTAACGTCTATAAAGAGAAAATGAAATTCATGCAGTTAAGTGGCAATTGAATCTACTAAATAAGAGTTTTTTTTATAGAAACCTAGCCACTTTAAGCCATCTAAAGTTGCCAATATAAAAATGGCCCACACCAAAATGTTCACATGATGCGTGTCTGGTAAGATAGCCATGACAAGCGTTTCGATTTGTTCTATTTATTTCGGCAAAAATTATTGTGTTACTAGAAGTATCATTGAAAGAGTCAATTTAACAGAACCATGTAAATAATATTATATTTTATTATCACAAATGAATTTCAAATGTTTATAAATATTCTTGTGGCTCTGTGGTTTGGGGTGTTAAAGCTAGACACCAGTAGATCTTGAGAGCGAATTCATCTGGGAGCGCCATATTTCTTGTTTTCGAGGTTAGTTGCCGATCAACAATTAGGTAAAATCATTTTTTTTAGACTGGGTGAGATTTTGCAATCTACTTTCTTTGCTTCCGAAGCTCATGAATTAACCATCAGGCTGAGTAGTATTTTTCATTCTTTCATATTCTGTTGGTGATTCCATTGCCCATTGGTTCAAGATGTTCTATTGGACATTGGCGGGTCTTGGGATTAATTCCACCCAGAAGCGATGCATGTTATTCTTTCATTCCTCTTTGAATCCCAATTCAGAGGCAGACTAACCATTTTGCTATGTTGGCTTTTCGGTTATTTCCCTCTCAATGTCTGATGACAATGATCAGACCAGAAACCAGTGACGTCATGCCAGATAACGATGACGCAGTGAGGTTCAGTAAAATTGATGACAAATTCACTCCAATTTATAAAGCCTGACTCAGGTCGACTAGTTTTGGTGAAATATGCAAGTCCTATTTACAGGGATTATCAATAAAGGAGTTGAAATTGGACACATAGTTTGGGAATCGTGCTCTTAGGAGAAATGAATACTATTTTGCCTACTTTTTAGATTCTAAAGATAGCCTTTTTGAACCTTATTCTGACGGATTTTTCAATGACATCTAGATTCTTGGGAATGTAGATATTTCTGGATGTTTTTACTCTATTTTAGATGTTTCTAAGTGGAAAACGCCATTGATATCATAAATATAACCTATTCTGACCATATCCATTCTTGACTTCAAATTTTAATGCTACAGCTGTTTAATCGTTGAATGGCGAGTTAATCTTATTTATTTTTTAAAACTACCAACATAAACGGTCATCAAAATAAGGTTTACTCAGTTTTGAAATAGGTCTGACTGGCTGGTTGTCTGGCTGGCTGGTTGTCTGGCTGGCTGGTTGTCTGGCTGGCTATGTAAGTATCACGTGCTCATACTAGATTGATCCCGAATTCGTGTCTGTCAGCTTTCATGAAGATTGTAGAAGTTACGTATTCATTGATCACCCCTTTTCCCAACGTTTTAATTGATGATCCTCAACACTGTGTACTGCCAAAAGACGTTAGTTAAGTGACTGTTTATATTGAGTGACTGATAACGCCTGTTTTTATCCTTTTTTAAGAAGATACTCACCGATTATTAAAAAAAAAGAATTCATTGTGAAGAGGGAGTCCTCCTGATCCAGACTGACCTTTAATTACTGAACCTGTATGAGAGGTATTGGAGACAAGCCTAACTTTTATCCTGACCAAAATGATTAATGAATGTTTTGTGTTGTATATACAATAAAAAAGTTATTGAAATACATTTTTAGTATAGATGTATCTATCCATTAGAAGAAAATAAGTCTTTTCATAACTATGAGATGAATTTTCGTAGATATGTAAGTATTGTCAGTTTGACTCAAACAGTCAGTGAGTTGGCTCCGAATCACTCAATCGTGATTTCAAATCATGTTAGGAAATATATTTGTTTATTCAAATGAAATACATGCCTGCGTATTTGGAACATTTCAATTTAATTCAGTTCAGGCAGCCAAAAAAGCCGGCTACCAGTCTGTGTGTCGTGATTTCAAATCACGGTAGGGGAATGTTGGTTTTACATACCGGTTTGAGATGTTTACTCTCCCGAATATGACGAGGTTCGTAATCATTGTTACGGTAAAAGAACAAAGTCCACTACAGTCTTGAACGGGAGTTTCACAAAAATGTTTTTCATCTGATGGTGGGATTTAAAACGAACCCATTACGATTGGTAACTGCATAGCGCTACATTTTGATTTGTTTGAATAATGCTTTGAAAAAGACGCC
>OY735227.1:30462488-30467488 GCA_963457665.1 Thysanoteuthis rhombus
GTAAATTGAATAAACAATGTAAGAAAATTGGGCTGCTGCAGGAATCGAGACTGCCACTAATAAAGAAGTCGCTTCAATGTAGCATGGCTCTCATCATCAAGTTGAATAGCCATTGGTAATGCCAAGGCCCAATTAACTGTTTTAATTCCAAATCTTCATCTCATTACTCTCGGTCTGTACGTTTCTTTCAACGCGACTGTTATGCACCAAGAAAGAAATTCTGGGGATCCATGTTGTAAGCTGTTATTTCAAGTGGTTGACGGACATTTTTGCAACATATCAACCCCTATTGTCATTCCAGTTTTTTGATAGTGTTCATGACATCTCAGACATGATTTCCTTCGATATATTCTCCATGTGATGTTGAGCATGATTCTCTCAAGTACACGTTACATGGTTCTCAGTTTTAGGGTCAATCCTTTGGTATTGTTCCATAGTTCAGCT
The DNA here is from genome assembly GCA_963457665.1 of Thysanoteuthis rhombus. Lineage (NCBI taxonomy): Eukaryota > Metazoa > Mollusca > Cephalopoda > Oegopsida > Thysanoteuthidae > Thysanoteuthis > Thysanoteuthis major. The sequence goes on from OY735227.1 coordinate 30,462,933, forward strand.
CCATAGGCGACTATTGGAACGATGCATTTGTTGTATACCATTATTTTCACGGCGTGATATTTTCTTGTTCTTGAAGGTTAAGCTCAATCTACTAGAAGATTGCAAACCAAGTGAAATTTTTGATTTAATATCTTCTCCTTTTCAGCATGTTTATATTAAGTGTGTGTAATCGAGTGAGAAAGTATAAATGGCCACTGTGCACCTATTTTGTATTCGGTATCTCACAGACTAAAAACATCATGGATTGGATAAGCCTAAAAGTTCCAGGACTGGACATACAAGTGTATGTCTGCGTAATTTCCAAAGATATTTAGAGGACTACTACTTGCAGCAACTAATCCAAAACCATAACTCTCAATGTGAAGGTTTGGAAGAATGACCCCTTGTCATATTACCAGTGTATTGAAGGTTGTATAATATTTGAATGCCCATCCTGTGTGCCGATATATAATTATATATGTATATATAGTAAGAGTATTTTGGGGTGCTGTTGTTTGTTTGTATTTCGTCTACAATAAGCATATAATGACATGTATATGTATATAACTGAGTACAAACACACACACACACACACACTCACACACACACACACACACACACACACACACACACACATATATATATATATATATATATATATATATATATATATACTGGAGGGGGTACCCTGCAGTGCCAAGGGATGAATGTTATTAAAACCGAAATATCGTGTAGTAAATTATAACAGAGATTCTCAGAATTGGATGACTTGTGGCTAAGAATCTGCATTTATTGTACACCTGAACCACCGTAATAAGGAAGGAAATGGATAGAGTGCCGTTTGTCAGAATTGTCCTAAAGTATCCCTTATTAGATGAATCGATTTAAAATACTCTGTCGCCCATTAGGTCATTTAAGTTAACAGATTTAGGCTGACATTTTTCTGAGTCAAATCCTAAGTGATATGTATTGTCACATAATTAAAATTCAAATGGGATGACTTTCATAACTTTGTTATCTCTGAATATGAAAGCAATGGGTTTTGAATGTGTGCTGTGTTGTTGTTCATAGAATCCGGTTCGTTTAATCAAGTGTTGTAACTCGGGATTTAAATCTGCCGCCTGAACTCTGTGTCTCAGCCGAATTATAGTCACTTGTTTGCTATTAAACAATGTCGTGTTATTATTTTCATTGTAGCCAGTTGTTTATCTGATACACAGTCATCATCATCATCATCATCATCATCATCATCATCATCATCATCAGCCTTTCAACGTCCGTCGTTAGACATAGACCTTTCCCTGGGATTCGCCACACTTTTCTATCATGAGTGTTGCGGAGCCAGTACTTTCAGAATTTGTCTAGCTTGTCTCTACATCTAATATTCTGCCGGCCTCGGTTGCACATGTGACCTCAGGGGATCCATGTCGTGAGTCGTGATGTCCATCGATTGTCTGCCATTCTTGCAACATGGCCAGCCCACCGCCATTTGAGATTTATAATGGATTCTATGATGTCCCTGACTTTTGTCTTTTCTCGGATGTACTGTACTATCTTGTGGTCTCTCCACGTGAGGCCCAGCATTATCCTTTCATGAGCACGTTGCATGATTCTCAATTTACGGGTCCGTCTCTTGGTTAGGTTCCATGCCTACACTATTTTAATCAGTCATAATTATCACTCTGATGCCCAATTCATCGTCACCCGGTTTCGTTAACCGTCATCATTGTCCGAAAATCTGGGCAATAGACCTTTTTATTTTACAGTAGGGTTGGTCACTTTCTTCGAGGGGATTGCAAAAATAGAACTTTGGGAAATCAGGATATCCTTGTAACAGCAATCTACACCCAACCATTATTTCTTGAATGATGCTCCGTATAGTTTTTGGGTAGATGTTAAAAGAAAAAAAAAAGAGCGTATTTCCTGCGCACATGATATGAATATAAAGAATAAATGCCCACAAGCCGAAGACTATATCATTAAAAGTATTAGATTTGGGAAGAAATTCCATACACGTACCGATAAGTATCGATATAATCATGTTCCAATGAATGGTAGCTAAGAATAAAGAGTAATATAAGCTGAATTTGGGGACAGGAACTTAAGTCACTCAAACGGCAAGATTATTTGACATATTAAGTTATTGAGGCATTGTCATAGAAACCTATGACGTCGAAAGAGTTATGCATAAGAATATTGGCTGATAGGAAATAATTGAATGTACATTTTTTATTCAAAGAGACAAAATGCTTCTCTTGTTTTGTTTTATTTTTTTTTTTGAAAAGGTAAGAGAGAATTTCGATAGGCAGTAATTGATTACTTCTTTTATACGAAGAGAGAAAAAATACTTTTTTTTATTAAGGTAGGATGGAATTGAGATAGTAGAATTGAAGTACCCTGATTGACCTTTCAAGGAAATCCTAGAACGACCCGACCTTGAATCAATCTGAGCTCAAATTACAGTTGTACACCAATTTGCAACCCGTAAAATGCAGTTGTTTTAGTTAGATATGAAAATGCCTAAATTCAATGTTATTAAAAACGTTTCTGATCTGAAGTGTGACAGGGCTAACAGGCAAACATCTATGTATCCTGACCTTGGTGTTTATAGCCAAGTTTCATTCCAGGAAAATATGGTCTAGCAATCTTTTAAGAAGCTTGTCAAATCCAGCTATTTGAATTTTTGATGCACCCAAAATATTCAAACCATTTCAAATTAATCAAATTTAGTTCCTAGGAGTTCGAGAAAGCATTTTATCTCCAATTCTGTTGGCGAGATTGAAATGAGAGGAGGGGGTCTCTGTTTTTTAGACACTCCTGATAGTTGAACATTCGTAGCCATCAAAGATGGTGAAATTTTTTTTTTTTTTATATTGATGCACATTTTTGTTTTTTTATTGTTTTGTTTTTAAGGGGCTGGTTACAATGTTATGTTTACAGACTTGGAAAGAGACATCAGTGTCCCACATTTGATTTTGATTTTTGAAAGAAAAAAGATCTCCGAACTTTTACAGGTCTCATTATTATTAAATTCTCGAGAATTTACATGTTTTTATAGATATTTTTCAACTCTGTTCAAGATGTTTTTCCTGTGGAAACCACCAGTGATGGCATGAATAGAAAGTATTCCGACCATTTTTAATCTTCGATGAATTTTTTTACATGACTTTGAATGTTGACGCTACGGTTGTTCAATCATCGATTACGATGAAGATTTTTTCCCAATGACAGATGAATAAACCTGAAAAATATTTGATGAAAATGGCAGTGGGCTGGCCATGTTGCAAGTTTGGCGGACAACCGATGGATATCGTGACTCACAACATTGATCTCGCAACTCATGACATGGATCTCTTGAGATCACATGCGCAACCGAGGCTGGCAGAATATAAATGGAGAGACAAGTTAGACGAGTTCAGAAAGTACTAGCTCTGCAACGCCCATGATAGATAATTGTGGCCACGGACGTTGGAAGATTGATGATGATGTTGATGATGATGATGATATATTTTCCAAGTCATGGGAATGAAATAATATCTACATTTTTTTAACACTGTTTTTAATAATATGACCGATAGTGAAAAATAAGATACTGAATGCAATAGTTATTTTAATTGATGTAACAAGGGGGTAAAGGCGTGTGACCCAGAATGCTCTGATGCCTCCAATGCATTGGCCTTTAAGATAAGCTGCATGCTTTGCCTGTTTCAAATTCTCAGTTTTAGCAACAGTCAAAGGGTAGCTGCACTTCGGCAAGTACTTAGTAAAATGGGGTGGGTATGAACAGTACTTCTCTCCAACTAAGACTCTCTCTCTCTCTCACACCCACATACACACACACACACTCACACATATATATAATCTGTACGGTGAAGAGTAAGACAGACTAAGGTTTATTAATCCTTAGGTGTAAATTGTCCAGACATGTTTTGGGATTCTTCCCATCTTCAGTGGTGTGTGCTGTATGTGTTATAAGTTCCCAAGTGGGACCAGAGTATATATATATATATATATATATATATATATATATATATATATATATATATATATACTTATAAATCGGGAAGAGATCCATGAGAGTGTAGGAATATATTTCTAAGAGTATATTTTTCCTGAGAATTTCTTTTAACTGATAAACCATTGCTGTGAATGTTAATAAATATCTTCATATCCAGTGCCTAACCTGCAATTTAAATATATCAACAGACAGCTGTTCCGTTGTATTACAACTCTTCAGTGTGGCCATAAACTATCCATTATCGAAGTAAGATTGAAACTTTCGCTTCAGAACCAGAGGCTGGCATGTAATCCCTGCCCTACGCAGAACTGGACGGCTAATAACACTGAAATTAAGCTATATTTACTTACGCATAATTCCCCATTCACCAGAGTGCTCCATTCCAGGGTTGGGAAAGCATATCGTTGACACTTTATTCGAAATTATATCCTGTTATTACTCAGTGAATTTATCACTTTACCAAGAGAGAGGAAATTGAGTAAACAGGGATCGAATTGTTTATTTCATCGTGTGCCCCATTCCTCTTCAATTGTTTATTTTATTTCTGTTGTCTTGGTCA
>OY735227.1:30472488-30477488 GCA_963457665.1 Thysanoteuthis rhombus
AAAGGTCAGATTTCAACGTTCCGGATAAGTACCACTTTTTTGCCCCTTCTTTTAAAATTATAATCCATTTGTAAATGCCCATAATTCTTCGATGGGTTTTTAAAAATATTTTCTATTATCATAATTAACCCTAATGCTCCCAAGATTGTTTAACCCACGAACCACATCTACACGTTTTAAATAATGAAAAGGAAAATAATAAGGCCTTTATTCTTATGAGTACATAAGAGGAAGCCCAGAGAAATTTCTAATAAAATAACCCAAAATAACTCACAGTAAACCAGAACATGACACACACACACACACACACACACACACACATATATATATATATATATATATATATATATATATACAATCAAGACAATCCAGCCCCAGCAGCTAAACCTGTTGAGTCCTACAAAAAAATACAGAAATTGTGGAGGATGCAGAGAGAATCTGGACTTGGTTCAAGTTGAAATTAAGTAACGTTCCCTGCGTTGTGTTCTTTTTTCATGGATTTTGACTTGGACTTGGACTTCAGGCTACTAAACTGTCAGGACACCACTCAAATGGGAAGCAGACCTCTATACTGTGATGAGTATCTATGAAGACGTACTATTCAGAAGTCCTGTGTTTAAAAGTTGCCGTACTTTCCAGATTCTCCTTCAAAGGTACAGTGGATAGCTAGCTCACAATCTACCAAAGCGGTTTTGCTTACAACTCTTCAGTGTGGCTATAGACTATCCATTATCCCATCCCTTACCACTTCAGACCTAGAGACTGGCATCTTACCTCTGTCTCATACAAAACTGGACGATCAGTAAGGTCGAATTTAAGCGATATATTTACTCACACATATATTCCTCAACCACCAGAGGGCTCTATTCCTAAGTTGGAAGAGTATTGGAAGACCGTTAAAATATTCTCTCTCTTTCTCTCTCTCTCTCTCTCTCTCTCTCTCTATATATATATATATATATATATATGGAGAGAGAGAGAGAGAGTTGGAGAGAGATTTAACGATCTCTTCAGAGACTAATTTTTGAAGTCAGCCCGATTAAAGAAAACTGCACATAATAAATCTGATTATTGTTCCAGGACGCCTAGTGTAATGTAGTGAATCTGCTCAGCATCAGTCTCATTTTCCAGTATTTCATGGGCATAGTATGTTCAATCCTGGGGACCCGTAGAGGCCATCAATAAGTCTGCAGGACTGACAAATAATTATTAGCTCAATCCTATATTGCATATTTCACTGCATAATGTTTGATCTACGTTATTACTATTCACCACTGAATTAAGTGCATTGACAAGTGATGAGATCATATCTGAGAATGAATATTCATTGCGTGAAATAAATGCTTTTTTTCATTATTAAGCTACAGACTTGGGATGTAACTACGAATACATTTGAAAATATATTTGTACGTACACGTACCTATATTCCTATACGGATGGACAAGCACACGCACATACATGCACACACATGCACACACTCATGTTTTTATATGGTTGCCATTTTTTTCTTTATACATTTGCTTTTATTTCTAATTTGGTCGGAGAAAGATACAGTCGGAGACATTAATGTAAGCACCCAGCCCCAGCAGAAATAAAAATTATAAAACTGGATTTAATATTCATCTCTGGAAGATCGTAGAATACATCGGCCAAAACTTTGTATTAGTAACAAAGAAAATAAATAACAGTCTGAAAAGTAGTTGGAATTGTGAATAAAGTTTATCTAGAGACTTGGAACCACGAACTACAGTTTTGGACGTGATAAGAATCCTTCAGTTAGTACTGCCTGGGGTCACTGACCATTCGCTGGTGGAAACAAATAGAAGTTTGTAATCCACGCAGTTTTTTCAAATCGATGACACAATGACGTTTCCTGTTTTGGAAACGAAGGGTCTTGCACGATTGATACAAAGAAAAAAGAAGATTTATTATTCTGTACATTGTATTTGCCCTCAGGTTCCAGTGGAGGTTTATTAGGGATTACATTCGCGTTTTTCACAAATCGTACTGGTTATCCGCGGTCGTTTTCTCGATTGTACCTCTGCACATAAAATTGGTTTCTGTATATCCAACGCAGCTCAATATCACAAAGTAAGAACAATATTGGATTTGATATTCAAAGACAGCTCGATTTGGTCAACATGAAAACGCAACAATAATGGTTGACACATTTATAGGTCGTTGTCTAAAAATATTTGTTAGCCTTTTTCCTAAGCATTTATGCGTCCAGTTATGGAAAGACCGGTTTTATTTGGACTGGGGAATTAGCGTCCAGCTCAGATGTGTCCCAGTCATTGTTGCTCTGGGGATTTATGTTCATTTTCTGAGTCTTGGACGTTTCTGATCTAAAAATAGATAATTCCTATCAGGTCTAATTTTACAGATAAATATTAATTTTTACGTAGGGTTTCCTACTATGTCGATATTTGTTCATAAAGTTTTATTACTTTATTCAATACTTCAAAATTTGCACTCATCTTTTCATTATTTCTTGATTTTATGTCTAAAAAAATCACTCATTTATTTATCTTGCATTCAGTAGATCTTTTCCTCTCGTCTCAAATCATTAATTGCGCGTTACATCACTGAATCATGATCAAGTTTCTTGCAGAGGATTTTCCCCAACAAGCTGGAATTTTTAAATCGATGGAATGAATGCTACCGTGTCTTTTTTCAAATAGATAAACATATTTTCTGAAGGAAATACATTTATATGTAAAATTATATTTAATATGAGATGTACAAAAATGTTATATAAGTGTTAATGATATACAATATGCATTTGATATGAAATAAAATTTATTGGGGTACACATGCAAACAAAACATGAATGAATTGGACACAAATGTATGGGGTGCCAATGATCTGGTCGCATGGACACGGACTTTTAATCTATGATCCCAGATGAGTCATATTGTCCAATGACTGACTGATATTCTTGCAACTTGATAAGCCCATTACAATTTCAGTTTTCAAATAGATCTTATGATATCGCTTTTTTTTTTTTTGCCCCTTTGATATACTGTGCTGTTTGGTGATCCGTCCATATGATGTTGAGCATAATTCTCTCCTGTGCACATTGTATGGTTCTCTGTTTGAGGGTCAATCTTTTGGTTAGGCTCCATGTTCCAGCTATCGAGTGGATGCATTGGTTTTTTACCCTTCTATTTCAATGCCTATTCTTGAAGATTGAGCTTACTCTACCAAAAGCCTGCCAATCTACTGGAAAACTCAAGAGCAAATCTGTAAAAGAAATCATAGTTGGAGTCCCGTACAGAAAGTATGTGATACATTTTTAGAGTTTTTACCGTGATTCGACAGCTTCAAAATAGGCTGATTTATAATTGAGGAATGATCAATTTTATTTTAAAATTATTTTCTTGGTTTTTGTATTCTTTAGTCTTTGGTTCAGATTCTGTCGCTTTAGAAACAGTAAAAAGATGTATAATTGACTTTCTAAAATGTATCAGATACTTTTTGCAGACATTGTATACAAGTGTCTCACCAAAAAGAAAAAAAAAACTTGTAGTGTCTGCTCAGGCCATCTCCACCGACGAGGGCCTCTGAGCTCGGACTGTTAATTTGTTTGACTGAATGAATCTCTGTGTCAGACACTCTTTTTTCGACAAGTTTTAAACATTCTGCTATTGCCTTCCCCATCTGAAAATTATTTTAATTTTCGATAGAAGAGTAGTTTCCCCTGCTTTGGGTCCCCAGCGAAATTCCCTCCCAAAAATGTTTTCAGTGAGTGAAAAAATGTGATGACTCCTAAACTCATTTCGGGAACTAAAAAATATCCAATATATTTCAAAAAGTTCATTCTAATATCATCAGACAGCTTCAAATTCGATTGAATTCAGGCCATCCATTTTTTTTTGTACATAACTGCTTTACGTTCAATTTAATTTCAATAATCTTTTTGATGTTTATATATTTTTCTTATCTTGAGTCAAAATTCTTCAAAAGTTGCAGCTGTATAAGGATGTTGAAATAAAATTTTACAAATACATTGGATACATTTTGTACTAACTGTGCGCCAAGATTCCCACCAAGGAGACAACCTCTGGCCATGTCTGGCCAGGCCAAGTCCTTGCAACGCAAGACTCGGAGGTTGATTAATTCTACTGCATAAATCTTTGCATCGGGCGCTCTTTTTTTCAATAAGGTTTTCGTCCTTGATACGTGGGCTGGTGATTTTTTTATTACATCCGATTGAAGAATTGCTTCACCTCGTTTGCTTGTCTCGGGAAATTTGCCCAGAATACTGTTTTTGCTTCGAGTGAACAAAAGTGATAGCACCAAGACTTACATTCATTGAAAAAAGTATCAGATTCATTTAACAATATACATATTCAAAGTTGACAGAATTTCGAACAAAAAAATTGTACAATCAATGTTCAATCTTGGTTCAACATTTCTTGATTCATGAATTTTTAAACTTTTCTGTCCAAATTATGTCAATTTCGAAGCTTTATAAGGGTGTTAAAATAAACTTTTTGAAACGTATCGGAGACATTTTTTAATCACTGTATCAAAAATGATTTCAGTCAAATGTCAAATGTCTACCACTAGGATAAAGAGAACAATCATACGAAATAACAGCACTAATTAAGGCACGTTTGTACGGATATATGAGGTGATAAATAATTATGCAAAAACTTGCATTACACCGTCTGATTTGACGTAATCTCCATGTCCATGTAATCAGACATGTCTACAACGATCTCAGAAAGGGTGAAAAGCACCGTTCTGTTTTCGGCTACTGCATGCAGTTCAAATTTGAGCAGATTTTGTGTAGCACCTCGTATATACATATGGGGTATTATCAATATACAGCAACAGCTCAGACATATTTCAATGAAATTCAATGTATGAATATGACACAGAAATTGATTAAAAAATTGTGTGTACACTTTAAACATTCCGGCAGTTCAGAACTAAAACTGAGCGAGTACTCTTTAAGCTCGTTCCGTATTGTTCTGTAATGAAATTAAATAAAT